>CAHIKZ030001645.1:55000-477500 GCA_903632075.3 Acanthosepion pharaonis
CCTTTATTCAATCTACAGGAGCAAATTGTCTTCATTCTACTTTCCATGCTTAAGGAATATCTTACATTAGTTAATACCCACCAGTCTACTCACCTTTTGTTTTATTTATCCAGTTCTTTTGCATTGAGGAATTGAACTCACAACAGATATACTTTAACCAATGCTTTAACCCACTAGGCTGTGTGCTTCTCGGTGTAATTTTGGAGTCTTAAATTTAATGTTTATACTCAGGTGTTGGTGTCTTTTTGTTCTTAATCAGATGTTCATCACTAAATTAGGTCTAATAAGGAAATTGTCACTTGAACATTGTGAAAATAGCAATGAAGACGAGTTTGAATATATTTCAGCATATTTTTGTTTATAAATAAATCCCAAAGGTATACACTGCAAAAATATATATTTGATTAACACAATAATTGATATAGCTGAATAAATAATATTACATGTTAATATGGCAATAGTCAGCTTTGCAGAATGTGAAGGAGCATTGTCTTATACACATTAGCTTAAAGCTTCTTGCTGATGACATGTACCATTCAAAAGAATTCTTGTTGAGAAGTCAATCTTCATGTATTTCTTTGGCCAAGCTTTACATAGTTTCTTTTTTTTCATGTCTTTAGCCAACATTCTTAATATTCTGAATCTTTTCTCTCTTTTTACATTTACAACACCAGATTCTTCAAGTATTTTCTTGTTGTTCAATCTACTTTTCTTGCATATCATTCTTAATTTTTTCATATATATTAAAGCCAATTTATTTCTTGTCAATGTTTTCAGTTTCTCTGTTCAACTTTTTTGCAAGGTTTAAAATTGTTCCCATTACTAAACAACTTCAGAATATCTTGTCTCTAAGTTTATAACTTTCTTACAACCAATGACAATCTTTATATATTGGAAATTAAATATATTAATACTAATATTTATAATTACAATATGAACAAACATCAAGTTGCACAATAAAATCTCTCACCATCAAATAAATAAAAAAATTAGACATTATAAGTTTAAATTCACATGGTATAGTTAAATATATTTACATTAGTTGCTTAGTACCAATTTTTTTTTTATTTGCAAAAGCCATGACTTGCATAATAAAATCTAGCATATTTTAGAGAGATGTATACTTCAACAGTCCTTCTGGGATTTATGTACAATAAATTTTGCAATCATGAGAACTATTACCAGTTTAGATTATCGTCACCTTAAAATGGTACATCTAGCTGTAGATCAAGCTTATCTTGCTGTCTGTCTCTTAGTAAACAGAGTTCAATTCTCATTAAATGCACTATCTGGTCTTGTGCTAAGCTAAGAACTTTAATAATTACCTTGTGGCTAAAGTATTTCTTATAGGTACCAATAACTGGTGTTCAGGTCAAAAGTCAGTGTTTCAAATGTTGAATTTTTTCTAATGTGAAAACACTTTAAAAAGGTAAATTTTTTCTATTTGGAAAATTGGTACAACAATGAGACTAGAATAAATTTAACAATTATGGGTCAAGGGAGTATGAAATTTCTGAATTAATCTTATAACAGTTTAAAGCATCTTTGTTTCTATTTGATATGTGCAAAATTTAGCTTTGTACAGCAGAAGACCAAATATATATAGGAAGAATATTTCTAAATGGGCTGAGTCTGCTTGCCTTGAATATGCTGGCTTTTATCTGAACTGGAAAACTGACCATTAACATCATACAGTCACTGCTACTTTTATATTTTAATTTTTTTAAATCTTCTGATCTACTTAAAGTATTTTTTTTTTTTGTTATCTGAATAGGTTGATTGTTTAGTGACAGATTCTCCACAAAAGATGAAACGAGATAAAAACAATCCATGGAATATAATAACGCCACCTGTGAAGACAAAAGACTCTCTTGTAAAACAATCTTCAAAAAATTGTTTTTTGGCTGCAAAGATTGTCAATTTGACAGACATCATGGCTGAGCAGAATAGTATGTCACAACCAGCAGACAACAACCAACAAAGGTAATGTTTTTTTGTTTTTTTTGCTTAAACAATTTTTTACAGACAACCATGTCTTGTGGAAATACATGTACATCAACTAAACTGAAATTAGCGAAGACTTTTACTTTAGGAAATTTTTTTAAAACTCAAATGTTCAATTCTTACTCCAAATTTCTCTTGTATATAATTTTTTTAATAAAATTAGCAACTTTGAAATTATATTTTTATTTTTAAAAAAAGTAAAAAATGAAAGTGAAAATTAACCCAAATTCTTTGAAAAATTATGCCAAGTCATTTAATATGAAAATAATAACATCATTTGAAGAATCCAATTATTTCTGTCAGTTTCTTGTTATAAAATAATATTTTTCTTCTGTTAGTTTTTTCCGATTCAAAAAACAAACAAGAAAGTCCATCCTCAAATCACCTCCTATTTCTGAAAGCAAATGTCTTCCAACTTTAAATAATCCATGGTTGAAGCAGAATTTGAACCAGGAAGATATTTCACTCAAACCCAACTTTTATGATATTGTGCAAGATGAGTTACAAAAATTGAAAAACAGCGTTCGAATCCTGAAGAAGCCACTCAAGTACATTCAGGTAAACATTTTTTATTTTTATATGTGACAGTAAATGAAAAGTTCAATTTGAATATGATGCTGATAAAAAAAAACCAACAGATTTACAAAAATAACTTTAATCAAGTACTTAAAATGAAAATCAACAAATGATTCAGAATTTCATTTTTGTCAAGGCCAGAACATCTGTAATTCCAACGTGTGTGTATGTATGTGTATGTATATAAAAGAGTTCAGTGCTTATTACTTATTTGCAGATAAAATTACAAATGTTTTAAACAGATGACAGTTTTTCTGTAACATTGTTCTGTCATATAGAAATAGCCATAAATTAGATTTATACATATGTATATGTGTGTGTGTGTATATATATAATCAGTGGTGACTTTATTACATACATTCAGACCCATTACCTACAGCCCAACACCTACCATCCAAAATCATGATCACCCCTTGTGTAAATTATGTGAACAGATTATAGTGTACTAATTCTTATTCACAGTATCCCCCACAACTCAAAAGGTCTCTCTCCCACTCAAAAAACTCATAAGTTTTGAAAAAACTTACTATATGTATAGTAATCTGTCTGAAATGTAGGTATCTCCAATTTTCAACATGGAAAAATGAGACCTAAGCAAAAATAAAAAAATAATAAAAAAACATGTATAAAATTTTATTTTATGGTTAGTTTTTTCCTATTTGTCACATCAAGATTGTCTTCAAATCACGCTAAATTATGCACAATTATTCCATATAAATACACGGTAGTGTAATTCTAAGTAAGAATTTCTAGCCTTTTTTTTTAATGTTTGTGTATGTCTATGCATTAGTTTCTTTCTATGTCACCTTTGTTTATCATTTTGTATAAGTAGCATCAAGCAGTGACACTGAAGTTTGTCAGTCATTTATTCCTTATTTCTTGTCTGGCTGAATCATAACAATTCACACAAACAATTAGAACTTTTTTTTTCTCTCAGGCAGATTTTTTTCATTAAAACTTTGTATGTTTGTTACCTCATTTAACTTTATAATGAACAGAGAAATCAATTCAAAGTCAATATTTAAAGCTAAAGTTGAAACAAAAAGGTATTGTTTGAAAAATAGAATTAAAATCATTTTTGATAGTTTTGCTGTACACTGAAGAGTTCCCACCTCAACCGAGCGGGTTCTATTTATACTCACGCGGACATCACATCTGCTGCCTCCTTTGTAATCAGATTGTTTCCCTCTTCTTCCGAACTGCTGCCTGCATACCTTCGGGGTTTTCTTATATGGCGTTTTGTTCATCTTAGGGCTATAGGGATATCTGCTTCTTCTTTCTCTCTCATGTTCTATATCTTTCTGCTCCCCAAGGTCATTATTGAAAGGGAAGTCGTCATCCCTTGGTTGTTGGCAAGTCCTGTCTTCGGGGATTCTTTTCATTTGTGATGTGTGTCGTAAAATAAGTTTGTCACTTCATGTTATAATTGCAGATTCGCCTCTGCATTCTTTTACTCTCCATGGTGTTGGGTGGTAAACTGGCGTTAGCTTGTTGCGTTTACTTTGTTTGAGTAATATGACACCTCCGGGTTCTATGTTAGTTTGTTTAGCTTTATTTTTTGATCTGTGCGATTTTTCAATCTGTCTTTTTCTTTTTTGTCTTTTTGCCGTGCTGTTCTCCAAGCTTGGTTTTCAGGCCTCTTTTGTAATCCTGGTATGTTGATGTTTACTTCCCTACCCATGAGTAGCTTAGCTGGAGTATGGCATGTGGACTATTTCGATAATACATTAGGAATTTTCCTAGATGTTTTCTCCAGTCCTTTCCTTCTGTGTTCATCGCCCGAATGACTTTCAACATGGTTGCAAAGAACCGCTTGATCTCTCCATTCGCTTGGGGATGATAAGGTGTTACCTTTCGGTGTTGGATACCCCATTCTTTGCAGAAGTGCTTAAACTCTGAGGACATGAACTGGGGTCCATTATCTGAAATGATAATTGCTGGAATGCCATGTGTATAGAAACACCTTTGGATTGTCGATATGATTGTATTAGCCCTAGTGGATTTGGTAACAAATGCCTCAGGCCATCTTGATCCCGCATTGATTATTCCGTATACATAATACCCGCTACTGTTTCTGTAGGTTTTGGGTTATGATGATTCTGGCTCTGCGTATGACTATGCCTCATTTTGTTGTCAGTTCATTCCTCACGTGTTTAAAGGGTTCTGTTAACTTATTGGTCCAGTCGTTTTGTTGTATTGCCTTTTTCACTGCTGTGACGGTTGGATCCCACTGAGATTCCTCCATTATTTCCGATAAGGTGATTGATTTTGGAATGCTGTTAGCTACAACTGTATTGATAAATCCTTCGGCAATCTCTTAATCGGGTGAGACTACTTTTTGATACTCCATAGGTTGCTGAGAGAGTATGTCCACCGGGTTATCTTTACCGTTAATGTGTTTTATTGTATAATCATATTGTAGACGTAAAATCCATTGCAAAATTCACGCGGAAGGGTTACCTTTAGAATTGAAGATGGTTGTTAATGCTTGATGGTCGGTCATTATAAGAAAGTTCTTTCCATAAAGGTAAAAGTGGAATTTTTCACAAGCCCATACAATTGCTAGGGCTTCTTTTTCTAATTGACAGTACTGGCGTTCGCCTTCGGTTAGAGCCCTAGACGCATAGCTGATGGGGATGAGTATCCCTTGTTTGTTTTGGCAAAGTATTGCTCCTAGTCCCACAGGACTGGCATCTACTATAACAGATTTTTGCAGTTTTGGATCCAAGTGCATGAGCGATTTGCTCTGAATGACTGTATTCTTCAACATGATAAACAAGATTCTTCTTCCTCCATCCACCGCCATTCCATATTTGCTCACTTTAACTTTTTTAATGGTTCGCTGAGTGTTGCCAGTCATGGAATAAACTTTGCGAGGTAATTGATTAGACCTAAGAAACTACGTATATCCTGGACATTTTTAGGGTTTTTGAAATTTCTGATTGCTTTTATTTTTGAGTCAGTCAGTCTGATCCCTGTATTGGACACTATAAAATCATGGAATTCGATTTCCTCACTATTGAATATGCTTTTGTGCTCTGCAATTGTGAGGTTGTTTTCTTTCACTGTGCCTAATACCATATCTAGGGTTCTGTTATGTTCTCTTGTGTCTTTGCCCCAGATTAGAATGTTGTCTGCCCCATTGCAGCAGTTAGGGATTTTCTGAAGGATTTGTTGAAGCAATCGTTGCCCTTCTTCGGCTGCGGATGTAATGCCCATAACCAATACCTTATATCAGTAGATTCCTGATTTGCATGAAAAGGTAGTGATGTCCCTAGATTCAGGATCCAGTTCTATTTGGTGGTAATAAGAGTTTAGGTCGATTTTTGAGAAAACGTTTGCATTACTAATTTCACTCAGTAATTGGTCAACTGTTGGTATTTGATAGCAAGTGTGTTTCACTGTTTTATTTGCCATGCGTAAGTCGGCACATATTCTAATTTCTCTGTTTGGTTTCGGTACTGCTACTAACGGCGAGACCCACGGAGTGGGTCCTTCCACTCTTTTGATGATATCATTTTCTAGCATTTCATTGATTTTTCCCCCTACTGCTTGTTGGATATGAAATGGTGTCCGTCTTGGCAGTTGTGCAACAGGTATAACGTTTTTGTCTAGTCTAATTTTGAGTTGGAAATTTTTCAATCTTCCTAATCCTTCCAACGAGGGTAGGTGTCGATCTGGGATACTTTTTGTTGTAATTGATTTTACCTGTGGGGTGGTGTTAAACCCTAATTCGATGCTGGCCCACTTACTTAATATGTTACCACCTTGATATGACTTTGTAATGAATACTTTGTGGGCTTTTCTTCTGGGACCATTTGTCAGCGTTGTGAAAAATTCTCCTCTTAGTGGTATTGGAATATTCCCATAGGCTTACAATTTGTTTCTTTTAATGTTAAGTTTGGCCGTACTTTAAGGATTACTTTAAATGTTTTGCCGTCAATAAGGTTGATGTCTGCTCCAGAATCTATTAACATTCTGACTGGTACGTCATCAATATGGACAATTTTGCTATCTGCTGAATGAATAGGTTTCACCTGAAAAACGAATGCCTGGCTGTCTGAATTATTCAGATTCGTTGATACTGGTTGGACGTAATTGTGGCCGTCTGACATCTTCGTTTTCCCTTTACCACTGTTCCTTGTTTTTAAGCATGTTTTTTCGAAGTGATTTATTACTCCATAGTAGTTACATTTTTTCCCAAATGCTGGGCATTTTGTTTGTGTATGTGGTCAGAGCCATTACACCCGTAGCATTTTGTAACTGTTTTTAATGGGTTGTTGTCCATGGATAGTTTCCTATACCCACTGTTATCTTGTTGTTGTTGTTGCAAGTGGTTGTAATTTTGTGGATATCTGAGTGTTCTCTTTCATTCTCTTCTATTTGCTTAGCTTGTGTTTCAGTGGATTCAAATATGAATGCTCTTTGAAGTGCTTCCTCTACTGTTAAATCAGTTTCTTTCAAATACGCACGGCGTAATTTGCTTGATGAGCATTTTCCTATTAATTGGTCCACTATAGCCTTGTCCAGGTTATATTCACCAAAGTTGCATTTTGCTCCTTGTATGCGTAGACAGGTGACATAGTCATGTGTTGACTCCCCATTTTCTTGACTAAGCATCCTGAATTTATGTCTTTCAAAGACTTTATTTGTTTTCTGGATGAAATATTCGTCCAGTGCTATTTTTGTTGTTTTGTATGTAGGCTCTACTTGGCCTGGTGGTATCTCTGGTGTTAAGGTTTTTAGGATATCTTTCAGTTTCTTTCCCCCGTAAAATCGAAAGAGTGATAGTTGTCGTTTATCATCTGTTATATCAAACGCTGTAAATGCGTCTTCGATATGTTCACTCCATTCTCTCCATGCTTGCTCCTGGTTGGAGTCTTCCCCGTCTAGGGGCTCTATTGTTGGCATAGAGAGAGCCATTTCTTTCAAAATAATTTGTTATTTTCAAAGTTTGTTACTCGCGTTGTTGTTGAATTTGAGTATTTTTTTTCCTTTGCAGTTGAGGGGGTAGTGTTTTGTTAATTCGAAGCTTGTTAAATTGTTACGTCCTTGTCGCCAGGTTTGCTGTACATTGAAGAGTTCCACCTCAACCGAGTGGGTTCTATTTATACTTGCGTGGACATCACACTAGTGAACAGATTTCTAGCTGAACTGAGTCATACTGTTTTAACATTATTGGAATTTGTGGGCCCTGTAATCACTTTCAGTAAAATTTATTTTAGAGTATGAAGTCAAGACAAAATTATAAAAATAATAAATTAAAACAATTTTAGATTATTTTATCCTTGATGGTTTGTGTTACAACTTTGAGTCCAATCAAAGTGGTGGACAAATGTATTAGATTTTTGTTGATTTGAAAAGATACTCGGTAGTTGGACTCTCTTGGCCTAACTATCCTGACCCTGGAGTTACACACACACACACATATATATATATATATATATATATATATATATATATATGAGAATTTCTCTCAGAGCTTTTTCTTAACTCCATCTGCATACATTTTAATTAAAGAAAGTATAACAATAAAAAGAGAATAGTTACAATAAGTAATGAAAGTAAAAAAATACACTTGTTAAAAAAAAAAAAAAAACAACATACTTAAATTGAACATTTGGCATATTAGGTGAGGAGAGGAATGTGATTTATGGAAAGTTGTAAAGCAAGTCTCTTAAATATTTAGTTTGTTATCCTAATTTTTTTTTAATGAATAAGTTCCTAAGGATATAAACTTAAGCAAGGATAATGGTCAAGACTGGGTCCATTTTAGGAGAATACTTTCACATATAGATATTTTTATTATTTCAATCTGTAGCAGCAAGGTGATTGTGTGGACTTCTAATTTGGGATTTTAATTTTTTTGGACATATAACTTACCAATTGTACAGTCCCTAATTTCTTTCCTAGTGATTGACCACCTTCTCAAATGTCACATTTACTGGGGCATTGTTATCAACCACTTTGACCAGAGTACTTCATCAGAATATAAAGACAGAAAAAAAAATCTTAGTATCAATTGTTTGAGTAAAATGTTTTTCATTTCCTCCTAAAATTCTCTTTCAGATTGAAGAAAAAGCTATTGAGGAACTGCTTATATATTATTCTGCTGATTGTTCTTTTGAGGAGAACATTACAATCAAGAGAGAAACTCTAATAAGAGAGCAACCAATTTGGGGCAGAAAGAAAGGCCTGCTCTTCCAAAATTAGTAAATGACACAACCATTCAGGGGGAGGAGAAAATTTTTATCCGTCATGGAAGGATGATTTCTAAATTATTCAGATCTCTTTGTCCTCATTTTTGTCATGGAAGTTTTATATCTGAACATATCCCATATTTCTCCAGCTTTTTTTTTTTCTAAAGAATTGAATTTTGATTCAAGTAATGAGTATTAATCCTCTAAACCTTTTCCTTAATCTAACATTTATAACTATTTTTTCAAAAGTTGCTGTAAGTTCAATGACCCACCCTGGTGGTGATAGAATTTGTTAGTTTTCATGATGTTGACTGGCAATATTTTAATTCAGTCCCTGGTAGCAGTAGAGAATCACAATCTAAAAAGATTGAGATACTCAGATGACAATATTAAGATCTGAACCAATCAACTTTGTTGTTTTAGCTTATTTATGGGCAATGCCCTTCTACAAGGATTTGAAAGCTTCAATACTTTGAATTTTTTTTTTGAGGAATGAAGTTATTTTTTGAATTGTAAAAAAAAATAAATAAATTTTTTTTCTAAATCTTTTTTTTTTTTTTTTTTTAATCAAACTTGAAAAATAACAAAGTTGATAACATTGATAAAAAATCAAACTTAAGTAAATAAGCTTATGTGAAATTTGATTTTTTTTCCAGCTTAGATTTAAGCAAATATTTCAATTGATAGTGGATTGTAGGAGTTTGATCCTTTAAAAAAAAAAAAAAAAAAAAAAAAGAACACACACACTAAATGTCCAAGGTTGAGTACTTTCTAACTATTCAAGTAAATAGCATGAAGTTTAAATTTCAAATAGCAATTTCTAATGAGATTTGACCTTACATACCTTGGAGATTATCTTTAATCAACTTAAGATAAAGCCTAATGGTTAGGCAGAGCTGTAAGTGAATTTACATATTCTTGTTGGAAACTACTACTTTATGCTGACCTCACAGATTGTACAAATCTTTCTGAATCATATTTCAAAAGAATGCAATTTTTTCATAAATAGGACTCAAAACTTAATTTTATATTGAAAGGAGGAGGAGTAGGAGGCACAGGATAAGACAAAGGATGACTTTCTTTTTTTTTTTCACCAAAATAATGATAGCTGTTCAAACAAAGGTAAAAATGAAGAAAAACAAAAAACAATTGGCAGGCTTAATGAATTTCTTTATTCCTAAATATTTTGTGACATTTAGAAAGATATTTTTTATATTAACTCTTTTATTAATTCTGATAAATTCTAATTCCAACATCAAAAACATTTGTTGGTAATGTTGAAAATTGTTGAGAAAAAAATCTTTTGTCTTAAAATGTAGGGAGCAAATTCTTATGATTTTTTGCTTTTAATTTTTATATTAAAAAGTAATCTTTAATAAATAAATTTATATTACCGAGTTAATTATGCAACAAAAATTAGTTTTTAGTTGAAATTTTGATTCAAAGAATGTTTCTGTAATCTTAATAAAAAAAAACAAAAGCTCCAGAATAGAATCAAGGTGGACATTGATTACAAAATTAATAATGCATCTATTTAAGAGAGAAAAAAAGTGTAGATGGATTTTGCTTTTATATTTTAAGCCCCAATAATTTTTTTAAAATTCCAAATAAGAAAATCAGTAAAATTAGGTGAATATGTTTTGAACGGGTCAAGTTTATTAAAGCCTTTACAGAAAAAAAAAAGGTTTTAAATGATTAAAACTGTCCAAGAAATTGTTGACTCCTCATTTATATACAAACTTTATTTATTACAAAGTAACATTGTCATCACAAGCAAACCATTGAAAAAAAAAAAAAAAAAATTACAATTATGCATACATTCTCCCAACTCCACACACATTCACATGTTTTACTTTTTAGATGGGCTTGTACAATAACGTGGTCACATACTTCTTACGAAATCGGTGAGTAGCACTCAAAACCATGACACCATCCTAAAGTAAAAAATAAAAAAAAAAATTATGGAAGACAGTCATAAAGAAAAAATTTGGAAATGATTAATTCATTTACAGAATAAAATTCAGTTAAGATTCTCTCTGCAATTCAGAGACAAAAACCAATAAAGATGAGGAGATCTCTTTTGACAATAATAATGCTATAGAAAAATCCTTATTTTTGAGATGCTTCTATGTTCATTGGCAGTCAGTCATAACAATGTAATTCACAAATTAAGACCAATGGAATTAATGGATATTGTTTTCATTTTGTGTATTAAAGAAAAAATTAGACAAGGTAAATTCAGTAAGAGTCACTATCATGAATGTGACACTTTAAATTTAAATTTTGTAATTTTTCCTCAGCACAAACCGATTGAAAAGTACAAATTGGTTGATGTTTCAGTTTTCTCAAAACTGAATGAAAGATGATAGTATACCATCAGTTGATATTAAATTTTATTCATGGATTAATTCACCTGTCACTGTCTAGGGATAGATAAGTGACACTTAGAAGTAGCAGCAAAGATGATCTGTCCAGATTTTCCCTTCAGT
Organism: Acanthosepion pharaonis; assembly: GCA_903632075.3. Lineage (NCBI taxonomy): Eukaryota > Metazoa > Mollusca > Cephalopoda > Sepiida > Sepiidae > Acanthosepion > Acanthosepion pharaonis. The sequence goes on from CAHIKZ030001645.1 coordinate 66,270, forward strand.
CAGTGAGAACTCCATCTCACTTTGAATTTTTCTTTTCTTACTCTATGATTGCCATTATCTAAAATGTGGCCTATGAGTGGAATTTCCTAACTTCAAGCCAAGTTGAATTTGATCACTAAAGTTTTTATTTAATTTCCTGTTCCCTTCCCTGAACAGTGTGTGCTTGCTTTGAAATGCTCACACCTTGATTTTAATTGTGAGATTATTCAGTCATAAAACCAATCCTAAATAAAATCATTTACAGTTCACGGCTACATGGATGACCTGAACATGGTGTTTCACAACAACATTTGTGATTATAAGACAATACAAGTTATATGGGAGCCAATATTTAAGCAATTGGTTAAAACAAATGTGACAATCCCAAATTTCCAAAATCTTTTTTTTATACAAAATTTTCTCATTATTTTTGTGAAAATAATGAAGTCTTTATGATTTTTCCACTTTCTTGTTGAAAAGAAACAAATGAAAAAAATTGGTCTTTATTCTCTTAAAATAAAGTTAACTATAATTTATGTTGGAATTTTTTTTTTTTTTTTTTTTAAACATGAGGAATTTTCATTATTAGTGATTTTGATTGTTTTGGCCCTTGTACCCTCTAACCTTTATCTGCTGTCACCTTCTTGGAATTTTGAAACAAACTCTTTATTCCCTCCATGCAGGTAGATTGTTCTCATTCCAATTTCCATGCTTGGGGCATATTTCAAATAGTTAATATTCTTTTCTTTCTTTTTTATGCGCCATGTCCTTTCAGGACGTAGGCAATCATGGCTCTCCACTTCCCCCTATCCCTTGTAGCTCTCAATAAGTTTCATCCCTCTGCAAACCTCCCCCAGACCATGTTCTGTCATCCACTTGCTTAAGCCTGCCAGGTATGTCATGCATTGCTTTCCCTTGTCTCTCTTGCCCTCTATTTGACCTGTGACTTCCTCCACCTTGTTTGCATCCTCTCCAAACCTCATTGTTGCTAAAACATGATATCCTCAGCATCCTTCTGTAGAACCACATCTCTGTCACCTCAAGTCGTCTTCATCTTTGTGGAGTCTGTCCAACATTCACTACCGTAAACGAGGACAGATGTCACATAACAGCTCAGTACTCTTTTCCATCAGAACAGTTCCTAGATATTTAGACTTCCTCACCTGCTTCATTTTAGTGTCCCTGATCTGCAAATCACATTTCGGACTCATCCTTTTACTGATGACCATGCATTCTGTCTTCTTGTAGTTTATGCTTAGTCCCTTCTTCTCACTCTCCTTTGCTACCTTCTGTAGGAGATTTTGTAATTTCTTTTCCATGTCTGCTATTGGCACTGTGTCATCTGCATAGCTTATATTGTCAAGATTGTGGCCGCCAATGATGAATCCCGATAGGATTTCCAATTTTCTCAGAATTGCCTCACTGTATAGACTGAATAGATCCAGTTAGAAGACACATCCTTGCCTTACACCCCTTTCTATTTTTGTATATTCACTGAACTCATTCTCTGTGCATGAGGTTTGCTTCCAGTATAGGTTCTTGATTATTCTAATATCTTTCCCAAATATATCAAGGTTGCTGAGCAGTTCCTTGTGGCGTGCTTTGTTGAAGGCCTTTACATAGTCTATGAAACATAGGTACACATCCTTCTGCATTTGTATTACTCTTTCTGATAACATTCTGAGTATGAATCTAACGTTCCTTGTTCCGGTATCTTTAATGACCCTGCATTGTTCTTGTCCTATCTCTGGCCTGATTCTGCTGTGTGCTCTATTCATCAAAATACAGATAAGTTTTGTTATGTGACTCATTAGACTTATTGTTCGGTGGAGTTCGCATTTGTTTGTGCCTGGTTTAGCCAGTGCTATGAAAATAGATCTGCTGAGATCTTCCGGTATATCCCCACTGTTGTAGATTTCATTTATTATTTCTGTGATCTTGTCTATGCCAAAGTCATCTAAAGCTGTCAGCATTTCCATTACAATTCCGTCTGGCCCTGCCTCCTTGTTTCTGTTCAGTTTGGCCAGTGCAGCTTCTACTTTGGTTTTCAGAATTTCATGTCCGTCAGTTTCTGTGTATTGCTGGTCTTATTTACCTTTATTTATTTATTTTGGTCACCAAATCAAACATCAAAAAAAAAAAAAAAAATATTAAAACATGAGGAGCATTACCAAAATCATCTTACTGTTAACAGAAAAGACAAACACAAGGTTGGTATGGGACAAGTTAGGATACTCGGAAAAACTGGTTAGCCTAATGGGGAATGGGAGCAACAGTAAGGTAAAGAAGGATCTGATTCTGAAAGCCGAGCTGAAGCTATCTGAGAAAGAACAAGGATTACTTCATGATGTACAAATACAGACAGCTGAACATAATGACATCATTTGGTCTTACTAAATTTCACAAAAACAAATGAGGCCAATAGTTATTTCTTGGGGCTTAACCTGTTACCTCCTGAGCAGATACTTCATAGGTAATAAAGAAAGGACACTCAAAGATTTCACCACCTGAGCAGTCTCCAATATTACACCACTAAATTGTTCAAGAGATATAGGGTCTGGTGAATTAAAGCATTAAAAACATTAAGTTCCTTGGTATTTGTGAGTTCAATCCTGAGTCTTTTAGTGCTGAAAAGTTTCTGGTTCAGTAGGAAGAAGTAACACAAAGGTGTATAATGAATGTGATTAAGTGGTGAGTGATTTCAATAAAAATGTCCTCTATTCTCATTCTGATTTCCATGCTTAATCTATGAATTGAATAAAGGGTTTGGTTACAAAATTTCAAGTGCATTTACAGGCACCTGAAGACAGTATGCAGTGTGAGCATAACAACCAAGATAAGCTTACTGGTCCAAATAGCAAGGCATAATAAAGATAAATATTTCAAAAATTTGATAAATTTGTGATAAATGATTGAAATTGCTGTAGAAAATTTTTCTACAGCAAATAGTATAATACAAACCTTAATTGATAATGCATACAAATGGTTCAACATAACATGGTTTGGTTCTGGAAGGAGGGTTGGTTCACACTATAAAAAAAAAAAAAAAAAAAAAAAATTAATATATATATATATATATATATATATATATATATACACACACAAATTCGTTCAAAAGAGAAAATGTATTTTGTTCAATTTCCCTGGCAGTAAAATGCAAGACGAGATTAAACATTTTAATTATTTCACAGAAAATCAGAACAAAAGTACTTAAAATGTGCATGCATCAGAATGCAAATGTTATGAATATTTTGAAAAGGTTTTCATTAAAAACATAATTTTAAATTCACTCTTCTCTAAATTTAAAAAAATTATAAGAATTTACTTGTTGACAACTGGTGTTCGGAAACTTAATTACGAAGTTACAATAAATCAAGTGTATGATCCTCCCCCAGCCATCATAATCAAAAAAAATAAAAATAAAAACAATAATAATATTTTTTAAAATCTTAAGTCAATGATGCTTGGATTAATAAAATGTTCTAGTTGCCTTTAATTTAGAGAAAAGATTGATTAGGATTTATTTCAATCCACTTCACTTTGTGTAGCAAATCCAACACAGATACCATTTCATGAATTTCTTTGATACTTTAAGAATGATAATTAAGAAAGAAAAAAAAAAAAAAAAAAAAAAAAAACACCCTTGTTTCTGTGATGGGAACCAACATAAAATTGATTCAACTTGAAATCTATCATTTTTTTTAAACCAATAATTTAAAAAAAAAAAAAAAATATGAAAATAGATTTGAATAAATTTTAAAAGGAGAGAAACTTGCATGAGCAGGCGTGTCCTTATTGAGAATTACTTGAAGCAAATGAGGTGGTATAAATGGTGGACCTGAAACTTTTTCTGCTCGCCGTGGAGGCATATCTTGTCCATATTCACCTTGTGGAGAGCCAGCCAAATCATCTATAATGAGAAAAGGTGAAATAGAGGAAGAAAGGGGGGTGAAAGACCAGAGGAAATGGGAAAAGGAAGAAATAGAATGTCGCATTTTCACGCAACTATTGGTAACACACAGTCGACCAACAATAGCAACTGAATGCAGCTGATAGTTTAAAGTTACAACAAAGTTCACTGTTGTGGCTTATCGTCAAGTAGATGCAGTTAACCACAAAGTTTACAAAAAGTTTTGTCTCCAACAGAAGCAATACCCATTACTCCTCTAGTATACACAACACTCGTTCCCACACTTGCCAGCAGGTTGCATTATTTATAGCTAACAAGGGGTGGTTTCTAGAATCCCTGTGTCTATAAAAGACATGTGGTAATTTATCTTTTTTTACAATGTCACTGCCAGGTAAGCAAACACCACATTTCATTTCAACAGGGAGGAACATTTACTTCTGGACAGGGAGGTGAGGGAAAGAATTGAAATAATTGTTTTTTTTTTTTGTTGTTTCAAAAAATTTTTTGATCTGACACAGGACCACTTACACAAATATCAGTCAGTATATAAAAATAACCCACACTTGAATGTCCAAGAGACTTATACAGGCACGATTTCACTGTATGAATAAGGCACTATTTATTTGATAAGACCCAAATGAGGTGGTGTACTCATTCAAAATAAAAAAAAAACTTTGAGGAGCTTTCCAGTAGCTAGAAATGCCTTGGCATTATCACTATAAATGTGGTTTGGGATGACATACAAGCTGGTAAATCGTATAAAAGCCAACATGAATGAATGGACTGTTACATCTTTCTTCAACTCTGTGTAAGGCATGAATATTTAAATAGGCAAATATTAATAGGTACATTTTACTTCCCCCTCCAGTTGCATTCACCCAAATGTGACTGGTAAAATCTATATCCATATGTAAAAATGAGTTTACCAAGTTTACTCTGGTTTTGAGGAGGCAGGCCATTTCGGGATAAGCAAAAGATATAGATTTAAATCTTTTGCATAATATACACTCAAAAATAATTTTAACGGCCTGTCTAGCCTGGGGAATCCAGAGTGCAGGTAGTACTCAGATGGTTGCATTTAGATGTGACAAAATCAAGTCTAGTCAGAGGATGTTTTTTTTTGTCAAGGAGAATAAGATGTGTAATTTCATAATCATACATATGACATTTATCTATCCTTCCTCTTGAACAGATAATTCCCTGATAATTGCAAAACAAATTCAATTATTTTACTAATCCAGGAATATTATCCTTTGTTGAGTTCGAGAGATATTCTCTTTCTTCCACAAAGGCTTGCTGCTGCATTGTTTTTATCAGTCTATAGGTTGGATGGATAGCCACTTACCGTTACCCAAAAATCAAAATTGGTTTTAAATTTGCTTATCGTTTGGTAATTGAGATGACTCGAGTAAACATATCAGCAGGATTAGCATCTGTAGGCACATATTTGAAGAGGATTCTGAGGGAGAACCAGGTCTCAATTTCTCTTTTGTTTTCTCTAATGTCCTTGGCTCTGTTCTAAAAAATATTTTTAGCCTTAATTGTATGAGAGCAACCAAAACAAAATCTGAGCATCCATGGCAACAATTATCTCTCCAAAAATTACATGAGAAAAGGTACATAATAGTGTAGTAAGACATTTAAATTCCAAAAAGAGACAATAATTCGAATGTAGGTAACATTTTTCCTTGGGGTATGGCACTTTAGCCTTGGCAAAAATTAGCAAGGATATTCCTTCTTGCATAGGTCTGTTTTGAGGCATCACAAAACAAAATTAATGAGGAATTTTCCCCTTCATTTAGTGCCCATCTGGGGAATTGCATGTATAAATCCTTGGACAATAGGTTCCACCTTAGTAGTTCATGAAGAATAGGGTTGTCCCAATCTAAATTCAACTTCCAAAGTTCGCTAACAAGGAATGATCACAACTAATGGTGATAGGAAGGCATAAAGATAGGGAGTCAAAGTTTTTGATACCTCAGAAAATATACATCTCTTGGTAGAAATCTCAGGGTCATTGAAATGATAGGAAATGCACAATAAGTCTTGGTAGGGATTATATTCATAACCCAAGAGCTTTTCACACTGAGACAAATATTTCACAAGATTACCACCCTCCCTTATTTTCTCTCTTAGTTTACTGCAGTTGGTTTTACAAGACCAAAGTTGAAAATTACCTTCATTCATCCTCTTCACAGACTCAGAGTAAAGAGATTTTAGTTCCTGGGTGTTATTACTGGTCTTAACCAGGTTGTCTACATAAAAATGGTTGTTGAGCATATGAGTAAACTCATCCTCAGGGTATCTTGCAGCGTGATGCTTTAGTACATAGTTCTATATAAATGGAGAGGCATTAAATAAAAAAATGAAGGCATAGTAACAATAGCAAGGTAACTAATCTCCATTCTTTAAGAAAAGACAAAATCTATTCTTGTCTTCCTTCAATCTTATCCTCAAGAAGGCTTTTCAGATATCCCCCAGCAATACATACTTATTGGAATGGAATAATAACAGTTTCAACAAATCTCCCATGAGATTAATGCCAGGATAAGCAGCCTCATAATAAAAATAGCACCTTTGGTTTTCAGCAAGCAATTAAAATCCAGTCTTATTTTAGTTGTGGATTTGTTCACATTCTTTCAATGAGGTAACCAAATATAATTTTTATATTTGTTGGGGTGGGGGACCTCTATTATTACTTCTCTCTCTTGCTCTCAGAACACTTCCAATTAATCATGATATTGGTTGCTTTGTTCCATTCACCTTACAACTCTATCCAATGCTCCAAGGGCCACAGAGTAATTCGGAGGAACCAAATATATTTTGTCTTCCAACCAAGGGAGCTTCACATAGTAACATTTGTTTTTAAAGACAATGGACTCTCTGAATTTTCTAATTTTTTCCTGATCATACTCAGAAAGGTATTCTTCTTCAGTAAGTTCCAGAGTCTTGATGGAAAACAATTGTTCAATGCTTCGTTCCACTGAACTTTCCTTGAACAAGTCTCCACAAGGATCAGCATAAGAATGTCTGAGCCCCAACACAAAATTCACCACAGGAGGACAGAAAGCCATTTTGGGAATCACCTTTTTATAATCCACTGTGTTTAACCCAGAAGATTCTACCAGGGCATATCTGGTGAGGATAAAAAAAAAAATGAATGCTGTTTCGAAAGAGGATAATACCCTTGGTAGTTTCCCAAGAAGAGTTTAATAAAATGGACAAAGTCAGCACCTAACAAACTCAGAAGGTTTACAACATGTGAATATCGATTTCAATATCAGCAGCAAGAGAGTAGCCATGATACTTTAGATTTTCAACCTGACCAAAATTTGAGAACTCCAGTTTCATGCTGAATATATGGTCATTTAAAAGAAGGAGAGGTTTTATGGCATCAGGAACCAATTCCATCTCTAAAAACCACCTCCCTAAAGTTTTTTTGTTTGTACCATATGGTGTATAGATAGCATATTCAACAGGGAGTACCTGCAAGAGGATTACATTTAAGAGATTCCAAAATATCACTGGAGAAAATACCTCTGCATTCTAGAGTCCACTAGGCAGTTACACTTACGCCATCTTTTTCCTCTTTTCAGTAAGACACTGTAAGGAAAATGTAGGGCTAACCCATCACACCTGTATTAATACAAGTATTAATGACATTTTTTTAGGTACAACATCTGGACACAACACATTGTGGTTGGCTACAAGAACACTATCTACAGGGCCAAAGAAATCTTCCCCTCTTGCCTGGGCAGTTAACAGCAGAATGCTTCTTGCTTGCACAAAGGAGGCACAATTTAAGCACAGAGAACCCATCGGTCCTGGTGAGAAACATTCAGGCAATCATCATTCCAGTGTCCATCTGCTACTAAAATTTACAATGCTTTAGGTAGAAAAGTTCTCCAAAGTGGAAGAGGGTTTTTTTTAATCTGGGCTTTTAAAGGCATAGAATTACGAAACAGGTTCAACCCTTAGTTTCACCAGAGTTTTAATTTTGTTATAACTACGCAGAATGTAAGATAATTGGAATTATATCACTGCATAAATTATCTTTGCAATTCTCCAAGTAGTTTTGAAAATACAATGTGACTCATCAATATGTACCCAGCAGTATCTTTCTCAAGAAAATCCAGCAAAAAATTATTCCTTAATTCCCATAAGTTGGCTTTTACTCTATTTATGAAAATTTTAACACCTTTGAATCTCGAGCCATGTGACAACTTATACTTCAAAATCTGTCTCATCCACTATGAACCCCTCATCCAAAAATTCCTCATTGAGTAAGGATAATGCAACTCCATAATTCTGGTCACAGATTGACAAATGTTGAAGGATTAAAAGCACATAATCTGTTAAACAGCTCTTAAGGTACTGAAATCTGGCTGCTTTATATCCTATGATCCTATATGTAATTCTCAAAATGTGCCAAGAAATTCTCAAAGGCAAATTTATCCTCCATACCTCTAACACTAAAGGAGAGTGCCCTCATCAAAGGTTTCAGGGAAATGGTCGAGACATGAGAGTTGGGATTTGAAGTCTCTGGCAAGTTCCTAACCTCAGAACCATCCTCAAACTGTTCAGCCATGTGTGATAGATCCTGGTATATGGACATCCTAAACTCGAACTCTGATGGAGTCTCTGATCTTGTTTCCTTCCAGCCTCCTGTAGTCTCAAGACAAACCATAGCTATCTCTCCTTCTAACCCATCTAGGCAACATAACCAACTTTTAATAGTATCCCTGCGTTCCATGAACACATCCCTCACCAGGCTGCCTAAAGTCTTCAAACCCTCTTTCCTCTCTGCGAACCTTTGACTTAAATCCAGTTTGTTGCCATAGCAACTTTTCGATAATGTTCACTTCTTCTGACATAGTTTAGGATGTCTTTGTTGCAAAATGTTGTGTTTTCACGCAACTATTGGTAACAGGTGGTTACACACGGCCACATGACAATTGCGACTGAATGCAGCTGATAGTTTAGAGTTGCAACAAAGTCCGTTGTTGTATCTTATTGCTGAGTAGATGCAGTTAACCATAAGGTTTACAAAAATTCTAGGCTCCAACAGAAGCAATATCCATTGGGTAGATCTGACCTCCTCCTCTAGTATACACAACACTCATTCCTGCCATTGCCAACAGGTGGCATCTTTTATAGCTAATGAGGAGTGGGTTCTAGAATCCTCATGTCTATAAAAAAAACAAAAAAAAAAAACAACAAGTGGTAATTTCTCTTCTTTTTTTCTTTCTGGATTTTTACAAAGTTGCCATTGGTTAAGTGAATGCATTAATTTTTAACAAAAAAGAGGAAAGAAAAAACAGTGATGGAGAGGAACAAAGATACTTACATTTATATTTCAGATTCATTTACTTCAGAATTAGTTGAGTTATCAATTTTGACTGATTAATTTTCTTTTTTAAATGGAGGAATGAATTTATTCAGCATAATTCTGATTCTCCCAATGCTTCACTTTTTCCTTTTCTTCATTTGTGTTCAATAATTCAAAACAGACTAAACTTGCCATAAGGAAAAGCAGGGAATTAATTTTTCAAAAACTTTCAAATATGGGATCAGATAACAAATGTGTTTAAAAGTCATTGGATCCACAATGCAGACAAAAATAATTCTTCAGGATAAATTAAGCGAAAAACAAAACTTACTTTTTCGTTTAGAACTGGAATTTTCACTGTCAATGGCAAGAGCTTCAAATACTTCAAAGTCACTTTTGCTGACAAGAACAATATTATTTAATGTACCCATTGCATTTGGAACTGTTGGCTAAAAAGGAGATGTATAAATTAGGAATTAAATAAGCCAAGATTTCCTGAAACAAATCAATCAGCATAAAATAAAGTTTTTCTAACATTTACAATAAGAGTGGAAAAAAATCTTAAAAGACACCTAGCTAAAAACAAAAAGGAGATTAAAAAGACAAGATCATTCAAGAAAGTATCCATCCATTTAATACAAGGGAGAGAGAGAAGAAAAACAAAAAAAGAAAAAAAATAACTAGCTTGCCTTGGCTGAGTTTCTTTTCAAGTGCAAGGTTCCTTTGGGAGCCTATAGTTTTATCCCAGAATTTCTTTCACTTTACAAAACAGCTTGCAAAACACTTCTTCCAAATAGCTATCAGATTCTTCTTTATGTTTTTCTTAATGTTGTCCACATTAGACATTCAATGGTGATTTTTGGCTTTGAAAAAAAGCCAAAAATTCAAGGGAGCCAAATTTGGACAAGAGTTAGAGCTAGATGATGTAATGTTTTGCCAAAACCTCTGCATGAAACAGGATGAATCTATTTGTTTAGTAAATGTAGAAAAACTCATTCAATTACATCAATGCTAACAGAGTAAGCCAATGAAAGTGCATGTCTGTCAGAGGGAATTTTACTGCACTTGCCTGTGCAGTAAAATTCCCTCTGATTGGTTGCCATGATACTTCAAGACTGCGCAACAGGTTCTCAAAATATTCAAAATGGCTAAGTTAATTCTTGAAAGACCTTATATAGTTAGTTGTGACTGAAAAATGCAAATAAGTTTAATATGAATCTCATATGAAGTTGCAAAATTTGCACTAGTTAATCTTTTGGTAATTAAATGTCTTCAGTTGCCGGTTACATTTGATTATATTTTTTTTTTTTAAATTGTCCAATCCTCTCCCCTCCAATTTGACTGAAAAGTAGAAGTAATGTGTTACAATATAAATTTATGAATTGTCTTGTGATTCTAAAAACCTTATGATGTCCAGTAAATGGAAGGCTCTAATGCTTATAATTTGAATATGGTTATTCTATTTGTGATTTGTTTTGTCTGCCATAAGATCACTTTTTAAGGAAACACCTATTTAATTTAAAAGTCAATACATTGCAAGACCAGCAGATTTCACATAGGACTGAAACTGGAATTCTAGGTTACAAACTAATTTATTACAAAGCTTTAGGAAGCCAACAGAAGAGAAAGGAATTAATAAAAAGAATGGGCACTCAATGTTAGCTTTACAAATTTTTATTTATGTTAAAAGGTTCATTTCTGAAAAACAAATTCGTAATTTTTTAAAATTTACCAGCTGTAAAATAAGGTAAGGCACACTTTTTTTTCTTTTTCCTGGTTGTAATAAAGGACAGCAGCCACATGCACTTTAATTTTCTAGTCATGGAAATGCATTAATGTAAACATTGAACAAACAGTTCAAGATTTTTGCTTTCAGTATTGTAAGCAACAAGGCTGAATATATTGTTAACCTGATTGCAACTAAAATACATAGATATTTCTAATATAACAACAATAGAAGAATTTATTTTAATAAACTTATTTTCTAAAGATGCAATTGTTTACCAGACAATACTATCAAAGTTAAATTTATGTGGTGCTAAAGTGCACTTCTTCATTGTTCATATGACGAGATGTTGAAAAGTTCTTGGCCCAAGCAAGAATGAATGTTTAGTTAGATTGAGAAGTGGGTCACGCCAAAGACTTCTCAGCACCCTCTTATAATTAAAATTGCTATTTTGTTTATTTTCTATATCTACATAGATTTCAATTTTTTTAATCTCCTTTAATTGTAAGTCAGAGTAACTCATTGTATATGCAATTGGGTATCCATAACAGAAGTCACACCCATTAAAAACATTTGTACATCTAAAACAAACAATCTTTTGATATAAAGCAAAACATTCATTACTTGAAGATCTTTGAATCAATAGAGAAACCTCAATTACCTCATTTGGATCATGAACCCATTGGCCATCAACATAAAATTTATATTGATGTTCTCCTTCAGGCAAGTCAAGAATTGTGAAAAAATCCCCATTGCTGCAAAGAAAAAGACAAGAAATTAGAAAAGAAATAATTTGCATTTAACTTTTTGTTTCCTAAAAGGTTTTAGCCATCAAACTCAGGGGAGTCCATTTAGATAACATGGAGGCTAAAAACTTAGTCCATCTCAACCAAATTTCAAACATCATGAAACATATTCATCCATGTTTGGAGCATTTCACTCATGTTGGTTATTAACATAAGCTAAATTCATGAAAAAGATAAGGTGGGAAACGAAGAGAAGATTGTGTTGCACCAATATTTCAAGTTCACCTGCCTTAAAAATCAATATTTGTAATTCTGGATTTTCAATATGGATATTGATTTTTGGTAATTCTCACAGCCATGAGCAAGACACAATAGGATTGTTATAAATTTGTATCTAAATCATAATGGATTTCTCTCTGCCTCAAATAATATTTCATCTGTAATTAATGCCTTAATTTTAATCAAAAGACATGACAGATTTCATGATAGACTTTTTCTTTGTTGGGTTTGTTAATATTGATTTTGTGCAGCATAAAAAGAATGAAATGACTTACAGAACAAGTGAATCCAAACTAAAATCCAGAAGTCATTTTTTTCTGGTAACAGATTTGAACTGCCAGCCATGTCTGATGAAGACATTGTCAAAACTCTTAAGAAAGTTGTTCAAGAAATATATCATCAGCATATAAAATAAAATGGCTTCTCAATTTTCAGTAAGAGAAAATACATTTTTGTTCTATTTTAAATTTTCAACACTAGCTTCTGTAACACATTCAATACCAAACACCATTAATTAACATTTTCACAACTTCTGTTAAGTACCAAATGAAACTAATTATATCATGTCCCACTTTCTGGAAATTCACACTGTGTCTTCATTTTATCCTCTGCACATTGCTGTGACTAAGACTTGCCTTGATAATATTTAGTCATGGGGGGAATTTGAATTGTTCTAATCATTTTCTATGAACAGATAAATTTATCAATCAAATTTTTTGCAGTATCTCCAAAATATTACAGAAGTTTGAATCATTTTTAAGATAATGAAAAAAAAAAAATTGTTAATTTGAATTAAACTCAAAATGATTCAAATTTGCCTCAAAGAAACAGGCATTATTTTAATAACAAACTGATTAAAACTCTTCAAAGAGAAGAAAGCAGAATAATTTAAGCCTATACATGACTGATCCCACAATAACTGGTCATAAGATTTGGTTTTTGTTTTCAGGGATTATTTTCCCTGGACACTAAATTTTCATAAAATGATAAAGTTAATGTATTGCATCAAATTTCTTTTAAAAGACAAATCTTGGCTCACAGAATGTCAGAGAGCTTTTTGAGTTTGCTTCAATTTTTAAAAAGGCATTTTGAAAAGCCAAAACTTATTCTTCTTGAGTTTTCTATAGATACTCAAGTATAGCTTGATCTACAAACAACTAGTGAGTATCAAATTCAATCAACTAACAATGGTTTGTAAGATTTGCTTAGTAATTACCCTTTCAGTTTTCTTTATAAAGTTTTCAAAGAGAAAATTGATGTTAAAATATATTTTTATGGGCCTCCAATTTGTTTTCAGTCAAAACCACAAACATACACCAAAATATTTCAAGTTCTCTGGCAAAGTTTAACAGGAACAGGAAAAAAAAAAATCATGTTCAAAATTTTTTTTTCTTGATACCACTATTATCATATTCTCTTTCAATAATTTTTGTTGTTTCTAAAAGCTATTTTTAGAATTTTAAGAAACCCAAGCATATGTAACTGCATTTATACATTTAATTTTATATTTACAAAATCAGATCAAACCTAAAATATTAGTTATTTACCATTTGTTTACTTACAAGATTATTAATTCATAATCTGTAACTAGCCATAACTATATGTAAATCTTCTGTTAAATCTCCAGAAATTCTTGCTTCATCAATCCATCTAGAGAATTGGTATATTTGTATGATAAGCAATAATGTCAGAACAGGGATTAAATATGTAAATTAAATTTGTTTTATTTTGGACGTTTTCTTTTTTTTTGTCTGTAATTAAGTAACTATAAATATCCCAGATTATTTCATGCTTTATTTTTTCAAGAGAGGTTCAGTTAGCTATTGTTATACATTCATTTTAAAAATTTTAAAAATGGACAATTGCATTTTCAAAATCTCAAATTCAATTGCATTTTTTCAAAATTTATGATAATAAATGTGTTTATTCAAAATTATTTATTTATAATAAATGTGTTTATTCAAAATTTTTCTAAATTTATGAATAAACAAATTTTTATAATTATTTCTTTATAATATGGCAAATAATAAGTATTGCTTTTTAGTTCATTTACAATTTTTTTTATAAAACTGTAAATATAAAATTATTCTTATAATATAACCATATGAATACACTTATGTTGTAAACAAATAATATATTGTTATAATTCATAAATTAAATTGTGTTCTTGAATATTTTATAATCTTGTAAATAAACAATCAAATTGTTTTTTAAATTTTTATGTCAGTTCTTAGGAAAAATAAAAATGCATAAATCCAGTTCCATATGTTTGGGTTTTTGGAAATAGCTTTTTAAAACAATAAAATTTTAAAATAGTGGTGTCAAGAGATATACACACTTTTGACACATTGTTTTTGTTTGTTTGATGCCAAATATCAAATGTTTATCAAATGCAATCACGTTAATGTTAGGGAAAATAATGTCAGCAGCTTGCAAAATTATTTGTCAGTTTTGAAATATGAGTAACAAATACAGAACAGGCAGAAAAAATTTGCTTGAAGGGAAAAAAAGCATGACAGGGATATGCTGTGTCAACAGCAAGCAAGAAACAGTCAAGCTTTAAGTAAGCAAAATGTAAAATCAAGATAAATATTTTGTATTAAAGAATATTTCAATTGAAAATGTGTTTAATTGAAATGATTTGAAAAAAAAAAAAAAATTCTGAACATGCCTATTTTACTTTTCTTTTGCTCTGAGAAAAAAAAGTAACATTTTACTAAAAATTGATTTCTATTGTCAGCTTACATCCCAAAATCATGCAAGTTGCTTCAAGTTTTACACTCTTAATTTTAAAGAAAGTGAAGGGTTGGCATTTATTGAAAAACAAATGGCTAATAAAGAGAACCATTTAAATGAGCACTATTCACTTCAGGGAGTTTATAATATTTAAAATAGTCTTCCACTTTATAGCTACTGAATTTCTAGGAACAAAATTTGGCCTTTTTTTTTTTTTTTTTAAAAATCTCAAAATAGTTAAAGAGAAAAAAATAAAAATAAAAAAAACAACACTGAAAGCTTATCATCTGCTTTTCAGAAACTGCTGAAAAAATAAATAAATAAAATTAACCCAAATTATGTTATAAGCTTACTAGATATTCAAAATGACTGCCACACGAAAAATGACTAAAAACCACAATTTCTAACTTTGGAAGCATCTCTTAAAAGAAAAAAATTTTTTTGAACTGAAAAAGTAAATTGTAAGTTGTGAAATCTATGACAATTTGTAGAATTTTCTTTTTAAAAGATTTTATTCCAATTTTACAAAACTAAGCTAAACTACTTTGGCTTTAACTAATGAAATCCTATGAATTAACAAGTAATTAATGATTACCTGTAAATATCCTGTGAATCAAGCTTACTAAGGGTCATAAATTACTTTAATTTTGATTCATTCATTCTGGTAAACTCATAAGAATCAATCTCATTCTACAAGTCCAGACACAAAGTTAGGAAACAGTTTGGCATTATACTTATATTGTAAAGTGTTGTCCCTTTAGAGTTATACACTTAAAACCTTTTTAAAAGTACATTTTTCTCGAAAATAAATTCCAAAAGAAATGAATGTTGTATTCAAAGCAGAAAAATATACAAGAAAAATACATTTTTGTACTAATGTCTGTTGCTTCAGTTAATCAAATCTTTATGTAAAAAGGTTATTTGGCAGATTGTTGCCATTTCCAGGATTATATATCCTGCTGACTCCCTACCAGCAAGGCATGATTCTTGATGTCAACTCAACAGGTAGCATTAAGTAACTCAGCCCTCTGTTGGTTCTTATGTAAACTAAGTATAGGACTTTTTTTATATTCTAAGGAGTACACATGTCAACTCTGAGTTAGAAATAAAGATCTACCATATTTTTGTTTATCTTTTAAATTACAATGAATCTTTTGTTGGCAAAATAAAATTTTCACCATTTCTTTCTTTTAATGTACAGTTGTGTATAATAACAATAAGTTGCACTAATAAAGTATGTTTTATAAATTTGGGTAGCAACTAGATCCAAATTCTGTTAGACAAAAGAGAGTCATCTTTCTAAACAAAAATGTTCCATGTGTGGTACTCAAATAAACTGTAAAATGTTACAATCTCATTTGAAAGTTTGTTAAAACTGAACTTGCTTGAAGAGCTAAACATTCTTTGCAAAAAATACTATCTAAAGAAAATATATACTGATTACTGCTGCACACAAAAAAAAAAAAAGAAAAAAAAAAAGAAAAGAAGACATTTTTTATTAAGTCAGAAAAGCTTGTTACCAAGTATCCTTTGGCAAAAGCAAAGAAAAAAAAAATTAAAAATAACATCTGAAGAATTATGCAACTGTGATGTAGGAAGAACTTCTCTGCAATGAAGAACCAGCTGCTTCTGTGAAATTGATCATCTGCTTCTCTCATTGTGAATTAAATTACAATAATAAAATTGGAACTGGCCACCTGCTTATTTTAAATGAAACAGGTTAGCATTTATGTCATTTATTTCATATAAACTTTAAAAAATGTACTTGAAAATTATAAATAGAGGCATGAAAGAATTCTTTTAAACATTTTTAATAATTTTTTGGATTTGGGTGAAAATGTAAAATATTACTTTTATTTCAGGAAAAAAAGTGAGAAGCTGATTTTTTCATAACTTGTCACTGGAAATCAAAAAAATCTTGGCCATGAAGAGATTGCTAAAAAAATTAGTACCAAAAAATTCAAAAAGAGGAATTTGAACTCTGAATATATTCCTAAAAAGGTGATGAAAAAAAATGGGTTTAAAAAGTCAAGAAAAAGAAAGTAAGAGATGGTATGAAAAATGGCTAAGAATTGAAGGTCATTAATGTGAAGAGCAAGAGAAATTAGAAGCTTTTACTCTATGAGAAAAAAAGGGGAGCAGGATAAAATCATAAAATCTACACTAAAATGCCTTTTAAAAATGGATGAATTCAATATATTGGAAAATTTGTTTAGAAATTATTATCTTTTTCATTGGTGTTAAGTGTTTTTCCAGATCAGAGATTTCCTTTTTGATTATTTTAAAGCGAAAGAGAAATTCAAACAAATTCGTGTAAAAACTCACTGATGACTTTTTATTTTAACAAATTGACAAATAAATATCTTTTGAATTATATTATAATGATAATGAAAATTGAATTATATTATAATTATAATGAAAAAAAATGGATGAAAATGGTGCTGTACCAGATGTACATATGACAGCAAAGATTTTAATAGCTTCTCTTGAACTAAGGAAGAGATGGCAAGTCACTTTAATCATGTGTCTACACAATGGATGGAAAGAAGTGCTAATGAGGGAATTAAATTACTGTACTATTTTGCAGCTGAATACGATATGCCTGAAGAAATGAATATGAAGAAGAATAAGTCAAGTCCTTCTAATGATTTGTTACATGGAAGAGACTATACAGATATATCAGGGGAAAATATGTGGTAACAGAATTAAAAGGAGTGCAATCCCTGTTCTGACATTATTGCTTATCATACAAATATACCAATTCTCTAGATGGATTGATGAAGCAAGAATTTCTGGAGATTTAACAGAAGATTAGATTCCTCCCTCCTCTCCAATCCAACACATCTTGCTTTTGAAGACCCCAATTTCTTAATTCTTATACTAAAATTTCATTAAAAGCTCAGCTTTGGAATTTTCCAGAAACACTTTCCAATGAAAGTGTTAAGAAACAAACTTCAAAATTTAGCAGTAGAATTTAAATTGAGTTGTCTAACAGGTATAGGAATTCCAGTTGTTCATTATTCATTTTCAAAATGGAAGCCATAAAACTTATCTTACAGAACTGGTTAAAACATCTGCTGCCATCTAAACTCAATCTATAGCAATTAGAAGATTATAAACACCACTTGAAAAAGATATAGTAACAATTTTTGCAGATGAACCTGAACCGTGTTTCTTTATTTGGTTTGTCTGGATTTAAAGTAGTCTCTAGAAGAATGATTTCAAATTACTTTTATATTTGAAGCAATAATAAAAATTTTCCACAAAACAGAATGATTTAAGACCAATAGTGAGAGTGGAGAAAATGTGAAACAAAACATTAGACTTCATCACAAAAATAATGAATCATCAATTATTATTGAAAATATTGATGATGTAAAATCTTATATCTCATTTCTAAAGTTTAAGAAATACCATGATGCAAATGAACACTTTCAAAGGGATTCAAAGACTTATAAATTTTGTGAAAAAGAAGAAAACTCCAAATTTATTAATATCAAATCTTACAGTGAAGAAACCAACCATGTTGAGTTTCTTCTCAACATTTGTGTCAATTGCCACAGAAACTTTTCCAAGGAAATAATAAATGTCATTCAATTCTTCTTCACTTCATGTATTAAAAGCACAAATGATTCAGACATTGTCAAAGAATGAAAAAAAGTTTCAAAGAAAATTTCAAGTCTTATCAAGTTTCAATGTTAAATCATCTAACCTCAGCATTCATTGGCCATAAAATGCATGAGCATTTTCATTTACCAACCAATTTCTTCAAATATTAATAAATCAGATTAAAAGTTACATGTAATATGTTACCATATATACTTGTGTATAAGCTGAGAAATATTTGACAAAAAAAAAAAAAAAAAAAATTTGGAGGTGGGGGTGGGTGGTAGGGTTATATTTTGCCAATTTTTCCCAACTTCAGCATCTTTGTAAAAAAGTGCCAAAATATATAATGAAACTTTTTACAGTATGTTTTTAATACTCCAACTTTATTTATATTTTCATGTGAGTGACTAGTTCTCTAATTAATTTTCATTTAAGTTTTCCAATTGATTTATATTTCTCAGTAACTTCATCTTTCTATATAAAAAAAAAAAAGAAAAAAGAAAATGCATTTTAAATCATTTAAATGTTTCTTTGAAGTTAAATTTTGTTTTTATTTGAAAGTATAAAAAAAAAAAAAAAAAAAACTCCTCCCTCCAGACTGATTAGCTAATTTGATGGATGCAAACAAAAGAGAAATTATGATTATTCTGCGAATTTTATATATTAAAGTTATTTTCTCATTTTATTTTTCTATTGTACAATACTTAAATTTAGGTACCTCCACGAAATTGCTAAAAAAAAAAAAAAAAAAAAAAGAGAGAAGAAATCAGCATACCATGATGAAAACATGCTCCAAGCATAATGAAAACAGTTTTATCATCAAAACTTTTGTTATCAATAGGAAGGAGCAAAGTATTTTTGAATATTTAATGAATTTTTTTTTTTTTTACTCCTTTAGAAAATTCAGAATTTTGAACTTGTTTTTCTTCCATCAGCAGTTGTAATAACTTTTAGCATAGCAAATTTTTACAGTGACAAACACATTAATTTGGAAATTTTTGCAAAAAAACAAATTGTCAGATTTTAATGAAATTTTCAGGACTCATTCACAAATGAAATTATTTTTGAAATCTTTATTAGAAAATCTTGGTAAAATTTTTTTTTCCTTTTCTTTATGCCTGTTTCACCTTATGAAAACTTGAGAAATTGAACATGATAATTTTTAGTGACTACATTAGTTAAAAGCAGAATTCTTCGAAGAATTTAAATCTATTTCTTTTATTTTTTTTATAAAATTGGGCCCCAACTTACGGAAAATCTGTTTTGAATCAATAAAACTAAGACATCATTTAATTAGAGATTTTTAAAATTTTAATTTGAATTTATAAAGATTTAAATCTTTTAAAATTCAGTTTCAAGAAGATAACTCTTAGGAAATACTGCTATTAAGTACAACTATATTTACTAATATATTGTAAAGCTTGTCTATATTTCTGAGATGAGGTATTATGTACAGTATTTACATTAGTATTAGTATTTACATTGTCCTCATCTTTGTCGCCATATTTGTCACAACGTTTCGGCCGTTATACGCTCCGGCCTTCTTGAGGTGGTTGGAATTTCGAACTGAACCCTTTATTTCGATCACTGGGGTAGACTGTTCTAATTCCACGTGCCATGTTTGATGGATGTCAGTTATCAGTTATCTCCTGCTAATTTTCCCTCTGAAAGTTCTCCACTGCCTTAACCAGGAATTGAACTCACCTTCTTTGGGTCTGTCACTGGATCTAACCAACGCCTTTATCCACTGTGCCATGTGTCCTTGAGGACATCTAGGTATGAACTTCTGAGTATTATAAACCTAATGTTTTCAGCATCATTTTTACCAGTGCTCATATTGCAATTTTGCATTTTTACCAGTGCTCATATTGCAATTTTGCTGTTATCATTGCATGTCTTTACCAGAGTTCATATTGCAACTTTGTTATCATTGCTTTTCTCTGGCACTCCTTATTACTGGTTCCCATATTGTATTTATTTCTATGCTTGGTCGGCTCAGGAGATTTTTGTGGCCTAGCATAATGTGCTGATTCCTTAAGTTTACGAATTTTCCAATGGTGTTCCCTGTCTATGATCTCAACATGATCCCACAGGGGCGGTGATCTCCCTTCTCTCTCCATATGTGGTCAGCCACGCCTGATTTTTTTACACTTCCTCTCGTTACAATTTTCTGGTGTTCTTGAAGCCTTACCTTGAGGGGGCGGCCTGTCTCTCCTTTATATTCCTTTCCGCAGCTGCATGGGATAGCGTACACACAGTCTTTAGTCATGTTTTCCTCTATTGGGGTCTCACTCGGGAGAGATATATACAAAATGTTGTCACGCTTTTGAAGGTTGTCCTGATGTTATATGGACCAAGATCCTTTGTATTTTCTCTGATAACCCCTTCACATAAGGCAGGCAGACTTTTTTTTCTGAGTGTTGTTGTCTCCTTCCTCTTGTACCCGCCTATCCCAGTTTTTTGGGGGCTGCTCCTACCATGTACTGAAAGGGTAGTTGTAAACTTTTTTTTATACTACTAATACTGACCAATTTTTTATTTAACGTCTCCCTAAGATTCACAAAGAAATTTGTATAATTTCAGGCCCGATTGTTATATTTGCCAAGGCTCTGAAATTGCCACCCTCTGAGTCGCTACCTTGTAGATATAATTGACCCATTGATCGGAAAGTCTCCTTCATATGTTTGGAAAACTAAGAAAATTTGTGGAAATAATCAAAGATGCTCCCATCCTATCCAACCAGATGGTGAGCTTGGACGAGGTGAGTTTTTTCACCAAGGTACCCATGGAGGAGGAACTCAAAGTAGTCAGAGATAGATTAACCTCTGACTCTTCCCTAGAGAAGCGGACCAGTATTCCAATAGATAATCTGATGGAGATGTTGACTTTCTGTACACAAAACAACACACTTCGGAATGGGATCTCACATATATCGACAGGATGAGGGCTTAGCAATGGGCTCGCCATTATCACCAGCAATGGCGAATATATACATGGAATACTTTGAAGAAATGGCATTAGAATCTATATCGCTAAAGCCAACTATATGGTTGGAAAACATAGATGACACCTTTCATACTCTGGCCACATCAGGAAGAAGTCCAGTTTCTTCTGGACCATGTGAACTCAATAAGACCTTCGATACAGTTCACAATGGAGAAAGAGAGTAACAACTCACTCCCATTCCTGGATGTACTAATATCTCGAACAGAGAATGGGTTCAAGACATCCGTATACCGTAAACCAACATTCACCGGACAGTACCTCAATTTCAACTCCCACCATCCATACAGCGTAAAAAAGGGATCGTCCGATGCTTACAACACCGAGCAAAAAAGTCATAAGTGGCGATCCAGAGACGTTAGATAAAGAATTGGTCAGTATAAGTAGTACCCTACAACGTAACAACTACCCTGGGTACATGGCAGCAGCCCCCAAAAACTGGGATAGGCGGGTACAAGAGGAGGAGGAGGAGGACAACAACACTCAGAAAACAGTCTGCCTGCCTTATGTGAAGGGGTTATCAGAGAAAATACAAAGGATCTGCGGTCCATATAACATCAGGACAACCTTCAAAAAAGCTTGACAACACTTCAGATATCTCTCTCTCGAGTGAGACCCCATAGAGAGAGAACATGACTAAAGACTGTGTGTACGCTATCCCGTGCAGCTGCGGAAAGGAATATAAAGGAGAGACAGGCTGCCCCCTCAAGGTAAGGCTTCAAGAACACCAGAAAGCTGTAACACGAGGGGAAGTAGAAAAATCAGGCGTGGCTGACCACATATGGAGAGAGAAGGGAGATCACCGCCCCCTGTGGGATCATGTTGAGATCATAGACAGGGGACACCATTGGAAAATTCGTAAACTTAAGGAATCAGCACATATGCTAGGCCAAAAAAATCTCCTGAGCCGACCAAGCATAGAAATAAATACAATATGGGAACCAGTAATAATGAGTGCCAGAGAAAAGCAATGATAACAAAAGTTGCAATATGAACTCTGGTAAAAACATGCAATGATAACAACAAAAAAATTGCAATATGAGCACTGGTAAAAATGATGCTGAAAACATTAGGTTTATAATACTCAGAAATTCATACCCAGATGTCCTCAAGGACACATGGCACAGTGGATAAAGGCGCATTTGGTTAGATCCAGTGACAGACCCAAAGAAGGTGAGTTCAATTCCTGGTTAAGGCAGTGGAGAACTTTCAGAGGGAAAATTAGCAGGAGATAACTGATAACTGACATCCATCAAACATGGCACGTGGAATTAGAACAGTCTACCCCAGTGATCGAAATAAAGGGTTCATTTAGAAAAAATTCCAACCACCTGAAGAAGGCCGGAGCGTATAACGGCCGAAACTAAAATTTTATGGCGACAAAGATGAGGACAATAAAAAAATAATGTAAATACTATATATTTAAAGATTCATACAAAAAAACGACCTTAAATATTTTAAAAATAATTTAGATTTATTTTTTTTTTTTTAAAAAAAACAATTTAAAAATATTTTTTAAATAACGGATATTCAAACCTAACATTAAATTATTATTAAAAGGTTCAATTTTTTTTTTTATTCCATAAAAAAAAAAAAATTTCTATTTAATTTTTAAATCATATTTTCCCCAATTCTTCAAAATGAACACATTATAGATTTCATATCAGATGTCAATAAATTTTGATTAACATTCAGAAAAAGGAAAAGGCTCTGTGGTTGAAAAAAAAAAACTTTTTAAAAAAATAGAATTTAAATCATAATATTTAAAAAATTCAGATTATTTTCTTTTTAAATTTAATTTTCCTAAAATAAAATTTGAAAATATATATATTTTTAAAAAATTTTTTCCAGAAAATTAACTTTTTACAAATGTGTCAAAAAAATTTTTTTTTAATAAAAAAAACAATTTTACTGAAAAAAATAAAACAAATAAAAACTCAATTCTTGATAAATATAAATTTTTTTTAAAATTATTTTTTTTAAAATATATATATATATATATATATTATATATATATATATATATCAATTTTTAAATGGAGGTAAATAGAAACTTTCAAGGATGTAAATTTTTAATTTTAAATTTTTAATTTATTATTCATTTAAATTTCATAAAATCAACAAAAAAAAATTGGAAAAATCCTGTTACATTCAGATGATATTATTGATGTCTGCTAAAAGTAAACAAAAATTCAAGAAACTTTTTAAAATTTTATAAAAGTGATGAAATAGATATGAAAATAATAAAACCTCATAAAAAAATTTTTATAAATGGGAATTTAAAATTTATTTTTCATCTGAACATAACGAATTGAAAATAATTGCCTTAAATTATAAATAAATTTAAGTTGGATTAAAAATGATTAAAGTTTTTTTCAGATAAAAAAGATCAAATAAATTTTATTTTTAAAATAAAATTTATATTAAGATATATGCATGGCATATCTCAATTGAATTGTTTCAAATTAAAAACATCAAATTTCATTATTTTATTTTTTGAATGTTTTCATTTATAAAAAAATAAAAAAAATAATTAGGTTTAGATTTATACAAAAAAATTTTAACTTTTCATTTTCAAAAAAAATTTTGGAAAAAATTATGTTTAACAGACTACAAATTATTAATGTGAAAAAAAAATCCAAAATGAAAAAAAGTGACATTAAAGGATTTCAAGAACAGTGAAATTTTAAAAAATTAAATTTATTTATTTGTGAAAAAGTTAATTTTATAAATAATTCAATACATATATGAAAAACTATCACATATGCAAAAAAAATTCAATAAAATGTTGGGGATTTTATTTGAAAAAAAGTTAAAAAAAAAAAATAAAAAAATTTTAAAAATTTACAAAGTGAAGAAAATCAATTTATTTAATTTTAATTAAATATTTTTACAGAAAATTAATTTTTGATTTTTTCCACCAACAGAAAAATGAAACTTAAATAAAAATTTAAATAAAATATATTCATTGTTTAATATATTTTCATTGAAAAAAAGTATTTAAAAAAATGAAAAAGAAAAAAACCTATTATTTAAATTAAAAAATAAATTTTAAAATCCAAAAAGGGTGGACAAAAGAAATGAAATTCTTTATCTTTTTATTAACAAAAATATTGATTTAAAAGCATGAAAATTGAAATTCAAACTCATAACCAATTTTTTTTTTTTACATTATGAATTAAAAATCCAAAATTCAAATTTCAATTTTTAAAAAAAAAAAATTTTTAAAAAAGGTTTATATTCAGGTAAAAGTCTATTTTTTTTTTTTGAAATGGACCTTAAAAATTCAAAATAAATTCATAAAAAAGAAAGAATATTTTTGGCTTTTTCAAATTTGAATTAAAAATGTTATCTTTAGGAAATTTTTCAATAAAAAATAAATTTTTTTTTAAAAATAGAAAAAAAAAAAAAAAAACAATAATTAAATAAAATAAAGCCCTTTACAAAATTTTCAATAATAAAAATGACAATTCTTATTTACAAATAGACAAAAGGAATTGAAAAAGGTTTTTTTTTAAAAGTTATAAAAAAAATATTTTCTTTAAAAATAAAATGTTTTTCATAATTTTTTTTTATTATTAAATTATCAATGTGTATTCAACAATTTAAAAATATTCAGAATAAAATCTTAAAAAAATAAAATAATAATAATAATAATTGGTACTAGGAACTTTTGCATACACCTAATAAAATATTACCATTAAGCATTTTGGTTTGAGACAATTTTTTAATATAAAAAATATCAAAAAAAAACTAATTTAAAACCATGTTCTAATATTTTATTTAATTAAAATTTAACTTATCATAAAATTTAAATTAAAAAAAAAAAATCTTTTTAATTTATCTTGCCATTTTTTTGAAATAATTGCCATGTTTTTCCATAATTTAGAAAAACAAAATATTAAAAAAAAATTTGAATTATTAAATTTTTTAATTATCATTAAAATTTTTTTCAAAGATTTTTTTAAACTTTAAAAAAAAAAAAAAAAAAAAAAAAAAAACAAATTTGAGTTTTATAAAATTTTTTAAAAATTTAATGAAATTCTAAAAAAAATAATTATATAATTAAAAAATAAAAAAATAAAAATTTTAAAAAATTTTAAAAATTCTACAAAATGAAAAAAATTTTTCTGAATTCACAATTGAAATAATTTAAAAAAAATTTTGATGGAAAAGTTAGAGATTTTTAAATTTTTTAATTTTATAAATTAAAAAATAATTAAATATATATATATATATATATATATATATATATATTTAAGAAAATAAATTTAAATTTAAAATTTTTTTATTTAAAAAAAAATTTTAAAAAAAAAAAACAATGAATTTTTAATAAATAATTAAATTTTAAAAAAATTATTTAAAATTTAGGTATTTAATGAAAAATATCAAATTTAAAATTCATTATTTAAATAAAAAAAAAAAAAAAAATATTTTTATTTTTAAAAAAAAATATTTACATTTTTAAAAAAAAATGTTTTCATTTTTTTAAAAAGAAAAAAAATAAATTAAAAACCTAAATTCATTAATTAAAACTGTTTTTAAAAGAAAAAAAATAAATAAAAAAAAAAATATTGACTGAAATCTTTTAATAAAATTTATGAACCTCACACAAAATATTAAATTTAACCAATTTTATATAATAAAAAATCATATGTTGAAGGGATAAAAAAGAATTTAAAAAAAATTTTTCCTTAAAAGGAATAAGTTTTAACATTTTTTATGAAAATTTTTTAAAAAGAGATATTTTGCAAAAATAAAAAAGGAATAAATTGGTTTTTACCAATATTTCACAAAAATGGTCATTTTAAAATGAACTAAAAAAGTAATCTAAACTTAAAAATTTAAGTAAATTATAAATTGAATCTCTGTCAGTTTTCCAAAAAATATATTTAAAAAATAAAGGGTCATGATTTTAAAATAAAGTTTCAAATGAAAAAATAAAAAAAAAAAAAAAAAAAGCAACAACATTTACCCTTCTGATTCCTGTTTTATCTGTCTTTTTGTCTGTCAAGATTTTTTTTGAAACAAAATGAAGTAAAATTTACATCTAAAAAATAAATAAAAATTGAAAACAAAAAACAAAAACAATTTTCTAAAATTGTTTTTGTAATTAAAAAAAAAAAAAAAAAATTCTAGACTTGAAATTTTTTTTTCTTTTTAATTGGAAATATTTGTTTCTAAATACAAAAAATTTTAATTTAAATAGTTTTAATGTCAATTTAAATCTGTCTTAAATTCAATGATAAATTTATTATTTAGTATTCAAAATTAAACTAATATCCTTATCTTCATCATTTCAAACTTGAGTGAATATAGCCTTTAGCTTTCCTCAGGAATTGAGTGAGAATATAATATAACACTTAAGCAAAAATACATTAGGTTTAAAAAAAAAAAAAAAAAAAAAATGTTATTTACTAGAGGAATAATTTCAAAGTGTTTCCCCCTTTTAAAAAAAATTTTAGAAAAAGAATAAAAACAGAAAAATGTTTGATAGCACAATATTTTTACAATATGTAAAAACTCTTCTTGTCCATTTTGGCTTTGTGATTAAAATTAAATGATTAACAATTTCATTTTTAACAAAAGTTTAACAACATTTAAAAAAATTTAAAAAAAGAAAAAAATTTAAATCATTTTCAAAAAGAAATGGTTAAAAAATTAGAAATTTTCATTTACTGTAAAGGCATGAAAAGACTTTAGCTTTTAAAGTGAATTAAAAACATCAGTTTAAAACTTGAAATTGAACAAAATAAAAAAAAAAAAAACATTTTTAATGTAATTCCTAATTTTGAAACATGACTTACAGTTAACCCACAGTACAGAGATATGTTTAATCACTACAAAAAAGAAAAATTTTTTGCAGCTTAAATGTAATAGAATTTTTTTGTTCAAATATGAGCAACTTTAAACTGGCCATTTGTTGCTACAACTAAACTGCATTTTTTTTTTTCTATAACATAAACAGTTCTTCTGAAGAAAAAAGAATATACAATTTCAAAAAAATTTTTTCAAAATCTCCTCCTATTTAAAATTTTTTATCAAAATTTCAAATTTTTAAAAGTTCCTTAATAAAGTTTTTCATTTTTTTTTTATTCCCAAAGTTTCCTTGCATATTAGTGGCATTACAATTATTTTGGATATGTGAAAAAATAAAAAATTAAAAACCAAAATTAAAAATGTTTCTATTTGAATTTCTTTTTTTATAAATTATCATTATTTATACTATTTACAGGAAAAAATTTTTGTTGTCTTTTATTTGTTATTATAATGTTCAAAATTTCAAATGCTTTTGGTCTTCATCAAATGCATGTTGATTGAGTAATAAAATAAAAAATTCATTCTTAATCCTTTTATTTAATTTATGAGGATAGACTGTTTTGTTTCCTTTCTAGTGATATCTCATCAGTTTAAAACAAAACAACAGCTTCTCTGCAATATGTGTTTAATTTTGTTTTTAAAATATATAGTCCAATGATATTTTATCTTACTTATTATAAAACATGAGTTTGTGTGTGTGTGTGTGTGTGTGTGTGTCTGTAACGTTTATATGTTGGATCGAATTTCCTACATTTTTTTAGCCGATTTCAACAAAACTTCACAGGACTACATAAAATTACCTTGTGGTGGTTCTAATGGGGCCGAAAATGGGAAAAACACAGTTGTTTTTTAATAAAATCAATTTGAAAACACGATTAAGACACATCGTGAGAATGAAAGGGGACAACTCACCCACGAAAATGTAAACAAAAGAGCATAGCATGATGAAAAAAAGCCGAACTTGACGAAAACAATTTTTTTATCGTCTAATGTTCATATTATTATTAAAGAGGAAAGATCAAAGTATTTTGGGGTATTTTTTTTTACATTTTTTAATCGTTCCTAGCACGTCTGAAATTTTCGTTAAAAATATTTTTTTTTTCAAAAAAAAAAAAAAGGACAGATAATAATCATTTTCAATCATTTTTTTCGATTTGATAAAAAAAGATTAAAATCTTACTTTGATATTCTTTTAAAAATCAATTATCATTTTTTCAAAACTGATTTTAATAAAAACAGAAATTATACTGTTTATTTAAAATATTTTGAACCAAGCTTAACTTAGCTTCTGCGCCGAAAAAATGTAATTTGAAAATAAAACAAAGCAGGTCATAACCTTTCGCGTCGCTTGACGATTGACGAAAGGCACATTCATGACGTTTAGATAACTTACGGGAGGGAATTCTTTCTACGGATGGAAGGAAGTGAAATTATTTAAGTGAACAAATTATTTACCTTGTTACTTTTTAAGGAAAACTTTCAGCGCTCTATTTTTTTTTTTTTTTTTTTTTGTACTTAGCTTTCATTTTTACGTTTACGATGCTTTATGGAAAATATAAAGAAATTAAAAAATAAAACTGTTAATAGTGAGATTAAATTTCATAAGAAAAGGTATATCTAATTAATTTAGGTACCTTTCTTATGAAATTTTATCAGAAAAGTGTACATAAAATACTATAATTTTATGTACATTTATTACATTTTACTGTGTTATTTGTATTTCCATTCATTTTATTATTAATTTTGATATTTCATTTATGGAAAAATGTCATAACTGAGATTAATATAAAAAATAAGATCATATAAATTAAAGTTTAGCAGTAGTTAAATTTCATAAGATGATACTGTTACTTGTAGGTACCCTTCTCAGTTGAAATTGAAAACTCAAATTAACTTCTCCATACGTGTTTCAGCAAAAGTAAAGGGCTTAACAGCGGAGAACAATGCTGAACTCAAATAATGCAACTAAATTGTATTCTGGTTGGTCTTCCGTACTTGATAATTACTGTCCGACTATAAACACAAAAATTACATTTCTTAATTACCATGGCTAATCTGATTGGTCCAAATTATACAATTTTCAAAGCGCTAGACAATGACAATCTCACACGGACATTTTGAAAGGTTGATGTTGCTTTTAACTAATGTTAAAATATTTTTTAAAATTCAATTTAAAACATTTTTAAAAATCTTTTTAAAATTAAAGAAATAAGAAATAATTGTATTAAAAATTCAATTTTCATTGAAAAAATTTTTTTGCTTTCAGAAAATATTGTCCATATTCATAAAAACAAATTAAAACAAATAAAAGCATTTGAAACTAAATAATATATTTGTTTTATTGAGTTTTGTATGTTACAATTCACAGCTGATTTTCAGGTACGTTGGCAAAAAAAAAAAAAAAAAAAACATGATTTGCATTCTTCAAAGCCTTGTGCTTTTAACTATTGTAATCACTAAAACCGATGGTCTCGAATTTCTAGAGTTTTTCATAAAATTAGTTATGGGGGTGTTAATAAATATAAAAAAAAATATTTCTGCCATGACTTTAATAAAAAAAAAAAAAAAAAAACATATTTATAATAATTTCGATCATCTGTGAATAGTTTCTGAAAGTTTCATTAACATCTGACAATTATTTTTATTTTTGCAAGATTTTCCAAATTAATGTGTGTAAATACAAAAAAACGCGCTAAAAATTATCTATGTTATTTACTACCCCTTGTTGCGACAAAGAGAAACAAGGTTTTTTAAATCAAAATTTAGAATATTCTAAAAAGATGGAAAAATTTTAAAAAAAATAATTAAAAAAAAATTTAGTCTATCCTCTTCATAAAAACATAAGCATTTTGACGATAAAATTTTGTTTTCATAAACTTTGGCGTCTTTTTCATCAGACTATGCTCTATGTTTTAGCGATTCCGTGGAGTGACTTAGGTTAAAAACCCAGGTTGTGTGTGTGTGTGTGTGTGTGTGTGTGTGTTCCTTTATATATGGGATCGGATTTCTTACATTTTTCAACCGATAAAACAAACATCCACATTTTTTTTTTTCGGGAGGTAGTATTTCTTATTGTCTTGCACACTTTTTTCTTTATTTACATTCAGAATGCTTTAAAAATTCCATTTACAAGACAATTGTTTATAATAAAATTCTATTCACCAATCGATAGACTCATAACGATTGTAAACAATGTTTTTGTTTGAATTTGGGTTTGACCAATTCATAAAAAAAAAAAAAAACTAATTAAGACATGCGTGTCCGTCAACCTTAAACAATAATCTTTGTCAATTTTATTTTTCAGTCTTTATGATGGTCGATACTTGATCTATCTCTTACTGTTACATCCCCGGGCAATGCCGGGCTCTACTACTAGTTAAAAAAAAAAAAAATAAAAAATAAAGAAATTTTTAGATTTTTTAAATATGTTTTTAATGAATCTTATCTCCTTTTTTTTCAATGATAAATTTTCTTTAATTGAAAAATTAAATTAAGGGTTCACTGAAAATTTTTCAAAAAGAATGGATAAAAAGGTGACAGTCAAAAAACAATTTAAATAAAACCTTTTCAAAAAAAATTTCTTTATTTTGGTTTTATTTTACACAATTTCAGGTTCAAAAAAAAAAGGAAACAATTTTTTTTTAAAATTAAATAAATATGGTTCCAAATTTTTAGGTTTCCCTCCCTGAATTTAAAATTACAGTATTATAACAACTTTTTTCCAACCAGAATTTTGATTTTTTTGGTGCAAAAATATCAAATGTGTATCTTTATTATTTTCCATAATACTAAAAATCTGAATATTTAGAATATAACTGTGAATATGAAAATGAAGACAAATATACAAAAGATAATTTTGTGTTTTTTTAAACTAGGCTATTTGAATTCAATATTTTCAATGTCTATTTTGTAGCAGAGATAGTAAACCTGTTGCATCAAAAAAATGTAAGAAAGCAGAACAAACATTTTTAAATATTTAAAAAGAAAAATAGAAAAAAAATAAAAAATCCAAAAAAAGTGAGAAGATAAAAAAAAACGAAAAAAGAATGATTGAAAAAAAGAATTAAATTGAAAAGATGAAAAATTTTTTCATATTTTTTTTTATTCTGCTTTAAAATGACAATATATTCAAAACACAAATATATAGGAACAAAGATTGAAAAGAAAATATATATTTTTTTTAAAAAAATAAAAACTCATTTCCTACAAAATCAACATATTGCTTCATGTTTACCATATTTTGGGATCTTATGCCCCATCATTGATCACTTAAATGTTTATTCCCAAACACAGATGGCATTAGAATAGAAATCCTGGTAGCCTTTTTTTGATTTGGCAAGAAAACTGACAGATATAATAAACTAAAAAGCAGTATAATTGAGCCATTTTTTGTGTGCGGCCCTAAAACGGGATTTAACTGGGGAGATAGATCAAGTATCGACCATAAATAAAGACTGAAAAATAAAATTGACAAAAGATTATTGTTTAAGGTTGACGGACACGCATGTATTAATTAGTTTTTTTTTTTTACGAATTGGTCAAACCCAAATTCAAAAAAAAATTGTTTACAATCGTTATGAGTCTATCAATTTTGAATAGAATTTTATTATAAACAATTGTCTTGTAAATGGATTTTTTAAAGCATTCTGAATGTAAAAAAAAAAAAAAAGTGTGCAAGACAATAAGAAATACTACCTGTGAAAAAAAAAAAAAGTGGATGTTTTGTTTTATCGGCTGAAAAAATAAGAAATCCGATCCCATATATAAAGCCCACACACACACACACACATAAACAACCTGGGTTTTTAACCTAAGTCATTCCACGGAATCGTTAAAACATAGAGCATAGTCTGATGCAAAAAGATGTCAAAGTTTATGAAAACAAAATTTTATCGTCAAAATGCTTATTTTTTTATGAAGAGGATAGACTAAATTTTTTTAATTATTTTTAAAAAATTTTTCCATCTTTTAGAATATTCTAAATTTTGATTTAAAAAACCTTGTTTTCTTTGTCGCAACAAGGGGTAGTAAATAACAGATAATTTTTTTTTTTTTTTTGTATTTACACACATTAATTTGGAAAATCTTGCAAAAATAAAAATAATTGTCAGATGTTAATGAAACTTTCAGAAACTATTCACAGATGATCGAAATTATTATAAATTTTTTTTTTTTTTTATTAAAGTCATGGCAGAAATATTTTTTTTATATTTATTAACACCCCCATAACTAATTTTATGAAAACTCTAGAATTTCGAGACCATCGGTTTTAGTGATTACAATAGTTAAAAGCACAAGGCTTTGAAGAATGCAAATCATTGATTTTTTTTTTTTTTTTTTTTTTTTAATTTTTTACCTGAAAATCAGCTGTGAATTGTAACATACAAAACTCAATAAAACAAATATATTATTTAGTTTCAAATGCTTTTTTTTGTTTTAATTTGTTTTTTATGAATATGGACAATATTTTCTGAAAGCAAAAAATTTTTTTCAATGAAAATTGAATTTTTAATACAATTATTTCTTATTTCTTTAATTTTAAAAAATTTTTAAAAAATTTTTAAATTGAATTTTAAAATTATTTTAACATTAGTTAAAAGCAACATCAACCTTTCAAAATGTCCATGTGAGATTGTCATTGTCTAGCGCTTTGAAAATTGTATAATTTGGACCAATCAGATTAGCCATGGTAATTAAGAAATGTAATTTTGTGTTTATAGTCGGACAGTAATTATCAAAGTACGGAAGACCAACCAGAAAACAATTTAGTTGCATTATTTGAGTTCAGCATTGTTCTCTGCTGTTAAGCCCTTTACTTTTTTCTAAAACACGTATGGAGAAGTTAATTTGAGTTTTCAATTTCAACTGAGAAGGGTACCTACAAGTAACAGTATCATCTTATGAAATTTAACTACTGCTAAACTTTAATTTATATGATCTTATTTTTATATTAATCTCAGTTATGACATTTTTCCATAAATGAAATATCAAAATTAATAATAAAATGAATGGAAATACAAATAACACAGTAAAATGTAATAAATGTACATAAAATTATAGTATTTTATATACACTTCTGATAAAATTTCATAAGAAAGGTACCTAAATTAATTAGATATTTTTTTTCTTATGAAATTTAATCTCACTTAAACAGTTTTATTTTTTAATTTCTTTTATATTTTCCATAAAGCATAAATAAACTTAAAAATGAAAGCTAAGTACAAAAAAAAAAAAAAAAAAAAAAAAAAATTAGATTTGAAAGTTTTCCTTAAAAGTAACAAGGTAAATAATTTGTTCACTTAAATAATTTCACTTCCTTCCATCCGTAGAAAAATTCTCCTCCTGTAAGTTATCTAAACGTCATGAATTTTGCCTTTCGTCAATCGTTTTGACGCGAAAGGTTATGACCTGCTTTGTTTTATTTTCAAATTACATTTTTTTTCTTGAAAGAAGCTAAGTTAAGTTTTGGTTCAAAATATTTTAAATAAACAGTATAATTTCTGTTTTTATTAAAATCAGTTTTGAAAAAATGATAATTGATTTTTAAAAGAATATCAAAGTAAGATTTTAATCATTTTTATCAAATCGAAAAAAATGATTGAAAATGATTAGATTTTTAAAATCCAAAAAAAAAAAAAAAAAAAAAATTTTTAACGAAAATTTCAGACGTGCTAGGAACGATTAAAAAAAAAAAAAAAAATATCCCCCAAAATACTTTGATCTTTCCTCTTTAATAATAATATGAACATTAGACGATAAAATTTTTTTTTCGTCAAGTTTTTGGAAATTTTTTTCATCATGCTATGCTCTTTTTGTTTACATTTTTCGTGGGTGAGTTGTCCCCTTTTCATTCTCACGATGTGTCTTAATCGTGTTTTCAAATTGATTTTATTAAAAAACAACTGTTTTTTTCCCATTTTCGCCCCATTAGAACCACCAATAAGAAAGGTAATTTTATGTAGTCCTGTGAAGTTTTGTTGAAATATCAAAAAAAAATGTAGGAAATTCGATCCAACATATAAACGTTTATCTACACACACACACACACAATCTGCGTTTTATAATAAGTAAGATGAAATATATGATAATGGTGATATACTGGAAGACTGAAGTAGATTAATTTTCAATATTTTCTTTCCCCTAGTCAAAAAAGTCAGGAAAAAAAGGAATAAAAGCTCCATTAGACAATCAGTTTAATAAGCCACATATGAAAAGTAACAAAAATGTGATTCTACAGAACAATGCTGAGAATACTATGGACTGAACATGTGAGCAATTCTTTTTTTTTTTAAGCAAATTGGAAACAAAAGGACACTTAGAATCAGAAAGAGATAATTGGAACTTCTAGTACACATTATGAAGAAAGAGGGCTTAGAGAATTTAACTCTCAGGACATAATGAAGTCAAGATATTTTAGAACAGTGAATAACCTACCTCACGAGCTTGTGTAAATGATTGGTAGAACAGGGATTAGGAACAACAGAAAAAACACAAACCTTACTAAGTGCTAAACATTAAACAAGAAAAATATGATGATGATTTTCCTACATCCTGAAACTGGTTTAACACATTGAAGAATAACACTAGATGGCAGTTCAATTATTTGTAATTCTAAATCTAAAGTGGAGGCTTTAATAAAATAATTATTATTTCAGAATAACAGTAGCATTCATAATGTTTGGTAGATCAGATTTGGCTGATCCTTAGTCACAGTAATCAGGATATACTATCAGAACTATATATTGCCTCAGGGGAAAACTAATGATTGATGGATTGATTTTTTTTTTTTTTATTATACATCTTATCAACTTTTTGCAGGTCATTTAAAGACAGAGAATATTTTCAGATTGTAAGAATATTTTTTGAGATAATAAATGGTTTTAGTGACACAAGTCCTACTAATTAACCTATGGCTGAGAGGAGAAGTGGATTCATGCCATTCCCAAGGATATTTGTGTGTAAGTGAATATAACCCAATTGGAATTGGAACTTGGCTCCCCAATTTCCAGTTTGAACAGTTATCCATTATACCACCTGCTCATCCAAGTTTAGAACCTGGTATTCCTATCTAGGTACTGACCAGGGTCAACATTACTTAACTTTGGTAATTATACAAGAACTAGTGTTTCAATGTGATATGGCCGTAAGCCTGAGAAAATAATCATTTATTTCATAAATGCATCTCTCATAATTCATACAGTAATTAATACAGTCAGTTATCTTAAATATATAATTCAATAGAATTAAAAAAAAAAAAAAAAAAAAATCACTATTTGGTATACCAGCTTCTGAGCAGCAGACAAAAGAGGCCTTCATAGACAAAGACTATGTGACAAATACAAAAGAGGCCTTCATAGATATAGCCCAGAAAATAATTGGCTGCTCACTGCCCTCCTTAGTTGATATTTCTAATTCTTATTGTCACAGCAAAGCAGAATACATAATGAAAAACAGCATGAATCCTGGGTACCACTTGTTTGAATTGTTACTGTCAGCCTGATGTTTTAGTTCTATTAGTTCTAGGACAAAGTGATAGAGTGACAGATTTTATCCTTGGGACCTGCATAAAATAAGCACTGCCAAATTTCAATGTATTTTAAACATTATTTACATTTCTTTTTTATAGTATTTTTTTGTGCGTGTGCATGTGAGTTGGTGCACCTTGGGACTGCTGTTCAATTTCAGTGACAAGTATAATAAATAAATAATAGAAAATACATTGAATAAGTTTTTTTTAATATTCTGTGCAAAAGAATTATCATTTTTTTTATTTTTTTTAATAATAAAAATCTTGGTAATATCAGTAATGCCAGTCAATTTATACAGAAATCTGTTGGCTTGAGTTCATATGTTTTGTTCATGAAAGAGTCACTGAAACTAAAATGGACTTTTAGGTTCAATTTCAGCTTTTGACTGAAAGATAAAGATTTAATTTTATTGAATTACCCATAACAATTTATGGGAAATTCAATAAAATTAATTGTTAAAAATAACTAATCAACAGTAGTTGCTATCATATGTATTTATTAAGTTTAGTCTGGCACAAGAGTATCCATGTGGATCAAACTTACAATAGCAATAATCTACAATAGACATGTTAACAAATAAATGCACATTTATATATTTGTAGAAAGTTTGCAAATTAAAAGTTAGAGATATAGACAGACATAGATTAAGTAAAAATGACTAAATTCACTATCATATTTAAGATTTGTATAATAAAAAATGTATAAAGTAACTCACATAAAAACATAAAAACGAAAAATTCCACAACAAAGAAAAAAAAGTGTTAATTCAATAAAAATTTTCATGTTTCACAGAAGAGATTATAGAATATTAAGAGTTTTTATTTGACAAAAATAAATTGAAAGAACATGAATTCTTTTGTCATTTTGATATGCTTTTGATACAAGATCATGACAAACTATTTTACCTTATGCAAAAAACTATTTTTCAAAATTTTTAAAAACAAATCAATATAAAAATGATAAAACAAATGCATAAAAACCTTTAATTTAAGGGAAGATTGAATCAGTAGAAGTAATGGTAAAGTTAAAAACCAGAGAAATTCCAAAATGATGAGAACAATCTTTAAACAGCTCAAGAACAATCCTTGTTATTCTAATGAGGAATATATTTTGTCTATATAATTAAATAAAAAGACAGACATTCTTGTGAGAATGTATGAATATGAACAATAGGAAAAACAAGAATGTTTCTAACATTAGTTAAGAATTATGCACCCTAAAATTCTTTTCTCAAGGTAATTAACCACCCAACTTATACATTTGTTGATCTTGCAGGTCAAAAATAGAAATAGCAATAGCACATGGCTTAGTGTCATATGTTTAGACCGTTTTTCAGAAAAAAAACAACAAAAAAAAAAAAAAACACCACCACCATGATGCATAATCATGCTATATGGCATGAGATAAAAATATGGTTCTGTGGATACATAACATTTTTTTATAATTGAATAAATTCAATTTTAATTATCAAAATAAAGCATAAATAGTTCTATATAACAATTTCTAATGGTAAATCAAAAAAATAATATTATCTAAGGGTCCAAATATTCAAGATACAAGTCACTGTACACAAGTATATATGGTATTAATTATATTTTTACATCGATGTAACAAAAGATGAAAAATTAGCTGTAAATCATTAAATTAAAATGAATAATTCTGTATAAAAAGCTCACAAATCATTAAATTTTGCTGTAAGAAAATGCAAAATAAAACAAAGTGGCATGGTTTATTCGCAGGAATTGCACACAAAAACATTTACAAACTATTGCATTCAGTTGAGAAAATGATAGAAGCAATTGTAAAAAATCTCAGATCAAAAAAAATTTCAAGAACTAAAAAACAAAGCAAAAAGAAAGAATCAGCACACATCAAATCTCCAAACTTTTGATGCATTGAAGGAAGAATTAACAAACTTTGCCTTTCCTACCTTTTAGCCAATGGAATTTTTGTTTTCCAGTTGTTAAAGCTTCCAGATAAACAAACTTCTTTGGCAATGCCTTCCCATCGGAAAACTGTAGGTAATCGTTTTTCTGCTTGTACAGGACTATGGGTGACAGTGTTTGAGCGAGGTCTTTGATAGTGATCCACAGGAAGCTCTCTACTACCTCGCTGAAAAGAAAAAGATTCGTTTAGCATCTGACAAACTATTCTCTTTTATCAGAAATATTAATTGAATTATATACAAATTTATTTCCAGACATCTCAAAGGCTTGCCCACAACTGTTTTATCATACACAGAAAAGAGGCAAAAGTTATTAAAAAAAAAAAAAAAAACTAAACAAATATAAAACTACTAGATGCAACAGAGCCCTAACAAGGAAGGTTGGAGAACGTATCGGCCAAAACAACAAACATAAGTATACTTATTTGAATAATTAATGGAATATAAGAAGGCTTGCAGAGTGCACCAGCTAAGAAAAGGCTATAAAGTAAATGCAGGCCCACTTCCTTTCTTCAAAGATTATTTTTTATAACCAACAAGTGAATTGTTTTCAAAAAAACCCAATTATTATTATACATAATTAAAGAACAACAAAGAAAAAATTGTTGCCAGTCTTTCTCTAATAGGTAGGATAAAGAACAAATATGAAACATTTAAATGTTTTCTATTTGTTCTTTAGCATTCTGTCAGATTCCAATATATAGATACCAACAGAAATGCGATGACTAAGGTTTAAAATGAATTTTTGAAAATGAAAACTCTTGAAGCTTTTATTTTAGTTTTAATTTCAAGCTGATATATTAAATTTAATATTTCCAATAAGCAAAATACTTTGCTGTATTTCAAAACTAATTGACTGGAAGGAGTTTTTGTTTTGTAAAAAAATTTTAGTGCCATTTTTAACCATCTAATTCTCTTTATTAAAAAAAATTTGAGAAAATAAAATATCTTATTCTGAAACTTTATTTGTGGAATATTAGCTGATTTAAAGTTTAATTAATCTGATTTGAAACAAATATTACTTATTTTTAGTTTACATTAAAATATTACAGAAACGCATTTTTAACATGAAGGTAGGTGTTTAAATTCTAAAAGAAAAAGTAAATAAAAATAAAAACAGCCTCATGAAAAAAAACAGAATAAAAAACAAAGAACACTATATTTCTTCCCAATTTACTAAAATTTGACTTACTTACTGCTGCCCGGGTTTTGACTCATTAGTTCAACACATTTT
Source organism: Acanthosepion pharaonis (assembly GCA_903632075.3). Taxonomy (NCBI): domain Eukaryota; kingdom Metazoa; phylum Mollusca; class Cephalopoda; order Sepiida; family Sepiidae; genus Acanthosepion; species Acanthosepion pharaonis. The sequence continues at coordinate 105,113 of CAHIKZ030001645.1, forward strand.
GATGAACCTATTATCAACAAACACCTTTCAACTGCTCATGTCTATATTCAGTATATCTTTATTAATTGAACACCTTCACCATTCCAAGAATCCTCATCATTTATTTGAACTTTTTAAAACAGGACTTTTTGCACACTCCAAATTTATTAACTTAACTTACAAAAGACTTATTTTGAAAAGTTTCCAATCTTTTCTAGGTGCACAAAGTCATATTTTGTACAATGTGTTATATTTTTCAATTATTAAGCATTGAGCCTATTTGTAAATAAAGGTTTTTGCTTTCTAATTCAATTCAAGCCAAATCCACAGTTTAATTTATTTTTGTTTGTGTATATTTTTTGGAGTCAATCTAAGATAATAAACACAGAATATAATTTTAATTTATATCAGCTCTCAAAATAGGACTTGAGAAGACACTAAAAAAAAAAAAAAACAAAAAAAACCTCCAACAAAACATAAATTAATTTTAAGAAAAAGCAGTCTTGTCATGTGCCATAAGGTAGAATTAGTAAGTTCATAGGGAGTTATCATCATTTGAGTATTTTGACTGTCAGATGAAGTTAAATTTGTTCACAAGCTAATTTGAAATTCTAGTGTTAGGGAGTTCAATCCTAAATGAGTAAACTACAGTGTTAGCTTTATGCCAACTTAGTAATTAAGGAGTAACAAGTTTATATTGGATGCCTACCACAATAAAACAATAATTTACATGCTAGCCTTACAATCCATTGTTGAAGAAGTACCCCAACATTGTGGCCTTCTGCTTGACTAGCCCAAATTGCCATGAACACTTGTCATGAAACAATAAGCTATTTGGATGACTGCCATAGAGCAATGATTAGCAAGAACATTACTAGTTCTAGTACAGAGAGATCAGTTCTCACTGGGTACCCCATTACGCTAGCCATGTGCCAAGCTAAGATTAATAAGCAAAATCACATCAAACCACAGTTACAGATCCACACAAATCTATTAATTAAAATAAAGAAGACTTTTATAAATGTCACAAGCATTAAGAAATTTACCATTACCAAAGTTTACTAAGAAGTAAGTGTAACAAAAATCAAGAATTATGTGTTTTCTGTATTATTGATTAGTCTGTTCACAATATTACAACACATTTGGTTGGTCATTTAGAATAGCAATACTGCTGTGTGTTAGCATTCTTTTAATCTATATAATAAATGAAAATGTAAGTGCGTCATAATTTTTCAACTTTACTCCTAGAGGTCGGAGTCCAGCATATCATACCATTTTGGAATCAGTAAGACACCATGAGTAAATTAAAAACATTCCAGGCCAGATCCAGACCTATAATCCTGAAATTTTGGATTCCCTAGTTTTCATTACTGCAATTGTTTTCAGATTCCACCATCTTGGTGTCTACCGATAAAAACAATTAAAGGGACACAACTCTCTAACTTTCAATAGCTTGTTTTTAAATGAAAAATTTACTGTTCTCAAATTACAGTGTTTCAAAATAAAATTGTCCATATTTTCAACTCCTATAGGCCATAGCACAACATATACCATTTCGAAATCAGGCTGACTCTGTAGCAAATCAAAAACATTCCAGGCCGGATCCGAACCAGCAATCCCAAGTTTTCATTACTGCAATTGTTGTTTCGGCGATTTTTTATGTGATTTTTAGCAACAAAATTTTTTATGATAAGAATTTTTATAACTTGGAAATACTTTTGGGAATAATTGAAATTAATTGCATAATCCAATGAAAGTCATCCATGAAATAAAAATAATTGTTTGTACTGAAAGTAAGGACTGACATACATCAAACTGTCTTTAAGAGAATTATCATTGAACTTTTAAAACTAAAAGGTAAGCTTAAATATTAATGTAGGTACCTCTACGAAATGTAAACAAAAAGAGCATAGCATGATGAAAAGACGCCGAACTTGACGAAAACAAAATTTTATCGTCTAATGTTTATATTATTATTAAAGAGGAAAGATCAAAGTATTTTGGGGGTATTTTTTTACATTTTTTTAATCGTTCCTAGTACGTCCGAAATTTTCGTTAAAAATATTTTTTTTTTTAAAAAAAAAAAAAAAAAAAAAAAACAAAACAAAAAGGACAGATATTCCATCATTTTCAATCATTTTTTTCCATTTTATAAAAAATATGAAAATCTTACTTTGATATTCTTTTAAAAATCAATTATCATTTTTCAAAACTTATTTTAATAGAATCAGAAATTATGTTTATTTAAAATATTTTGGACCAAGCTTAACTTAGCTTAGCTTCTGCGCCAAAAAAATGTAATTTGAAAATAAAACAAAGCAAAACTTTCGCATCACTTGACAGGTGATGAAAGACATTTTCCTGAAGTTTAGATAACTTACAGGAGGATAATTCTTTCTACAGATGGAAGGAAGTAAAATTATTTAGATTTAAGTGAACAAATTATTTACCTCATTACTTTTAAGGAAAACTTTCAGCGCTCTAATTTTTTAATTTTTTTTTTTGTACTTAGCTTTCATCTTTACATTTACGATGCTTTATGGAAAATATATTATAAAAGATAAAAAAATAAGACTGTTAAGAGTGAGATTAAATTTCATAAGAAAAATACTATAATTAATTAATTTATAGGTTATTTTATTTTTTTTTAATAATTTTGAAAAATGGAAAAAGATCATATAAATTAAAGATTTAGCAGTAGTTAAATTTCATAAGATGATACTGATACTTATAGAAAAATCAAATTAACCCTTCTCTTAAGCAGAGAACAATGCTGAACTCAAATAATGCAACTTAATTGTATTCTGGTTGGTCTTCCATACTTTATAATTACCGCCTGATTATAAACCCAAAATTACATTTCTTAATTACTGCGGATCTTCTGATTGGTCCAAATGATACAATTTTCAAAGCGCTAGACAATGACAATCTCATAAGGACACTTAGAAAAATTGATGTGGCTTTTTTTTTAACTAATTTTATAATATTTTTAAAAAACTTAATGTAAAAATCTATTATAATTAAAGAAATAACAAATTATTGTATTAAAAATTCAATTTTCATTGAAAAAATTTTTTGCTTTCAGAAAATATTGTCCATATTCATAAAAACAACTAAAAGCAAATAAAAGCATTTGAAATTAAATTTGTTTTATTGAGTTTTGTATGTTACAATTCAGAGCTGATTTTCAGTTACTGCGGATCCAATTAAAAAAAAAAACAAAAAAAAAAACATGATTTGCATTCTTCAAAGCCTTGTGCTTATTGTCACTAAAGTTGATGCGATCGAATTTCTAGAGTTTTTTTTTCATAAAATTAGTTATGGAGGTGTTAATAAATATAAAAAAAACATTTCTGCCATGACTTTAATAAAAAAAAAAAAAAAAAATCATTTATAATAATTTCGATCATCTGTGAATAGTTTCTGAAAGTTTCATCAACATCCGACAATTATTTTTATTTTTGCAAGATTTTCCAAATTAATGTGTGTAATACAAAAAAAAAACGTGCTAAAAATAGTCTGGTACAAAAAAGAGAAACAAGGTTTTTTTTTAATCAAAATGTAGAATGTTCTAAAAAGAAGGAAAAAATTTTAAAAATAAATAAAAAAAACTTTGGTCTTTTCTCGTAATAAAAACATAAGCGTTTAGACGATAAAATTTTGTTTTCATAAAGTTTGGCGTCTTTTTCGTCAGACTATGCTCTTTTTTAGCGATGTTTAAGTGCAGCGATCAATTTTGAGTTCTTCTGTAGTTTATTGTTGCCTATCGCATCTACTCCTCTCTGCAGATTGTGATGAAAGCCCAATCAAGATAAAAAGAAGTTAGCAATGTGATAGTACAAGAGAACTTATTTTGATTTAAGATCAAAACTAGTAGCCATGAAACAACAAGACAGAGTCGGGGAACAATTGCCCCACTTTTACAATGACCTGATTTTCTCGCAATCACCTCCCAAGACACCTTACTTTTTCGGAGGTCTACACATTCTTCACCTCAGAGAAACCCGAAAAAATAAACAAAGAACAGCTGTCTTCTACAACAAATATTTTTAAAACAATAAGTATCTGGTTGTGCAGACTTTTTTCATTTTTCCAGACTCAAATTATTATTTCTCCAGTCCCTTCCCTAACTCCGCTTATTTATTCATTTATTTTTAGCAGTGAAGATACCATTTCAATCTTAAACAACCTTAACATTTATATTTTTACAACACCATCCAACAAATGATAGAGATTTTTTTAATAATTTTTTTGTTTATTTCTCAAATAATGAAAAGTTGTAGTATTTTCACTCAGCAGGTGAAGCATTTCAACGTAAGGTAGCCTAATTGAACATTGATGTTGTGTTGAAATTCTTAGCATCGCTTCATTTATTTATTTATTTTTTTTTTTTTTTTTACAGATCACTGGAGGCGACATTCCTCTACCCTTTAAAACTATTTTTTTAAGACGAAGGCCTTAAAAAAAAAAAAAAAAAAAAATTTTTTCGGGATCCTAAAACAAGTGATTATTGTTTATGATGCCATCTAACAAAAACTGCCACCCAACCAGTATAGAAAAAAAGTTGTTCGCACACTGAAACAAAAATAAAATTGCTGATTGCCGTTCACCACCCACTTGTATATATTTTGGCTTGTTCATTACGTACGTTTCCTTGCTACCACTCTGGGATCACGGGAATGAAACCACCGATGATTCTTCTTTAATTTGTTTTTTTATTCATTGTTTACATTTTTTTCTTTTTAGAAATTAAGTATTTATTGCATTTTTAAATCAATGTTTTCAAATTTTGCACAACTTTAAGTTAACTAGCAGACTGATTTTTTGTGCGTGTATCGTAATGAAAGCGTTAAGCACGACTTTCAAAATTTAAAAACTTAAGCAATAAACTAGATGATCAGTGATAAAAGGCACAATTTTATATCAAGTAGTTCAGTTCATAGAAAGGGAAATGAAGGAGTGATTATTTGATGAAAGTAACTACTGACTTGTGAAATTTAACGTAATTCATGCAAAATAAAGTGAGCGGTAACTGATAAGTGGGCGGAAACTAGCAACATTTCTTTTAAAACTAATAAAATAAAAACAAATAAAAGCTAGTATAGTAAAACTGGGTAAAAATAACAAAATAAGTAAAATAAACTTAATTGTCAATTTTTGAAAAAATGCATAATTATGTACAGATACAAATCAAATTAAAAAAAAAACAAAAAAAAAACACAAACTTAGCATGTGATTAAGTTTTTATTTTACTTTATTTCCTGAATTTCTTTTGAAATTAAAAAACCTAGGCAAAATGTTATATAGATTCATAAATTTTATGATGGCCTAAATTACGGAGACAATATACACTTCTCTTCAAAAACATATTTACTGATTGCAACCCCTCCCCACAAAAAAAAAAAAACACCTTTGTTTTTTGTCTGAGTAAATTATATTTAAAAAAAATAAGGATAAAATAACTTATTGACCATTTTTTAAACTCTTATAGCAGTCAAATTTTTAAAGCATCAATTGGAAAGAAATTAAAGAATAGTTTAGAGAGTCTAATTCATTTGAGATTCGAAAAAAGAAAAAAAATTGAAAAGTACTTTTTAATTTTATTTTAATGATAAAAAAATAAAAATGGATGGAAACCTGGAATATTAAAATTAAATGCTGTTAGTAGTTTTCATATTTTATGAATTTAAAATTTACTTAGTTTTATTTTCAATTTAAAATAAATAGGAAAATTTCAGGGTCGGTGCGTGTTAAGTTGAAGAAATAAAAATGTGTAGTTGTTTCTTTTCTCTCTCTCTCTCTCTTTCAGTGACCATCAGCGAAGATATTTTATTATGATATAATAAATTTGCAATATTTTGATTGTGGAAGAAACAAAAAATCTAATCGAAAAACAACTTTGGGGCATTGATGACCTTGGATTATAAGAAATGGAGTTTCTGTTTTTCTCTTAAAAATATCGAACTCAGTTTTATGCTCACAAGTCATCATTTAAAAAAAACAATCAAGCGATAAATGGAAATGTTGAATTTCAAGAGTTGATACCCGAAATCGTCCAAAACTGATAAAAAAATAAACAGAAATATAAGTTTTTGTCTCTTCTTACCTTAAACACATTTGGGTCGAAATCGCCTTCTTCCAGTGAGTTGTCTCCAAGACGATTTGCAGTTATAGTTGGACCGGAGTCATCTCCTGAATTATGACGTTTACCGGACGTTGTGTTACCCATTTGTCCTTTTTTTAGCCCCCACAATAATTCCTTTGTTAAGTTTAAAATAAATTGCAACCATTCACTTAAAAATATTTTAGCAATAAAAAATAAAATTATCAATAGAATGGAAATATTTTAGGAATCTACGTTCAAGAAATTAAATAGCTTTAGTGATCGAAGAAGGCGAGCCATAAACAAGCTAAACCAATTTAGTTGGTTCCATGAAAGCGACAATGTAGCCCTGGATTAATAAATTAAATGCTTCCAGTCTTTCCTAATAAAATATGGTGAAACGTGGGGAGCCAAGGAATCATGAAACAAGCAAAACAATTTTTTCTACTCCAGCAGACTTATGACCAGGTCACTACAAAAAAAAGTTACGTCCCTTAGTCTTAAAAGGGCCGTAATTTGCTTTTAAAGGAAATTATTTTATCGAAAAATAATATAATTTCTCTAGATATTTAGTAAACTAATCTGATACATGGACAAGCGGAAGAAGGGTAGGAAAATTGTGTGTTCTTTACTTTGCTTTAAAAACTGATTCCTGATTCCAGTGATAAATATGCAACAAAACAGACCTAGAGGTTTTAAGTGCGCAGGTATGCAGAAAATAGAAAAGAACACGTTGGGTGCATAATCCGGAGTTCCTTAGTATTTTTGTTTTTATTTTTAAGAAGACAGTGCTCCATACAGAAGTAGAGCTTAATTATAATATTTTTTTATTTAAAAATATGATTCCTTCGCTACATAAGAGTTCTCATGTTTCAAAAACGAGAGCCGAAACCATCCAGATAATTATTAAAATTAAGTTGAATTTAGGTGTTTAGTCCCGTTTCATCTTCTTTAGGATTCCTAAAATTTCACAAATCTCACTAAACTGTTTTTGCTGCTTAGTTTGTGAGATTCAGCACTGGGTGTGATATAACTATTTTATTGTTAATGTTGTCTTCTTTGATAAATTTTTGGTAAATAAATATGTTTGTTGTCTTTATTTTTTGTGTATTCAGTATATTATATTGAACAAAATGGTTATCTGGCATGTGCTCGTCAATCTCTCAGTTATCTGGCCCTCTGTGAAAAAAGTTTGGTGACCCCTGGTTTGAAGTATCAATTGAAAAGCGTTCAATTATTTATATCAGTATAGGTTTTTATTTTTAACATTCAACACCCCTCTGACTTCAGAACATATCTTATATATAACGTGTGTGTGTGTGTAGTGTGTACATGTATTTTTTTATTGAAAATGATTATATATAAACACATGAACAATATGTATGTATGTATCTTTTAGCTGCTCTAAAATGATTATATATATATATATATATATATATATATACACAAAGACATAGAGTGCATCAGAGTAAATTTATATGTGTAAGCTGAGTTTGTCATGCATTATCAACAACAAAATTGTTTGAACAACTGTATTATATCCCACCTTGCTTGGGGTTTTCTTCTTAAAAAAAAATATATATATATATATATATATATATATATATATATATATATATATAATTTCATTAACCAACATTAAATATAACTGTAATCATCAAGAAAATATTTTTTAAATTATTTATAAATAATAAAGAAATAAATAAAATACATGTTATAAATAATAGTGGAAACCTTCACTAAATTAACAATTTGCACAGGTTCAAAGTTTTGAACAGTAGTATTTTATTACACCAGAATCATTCTAGCAATTGTAAGACAATTAGATTGGCTATTGGGAATTTAATCAAATAACATAACTCAAGAGAAAAATCACTATTCCATTAATATTTAATACCTGATTTAAGAATAACAGAAATTCAAAATGTTATCACATACATTAATTTCTTATAATTTACACGATAATTTCAAATATCATAGGTCATCATAAAAATAATATTTTTTTTTTAAGATAAAAAAGAACAATCTGTATTTATAAATTTAGTTCATTGATAACTCCAGCAAAGATTGAATATAAAAAGTACATGAAGCTCCATGTACAAATTTATATAAATTAATTTATTACTATTACTAATTATATATATATATATATATATATATATATATATATATATATATATATATAAAAATAATAAATGACAAATAATTTGACCTCTCTCGGGCCTTTTATCTGACTGAAATATTGAAATGGATAAATTCTGTACTAGTTTTTCGACAGGTTAATTTTTTTAGCTTTTGCAGTTAAATTCTACTTCTTGATCCCCACCAACTGTATAGATATGAACTCAGTCTACACCGAGGTTGATAAGGCAAATGACTAATATCTTTGTCTGCCAAAATATGCTATTCCCTATATGAGGTAATTTTGATTTATTTATATATATATATATATATATATATATATATATATATATAAATCAAATCATATATATGAATAAACCAACTGAATGAAAAAAGTTAAATACAAAAACAAATTTTACGTAAACAAAGACTAAAAAACGAACCTATCTTATAGCTTAATCCTAATTGTCTGATTGTGGTTTTGATGTAAAATTCAGGGTTACATTTATAGGTTGATGTCTCTAGATGTATTTATGGTTGTTAGATAGATAGATAGATAGATAGATAGATAGATAGATAGATAGATAGATAGTGAAAAGTTGAGGGGGTGAAAATTTGCCTTGTAAAAAAATATTCAACTCATCCATAATAAAAGGTGAAAAAGAAATCAAATAAAGTGAAATAGTTTTATATTCCAGAAATTGTTGAGGTGTTTTACAACAATTGCTTTTTACATTTTTTTAGACTAGTTTCTTATGAAAACATTTTTTATCCAGCAGGAAATAAACTAGAGACAGGAAAAATGTTTTAATGACTCCTCTTTTGACTTTAATTAGAACTGTTACATCTGACTGCTACTGGGACCATCACACAAATTGACTACTTGATATGTCATCCTTTATTTATACCTGGTGCATGGATGTAGTAGTAGACACAAAATACATGCAAATAATTAACAAAAAATGCTTAGCTCAGTTTGAAAGTGTCTTATTTGAATGATATAACATTTCTAATAACTGTACATGCTTAAAAGCTGAAACTTTGCTGATTAATAATTTGATATATCTTTTAAATGCTGTGAAATTTTTATCTTTCTCTGTAATTTATAATTTTAATTAGATTTCATTTTAAGTTGGTATCCACTCAGTAGGGATATCGTATCTTATAAATAATTTTTAATAAAAAGATGTTTTTGTCTGAAACTAATTATTTAATAGATTCCCTATATAAGGTAATTCTGTGCCCATTATAATTTGAATGAAATCTTAATTTTTAAAGCTTTTCTTCACAAACCATACAATATATATATATATATATATATATATTGTGTGTGTGTATTTGGCCAGCAATACCTCTTTTATACAAGTTTCGTTAAAGATGACTGACAAGGTGCTGTGATTAAGCTTTTTATTTAATTTTTTTTTGTGTTCATACAAGTGTTTTCTTTTCTGGACACGAAGTGTAGAAATGTCCATAATTTCTGCATATCCAATTGCATACAGCTACTCTTTTAGCCATTATCAAAGGGAATTTTAATTTTAATTGAATGTGTCTTAAGTTATAAAAATGTTTTATTTTCCAAACATGGTCAGCATATTGTGGCCATGTTCATAGATAATGTTAATGACTGTTAGCTTTTCTTTTTTTATTATTAGGGCTTCCATTATTTTTAATCTTTTCTTACATGTGGATGAGGCTATTATACTTGTATTTTTTACTAGTATGTTTCAGATGGAGTTTGGTAGGTTTTCATGTGTTTTAATAAGGCCTAATTGAACTATGGTCAGGTAGGTGTAATGTGGGTTGTCTAGATAGGTAGGTAGTAGTATAACCAATGCAATTATTTATGAATTTGGTTTGATCAGGAACACAGTTCTTTAAGAGGCATTTGAACTCATAAATAATGTTGGTTCTTTGTAGTTTTGATTTTGTGGGTGTGTTGATATTTTTGATGATAAGGTTAGCTGTTTTAAATTTTTTGTAATAGATAATTAATTTAATTCTCTTGTTCAGGTCAACTGGTGTCGTATATTTCTTTAGGATATTTCTAAGAGAAAATTTGTCTTGCTTATAGATAACATGTATTTTGCTTTTGTAGACGATGTTAATGTTATTGTTTTTATCTACATGTTCAGTATCACTATTAGTTACTTTAGAAAGAAATAGTCTAACCTGGTGGTTGATAAGGTAGTTAGGAAAACCATTGATAACTAGCATCTGTTTTACATTATTGAGTTCTTTAAGGAAAAGGGGATGAGAGGACGAATTCTTGTGTGCTCTCTTTAGGAAATTTTTTATAACTACTATTTTATATCTAAGTGTGCATTCACTCTTAAAATTATGGTGACAAGAGTTTCTGCTAGTGATTTTTTATATAATGAAGTGGTGAATGTGTTATTATTGAATTCTATAGGAATGTCTAAGAATGGGAGTTTGTTTTTTTGACTAAGTTCATAGGTAACATTAAAAACAGAGTTTTTTCAAATGTGGTTTTGAGAGTATCAATTTCTTGTTTGTTTTTTTTTTTCTTGTCTTGTTTGCTAAGATAAAAATATTGTCTACATAGCAAACATATATTTGGGGTTTAGTAACTTGTTTAAATATTGCGTTTTCTATATGGAATTTCTAGTAGTTGGAAAAGCACAGGCTAAGTAGATTTCCCATACTAACACCATTAATTTGAGTGTAGATATTACTATTATGGTTGCAGAAAGGGGCTTTAGTTGTGCAGGCATGCAATAATTTTTTGAGTTCGATGGATGGAGGTGGAATGGAATTATTTTTATACGCAGAGTTAAGGATTAATTCACACACACACATATATTTACAAGTAGTCATCCAAACAAGTTTTAAAAAGAACTGATAAGGTTTATCAGTTTCATTTTTTTATTGTACTTTTTCAATTTTTGAATAAGGTATTCAGTATTGTGCTTGAAGTTGTGGATAAACTGTCTAAAGTTCATATTTTACAAAAAAGTGCATATAATTAATGTGCACACATATTTTATTAGTAATATAATAAAATAAAAATAAAAAATAAATAAATTGAATTGTATTTTGTGCAGCCTCATTCCCAATAGCCATTACACATGACATCACACTAGACCATTTCAAATATCCAGTTTCCTATTCTTTCCAAAGAATACCAGGATGCAGACAAAGGAATTCTATCATACAGGCACCACATCAGTTCTTGATAATGACTGTGAAAGTTGAAAGTACTTGAAGAAAAATAACAAAATATGAATTTCAGACAGTTTATCCATAAATTTGAAAAATACAATAAAAAATGAAGCAGAAAGACCTTGTCAGTTCTTTTTAATCAAACTTGTTTGTGTATATATATATATATATATATATATATATATATATATATATATATATAGTAGCCCACCCACAGGGTTTTTTTGTCTATTTTCTTTTTCCCCAATGTAGGTGTGGTGATCCATGGTTTTTTTAATGAAATCATTTTTTTTTCCCTGTGATGCTTTATGGTGATTCACAGGTTATATAAGGCTTGTCCTTCCCTTCTTTCATTTCTATTCAACAAATCATCAGAAGATTGCATGAGTGTGAAACTTGGTTACAACTAGAGCCATTCTTTCATAAGATTTAATATTGTTAAGCATTTTTTGCTCAGTCTAGGCAATCTCAGCTTCAAGCACTTTACTGAGTAGATCAGTTTGTCTTTAGGCCTTTTTCCTCTTTCTTTTTTCAGTATTGTTATTTTTATTCAGGACTGTATCTGGATAAGGATTTTAGGTTTTGGCAAGTTGTCTGTTGGTCAGAATATTCAAATTCTGCCAGAGAATTCATTTGATCCTGTGTAGCCCTAGGAGAACCTGTTATTAGATTTGACATGTTTTGACCTCTTGGCTGCAGAGTGTGTCAAAGCTGAATAGTGCCATTCTGGTCTGAAAAAATCACATTTCCAATCTGACCACACTAAGCTGAATAGAACTAGAATATTGCGGAACTTGAGCTAACTGGATGTGTCAGAAGGTGAGATTGTGTGAAGGCTTAAAAATGTGCGTGTTCATTAAACATTCATCCACAACAAATAAAATAAACAAACATTTGAAGGCAAGGAGAAACAACATAGTTATAGATTTCAACAAATATCATGCATTTATATACGTTTGATATACACAAAGTGAATTTAAGATTGCTTGTTCAATGTGATAAGTAAGATAAAATTGTAAGGAGTGACCATGCAGTGATTTGGTGTATGAAAGCTTGTAGTTAAGGTTTGTCTATGAAATTAAAACAGTTTGATTTCTGCAAGGTGAAATGTCACTTGTGTGGGTTCAAATAATAGTGTGTATGTGTGTGACAATTGTAAATATTGTTTAAAGTCATAAGGAGTTATGTGCCTTTGACTGATATAATGTAAGTTGATTAAATATACAATTACTACTTCGGTAGTGATAATGTCACTTTTTGTAGTAAATTGTAAGTTGGGTCAATTCACGCAGCAAGACTTTTTGAGTTGTGTTGAGTTGCTGAGAGAGAGTGGCGGTTGTTGAGTCAATGTGCAGGCATGTGTGGAGTTTGTTGGCATCTCTCAAAGACTCAGTTCCTTTCAAGCGAAGCAATCCTATTTATTGATTTTTTGGGTTTCAAACCGGCTCCAGATAGGTGAGCGGGAAAACAGATTTGTCGCAACTTGCTACATTTTTAGGTCCTTTTAACCAATGAGAAGTCAAGTTTGAAAAAGTGAAGTAATGATTGGTTAAAGTTGATTTGGGGGAAGAGTGCATTTTTCTGCAGGGGTGAGTAGCAAATATGGAGGATTCCATTAAGAATATACACCAAAATACATCCAAGCATTACAATGTCTGTCACTAAACATAAACAATAACTAATGATGGGGAAGTAAAGAAAGGTATAAAAAAGCTAAATAATAATAAAGCATCACTTGATATTGAGGCTGAACTTTTGAAAATAGCTAACCCTCTCTCTGAATTTAAAAACAACTTTCTAAATTTCATGGAGGAAATCTGGATTCAGAAATGCATCCCAAAAAATGGGGTCATCGCACATTGATGCACTCTGGAAATGAAAAGGTACCTCCTTGCAAAAAAACCCTCACATATACAGAAGTATCTCAATTGGATCCATTATGGTGAAGGTTCTAAGGAACATTGTATAAATTAGGCTGTCACTGTTCTATGAATATCAACTCCTCATGACCATTTGGCTTTTGTTCTGGTAAGGTGTATAATGATGGCATATATATCAAACAACCCCAGGAAATTGCTTACATCTCCAATAGAAAAAATTATATACTTATATAGACCTCACATCAGCGTATATCTATAGAGACTTCCTTTTCTCATTCATTAGAAACTGTCTTCCAATTTCCAAATCCACTGAATGTCTAGAACTGATAGAATAATTATATCAGCCCACAGTCATATATGCTAAAACACTTGAAACCTCATCTAGAGTATGACAAGGAGGAAATGAGATCCCCAATCTATTTAATCACTTCCGAGACTATGCTCTGTGCATATACAAGCACAGATGTGAAGAGATGGGTGGGCATTGATCACAAAATTTTACACCATATCCCAAATAGATTTACTAATAGAAAAGAATGCTTCCCCTCCTGAGGCCAATGTACAGAAAATGAGGGGAACTATACTGATGACATGCTAACATTCCACACAAACAAAAGGCAAGGAAGGAACCCCCAATCAATACTGGAAAGAGCAATAACAACTACTGCATTTGAGAAACTTATTTTCCTGAAAAATATTTTTAAGGGAAAGATTTTATAAATTACAACTGAAATTAGCACTAGCTAATGAAAGCTGAATGTCTCCTTATAAGGAAATGGCTAATATTACCTTTATTCAATATAAATAGTTTTATATAGTAATTTGTAATGGTAATTTTAACAAAAACACCTATAGTATTATGTAAGGTTCAAATATCTAAAGTAATAGTCAGTGTGTTAATACATCTGAAGAAAGTGGAACATAGATTTCATTAAAGGTTCTAAAAAAATAAATTTTTTCAATTTTCCTCCTAGGATTATAAAAACTAAAGGTTTTATGTTTCCATTCTCTTGATCAAAATATTTGTTGACTTTCTTCTTTCTTGGTCTCAACCAAAGGCAGTTTTATGACAATTTCACCTTTCAACTGAGCCTCTTAAAAAGGGGGCCATATTTAAAGGTGGTGCCATAATGAAAAAGTGAAATTAACTATTTTCCTATTGATTTAGCTATAATCCAAGATTTTTGATTGACCTTCAATGAGATTATTTTGATTAACATCAACTTAGTTTTCTTTACAATATTTTTTTTTTCTTAGACCCCCACCTCTCACACACACAAAGGATTTGTTAGACATGAGTAAATTCTTTCAAGAATTTTTTGAATGTCATTCAAATTTGGGCTTTTGCCAGTTGTTTGGTTTTACAATAATTTATATTCTTCTGGTGATCATCTTAGAATTATGAGAATCAATGTGAAGAGAAAAATTATTGGAAAGATTAGTTTCCACAATTGTAGATCAATTGTATGCATCAATTAGAAAATGTCTGAAAGCCACGAGAAACCAAATTCAGTGATTAATAGTGGTTTACAGGGTTTATAAATTAAAGAGTATTAATTGAAGAAGGTCAAGTGGATTTATTTGATCAATTCAAGTTGGCTTTTCACATTACATAACAGTGAAACCAAAATGTAATGTTATACTTGCAGATATTCAAATTAAATGAAAGCAAATTAGCAAGGTTTGGGTAAAAAAAAATGCTTATCAAAAATGACAATACAAGATTAGACAATTTAATCCACTTTTTATTTTTCAGATGATACTCATTACTGAGTTATAGGTAGAAACCAATAATTAATAAGAATCTTTTTTTATAAACCTATAATTATCCATTCATTTAATATAAGTTATAAAAAAAATGTTACCTGGGATAAAGGCATTTTAGTCCCTTCAAATTACTATCCTTGGAACTTCACATGCCACACTTACATTAATAACCCTTCCACTTTTCAAAACAGTCTGTAAAGTTCTTTTTAGGGACCACCATCAGTTATCTCATGGCATTCTTAATCTCATTTACAGTCAAAAATTTCTTCCTATTCAGCAGTAATTTTATCTTTAGAAATAGCAAGCAATAAAGAAGCCAAATGTGGACTGTAGAGGAGCTGACAGACTTGGATAATGTCCAGCCATTGTGATTTCTGGCTTTTATTAAAATTAAAAGTTCATACTGTTAACAAGATTAAGGAGAATCCGATGAGGAAGCTGATGATGATCTCTAAAGAGGACATGAAAAGTGAAAGAGATACTGCAACAAGCATGTGAGGTCTTAAAGAGGTTTACTTGGAAGAGGACTAAAGTGCCACTGTTCTTGGTAAGCTATCATTTTGTTAAATGGCTGAATCATTTCTGTACAGATATTATGTAAGACAAAGACATACAAATTGAGTCACAGTACCTTAAATGTACTAAATTGATAGCATTTACAAATGCAGCAGAATTTGTATGGTGGAAAATGATAATTGTTTATCATACTACTATTTTTACAGGAAGTGTATCTCGGAGCTGACTTCTGGGGGTTGACAGCCAGGGTCAGATATGAGACATAATAGGGAAGTTTATTTTGATTGGCTGAGCTAACATGGGAAAGAGATAGGTGAAAGTTTTCAGCGAGTTGTTTCTTATCTGTCAAGTGATGTAGACATGTTCTCTTTAGTGTCTGAATTGGCTTCTCAGTGAGGTGGGGAGGAAGCGACCCCCACTGGATATTTAAATAATGTACATGTTGACATGATTAATAAAAATTGTTAGGTTAACATTCTTTGTGTTTGGAGTCTTTCATTGCCGAGCCAAAACAATTTGTGATTGCTGGCCGAGAGAAAAAGCCAAGCTGAGATCCTTCATTACTGTCAACATGCAGCATAATGACATTTTGATAAATTTTGCTTTTCCAAATTTATTTACAGCAAAAAAAAACAAAGACAAAAGAATTCACTTCTCAGGTATAAATTTTATTTCATAATTAATCAGAAATGAAAAATAATATCAAAAGATATATGAGGGAGTGCTGAAAAGTTAATCCAACCCACTTCACAAAATTTGAACAAATGATCAGAATTGTTTTTGAAAATGGCTTCTTGGTCAGGTCTAAAAGTTTTCACTATTACTTCATAAATTTAAACAATCAATTTTATATACGTTTTTTTAAAACAGGTTAAATATCTACAAAAACATTTTAAAATTTTCTGGATATAATGCTGTCCGTATAGAGGACTTTTGAGATCTGGGATTTCTCTTACAAGTCATTAATGATGTTGGAAGCCAAACTGCAAGTTAGACCAGTTCCATCAGGTTCAATATACACAGACTTGACAATTCCATCCTCCACAACCATTGCATAACTAGAAAATAGAAATAAATAAAAAAAATAATTTGATTCTACTGCCATTTTGTTAAATTAAAAATGTGCTTCAAGAAACTTTCTCATGTAATTATTCTTGCAATTTTAACATTATTAAATAAAAATATGTAACTTAAAATTATATTACTATATATATATATATATATATATATATATATATAATAAAACTGAAAGACACCTATCAAAATTCACAAAAATTAGTAGAATTGAACATATTTTAAGGCTAATTTTGCCAAAAAGGTGATCAATAGATAATTAGAGAAACAATATTCAATAAATGTTCAAAGGCCTTATCTCATTGACCAACTCCAGAGTTTCAAATAAAACTGTGTAGATGGTCTGATAAATCTATTGAATTATCACAAGATCTCATATTTATACTCCACAGAAACAAATGCTCATCATAGATTTCAAAATTTCAATTTTAAATACTTGTTATGCTAGATTCCATTAAGACAGTAACAACATTTAAATATTTAGAAGATATAAAAATGCCCATCTTTAACATAAATCAAAATGATTTTTTAAAATAAAATAAAATAAAAATATCAAGTAATATTCTGTACATTTATATTACGATTCATATTTGTTTATAATATTTACAGAGTTTATCTTACTATATGGTTTTCTACATAAATACTTTTATATAATTATAAATATAGTAAAAACTTTATAAAATAGGTTTGTTATTTTCTGAGAGTCATAATAATATAATTAAATAAACTGAATTTACAATTAACTAAGTAATTTGAAATTAACAAATAATCAATAAGTTTGAATACTACGATGGTTTAAAGCTTTCTATTTTTGAATTATATGATTGTTTGGGGATTTGCTGTGTTAAAAAAGTAACTTTTTGATTGCTTCTAAATATTTAAATGTTGTTGCCTTCTTATAGATTCTAACATGTAATGACAAAAATATGCAGATGTAGGCTTTAAGAAACCTTTATTCAACTGAGAATACAAGGTTCGTGTATAGTGTCCTTTTATAGTCCCAGTAAACAGAAATAGCTCTCTCAAAGAAGAGAGTAACAAAACAAAGGGAGACTACTCTTGATTATTCATAACAGTAAGTTTGAAATTTAAAGTCTATGATTTGTGTTTGTGGAGTATAAATATGAGATCTGATAATAATTCAGTAGATTTATCAGACCATCAATCCCTGACAAGCAGTTTTATTTGAAACTCTTCAGTCAATCAATGAGGTAAGTCCATTGACCATTTATTGAGTATATATGTGTGTCTACTTAACAAAAAAGAACAAGTTCTTTCACTTTAGCTGTAATGCCAAGCTTATTAACTATTACCTGATGATTAATCTAGCACAAAACCACAATTGAGATGTACCTTGTGAGGACTGAATCCTATCTTTCAAATAACTATCATTCTATATTAAACATCCATTTAGAAATAAAACATAAAAATTATACCTTTTCATCAAAAGGAAAAATGCTTTTTCATTTAAGTAAATAAACTTAATGCAACTTTTAACCCAACTCAAATTATTCACGCCAATACACACACATTGTTTAATCTGACAATTTCCTTTTTATTGTTTATTTTGAACTGTTTTGCTTTTTCAAATTGAATTCAAACTTATTTACAATCAGAGGAATGATTATTATCTTATCCAAGACAAAATGATGACATGTAGGAATTCAAATTAGCAAAAGCTCACCAGAGAAAAATGACAAGGATTGTTAATTCTAGTAATGTTTATAAGATTTTAATGTTCTTAGTAGTTTTAGTCAATGCCAAAAAAAATTCTTACTTAGTTGAGCTGAAATCAAACTTGTGTAGACATGTTATATAAGTGAAAGGATCAAACAGAAAAAATGTTTTTGAAATAAGCTAACATTTTAGAATAAACACACATGTTTAGTATCTGTCTATATATCTGAGATGAGGTATTGTAATTATTTACACTACTTACATTGTCCTTAAAGACACATGGCCCAGTGGTTATAAGCATTAGTTGAATCCAGTGATTTGACCCAAAAGAGTTGTGAGTTCAATACCTGGCTACAGCAGAGGTGAACAAAAAATTGGAGAGTTGAGTTAAAGGGAGATAACTGATACTGAGATATCCAGAATAGGCATGGCATATGGAACTAGAACAATCTACCCCAGTGGACGAAATAAAGGGTTCAGTTCAAAATTTGAAGAAGGCTGGAGCATACAACATCCAAAATGTCATGAATATGACAACGAAGATGAGGGCTACAGTCCGAATAATGTAAATACATATGTTTAGGTTCTTTATGTCTCAAGATTTTAAGATAATTTCAAAGAAGCCTGATGTGAAGTCGAAGTTTAGCACTAGTCAGTTGCTAACCTTGTCTTCGTCCCATGTTATTCTCAGTGACGAGTTATATAGGCTTTATCTTGTACTTATGCAAATTAGGCATATTAATTTGCCAATGTCACTACATCTCCCTGAAACGTATAGGTTTTATACCTCTAGTAGTTCTTGTACTTCTTCTCTTGATAGTTTCATTACTTTGCTCTACTTCTCTCTCTCCCGTATTTCTTTTTCTGGGAGACCTAGATCTTTCCCGCGCTAAGCTGTAATCATAGGCATCTTCTTGCATTATTTGATCTTTGTCCAAACTTTCAAACTCATTCTGGCCCACATGATCCTGCATTATTTCGTCTTCTGATGTTTCATTCTGTAACGGTTGTTCAAATAAATCATTAACGGATGGAATCATAGACATTTCTTCATCGTTTTGTTCTTCATATTCACCCTGGGTCCTTATTTGATCTCCATAGGTTAATACACTGTTGCCATTTTCTCTATTTATTATAGCTGTATTGTGGCCTTTTTGCATGATAAATTCTGCCCTTTCCGGATTTGCTTCTTTGTTCTTTTTGTACCACATTTTTTCATTTGTGGAATACAACATCGTTAGCAGAGCTCTAATTTGTCTTTCCATTAAAGCTGATGGTCTTTCTAGTCCTTCAGCGTGTGGTATTGTGCGATAGCTTAAAAGCAGCCTCGGTAGAAAAACTTCTACTTTTTCTTTTTGCTGAGAGCATGCTTTTAGTCCCGTTTTTTACGGTCTGCACCATTCTTTCCGCTAACCCGTTTGACTGAGGGTGATATGGAGGTGTCTTATACGGTTTACATCCTATTTTTTCTAACCATAAATTAAGATCTTCATCGCAAAATTCTGGTGCGTTG
Organism: Acanthosepion pharaonis; assembly: GCA_903632075.3. Classification (NCBI taxonomy): domain Eukaryota; kingdom Metazoa; phylum Mollusca; class Cephalopoda; order Sepiida; family Sepiidae; genus Acanthosepion; species Acanthosepion pharaonis. The sequence continues at coordinate 124,926 of CAHIKZ030001645.1, forward strand.
TCAGATACCAAGGTTTTTGGTATGCCGTTTCTGGAAAATATGACCCTTAGAATCTGTTTTATCATAGAACTTTTCTTGTCTGGCAACCAGATTATTTCAAGCCAGCCTGAAAAAGAGTCTACTAGAATTAATAAGAGTCCCACTCCAGTAATATACGCATGATCCATATGCACCCAACTCCATGGCTCCACTTCTCTGGGCCACGAATGTAAAGTAGTCTGTGTAAAGTTTCTTAATTCTTTACATTTTTTGCACCTTTTTATATATTCTTCGACATCTTTTGAATATCCCAGCCACCATGCTTCTAATTTTATCCTTTTTGTGTGGCCACTACTCCACAGTGTATATCATCATGTACACTTTTGTGTTTCTAGGGGAACTACCAGATCCCCATTACAAATCACTCCATGTTCTATCGTTAATTTCTGTCTTATTTCTTTGTAGGGTCTTTCCGCCCTAGAACAATTTCCCCATGAGTTTTTTCTTATTCTCGATATTATCCTACTTAGTACTGGATCATGTCTAGTTTCCACAGCCATTCTATCTAAAGACAAAACATCAGTTTCTACCCAATGTAAGAATGCATCTTCAAATTCTTCTTCCGTTTTATCTTTTGACTCCTTATTAAATCGCAATCTTGATAGTGCATCTACATGTGGAATTGAATTTCCTTTGACATATTCTATATCAAAGTCAAATGCCATTAATCTTATTGCCCATCTTAATATCCTCGATGTCGTGACTTTGGGTAATTCTTTCCTTGGGTTAAATATAAACTCTAATGGTCTATGATCACTTCTTAACAGAAATTTTTTCCCAATTAAAAATTGTCGGGCTCTAGTAGTGTCCACACAATAGCCAATGCTTCTTTCTCTATATTTGAATAATTAAATTCAGTGTTCATTAGTCTTCTTGATAAATACATTATCGGATGTCCTTCTTGTGATAATATTCCCGATATCCGATGTTCGCTTGCATCTGTGGTTAACGTAATGTCCTGTTTTGAATTAAACATTTTCACTACTGGTTTCTTTGCCATAATTACTTTTAATCTATCAAAACATTTTCTTTTAATTTTAAACTCGCTTTATAGTGTTTTAACTTTCCATTTTTTTCCATTTTTATCTCATTAATTAATTTGGTAGAATTTATGTTAAGCACGTTGTTTCCAAGAAGTCCGTGGTTCTTTTTACAACTTGTGACAATTATAGGTATTACTTCAAATTTATCTTCTAACTCCAAGGAACTTTCAAAGTTTTTATGACCGACCCATCAAATTGGTGGAGTTGTAAACTGCTCTTTCATAAAGGTGGCTTTCCAATGCGTTCCCCCAAATTTTTTGGTATCAGCGTTACACTCCCAGTATCAATTTGCATATCTAAATTTCAGTTGTTGATTTTAACCTTTAGTATAATGTCTTTTTTCTTTTGTTCAATTTTTTCTATATTCTTAATTTTTAATGTGAAGACTTCCATATTGGTTTTGTTTTCTTCAACTCTTTCAACGTTTTTCTTTTTGAATTTGCATACTGCTTGAAAGTGGTTCTTTTTTAAGCAATTTGTACAGGTTTTTCCAAATGCTGGGCATTTTTCCCTTTTTATTTCGTGTTCACATCCACAAGACGAACATTTTCTTATCTTTTTTAACATGTACGTATCAGCGAATATTTGTTTGCTGGGTTGACTTTTATGATGGTTGTATTTCTGTATTAATTCTTGTTGCTGTATAAAGTCAATGCATGTATTTAAAGACATGTTTCCTATTTGTAGTTGTTCCATTATTTTATATCGGTGTGATGCATTGCACATACCTTCAATTGACCTTAATTGAATCAAGTCCTCTTCAATAGTCTGTTCGTCTTGTCCGAGTTTTTCAAATTCGCAATATCTACTCACATTTCGTAGATGGTGTAGATATTTTATAATTGGTTCGTCAATTTCTTGTTTCATCGACATGAACTTTGTTCTTTCTGCCACTACCAGCCTTTTCTTGGGTCTCATATTTCTCCTTATAATCTGACTTTTTTTTTCGAAAGTCAGGTCTTCCAAGTTTGTGGGATGTGCCATGGTGGAGACTTTCATTATCGTCTCGCATCCAGCTGTAGCCAAAAATAAATCCGTAATTTCATTTTCGCCTCCCTTCTCCTTGTTGTCTTTCAGCTTTTTAATTTTCGCACTGGCAGAAAAACAGTGAATCCATGCATCCACAAAATCTGAATCTTCTAGAGACAAATGGGATCCTATCGGCGACGCCATTGATGTGAAGTCAAAGTTTATAGCACTAGTCAGTCGCTAAGCTTGTCTTCATCCCATGTTATTCTCAGTGACAAGTTATATAGGCTGTCTTTTGCACTTATGCAAATTAGGCATATTAATTTGCCAGTGTCACTACAAAGCCTTTAAAATTATCAAAAAGTCTGTATAATCACACTTACACAGTATTATTCATCTCCTTGCAATGAATTTTGCTTCAAATTTCACACTAGATGACAAGAGACATCCTCTACCTTTCTTCCCTCCTCTCATGAGTTACAAACTTTGCTCATTAAAAACTTTGATTCTTCAAAGGCCAGATAAAATCCCTGTCATTGTACTTAAGAACTGTAGTCCTGAATTATTTTCAATCTTGGCAAATTTGTTTAACTGCTGCCTGAAGAAGAAATGTGGAAGTTGACATCTGATTAATCTGTTTATAAGAATGTTGGTGCACACATCCCCATCAGCCACTTTAGTGTTATTAGCAAACTCTTTGAGTCTGTTATTAACAAGGAGGTAGTTGATCACTAGAAATAACCTCCTGAGTGACAAACAACATGCTTTTCTAGGTCCACTGCTGATGTTTTAACTGTCATTAACCACAGAATCAATCAAAGCTAGAGAAGAAAGATTTATTCTCCCAATTACATTTCTCTGATTATGGGCATTGTTATATCTGTGATATAACAACCCTGTAGCTCATGGACAGGATGGAATGGAATGGCTGAAAGAAAAAAGAATGATGAATATGCTTTGTTCTCATAGAAACATTCATAATACTAAGATATACACAAAACTATAAGTATACACATGTCCCACATATAGAACTATATATCACATATATCCACATAGCCAAGCAAAGTATAAGGAGGAATGAAAAAGAAAGCTCTTACATATAATTTAGAGATATTCCTGACCTAGAGAGGCCATTTTTAGGACTCCAGATTTAAACGGACCAGATTCATCTATGTCCCAAAGGGAAAACAGCACCATGTGCTTGTAAATTGACTTTTGATAGTGTAGCATTAGTGTTTGCTACACAAACTCTCCAGTTATGGCATCTTTGGAAATGTTTATGCAATCATCAAGTCTTTTTTCTCAGGTAGATCCATGAAGGTGGTTGTGAATCACCTGTCTTCTGAAGCCCATAAGATTAATACAGGCCTTCCCCAAGGCTATATCTTTGTGTTGTATATCCCTCATCTCTTCTGGGGAGGTCTTTTGGGTGACATGGTCGATTACATAATGTTGTACCTTCTCTCTCTTATTCCCCCCCCCCCCCGGTCATCGTCTTCTGGCTAGATGACAGCTAGTTGGTTTGTTAGGAGGCAAAATGAGAACTTCAACAAAAGGGATTTTTAACTTATCTATTTTATTAAGCATGTCAACGTGCACATTTTTAACTAGCCTGTGGGGTCACTCTATGACCCCTACTAGAGAGCATGTTCCATACACGAAATGAACACGTCTAATGGGTATATCGTGTAAAAACTTAACTCACCGAAAACACTTTCTGACACTAACATTTCCATGTTCAGTTCAGCCACTCAAAATTGACACCCCTATTTTGTCTACCATCTAACCTTAAAGGTCAGCCACAGAAGGTCACTAAAAAAATAATAGTCTGAAACTATTAACACCCTCTTTCTGCTTAGGAACAATCTCAGATCATTAGTAAATATTTATACAGGTGATACCACAGTTTATGGATACACTTCCAAAAAAAAAAAAAAAAAAAAAAAAAAAAAGATGGAGATTTGAATGTAAATACCCTACAAGCATGTAATACCTTACCTGCTAGAAGCCCACTGGTAGCAGCCACCAGTGGGCCTCTAGCAGTCCACCAGTGGTAACATTGCTGAGATAAACACACTGGCAGTCTGACAGTGGGCCACCAGCGGTAAACACTAGTGACATGTCACCAGTGGCAGATTGGTGGTTGTGTGTAGGGTAATATAACTAATGAGAATTCCTCATCCCAGAAATTAAGACAGAAATTATTAATAATGTTACAATATTGCTGAAAGAGAAAGAAAATGAAAAAATGATCCTAAATTTTATTGAATGTACAAACCGTTTAGATCGGTGGTTCCCAAGAACAGCTGTTAGATCAATACTGAGGCCCATTGCCTGAAAATATAGAAAATATTCAGAAATAGCCATTATTTCATGTTAAAAGAAATATTAAGATTTACATTTGAGAACACTTGTTACTGATAAAACATTGAAAGTCTGAATCACCAGTAAATCTGGCCTTTTTATATTTTTTCAATTTCTAAGTAAAAGACTTGACTGATTGTCCATTATGCTGAGACAGAGATCTTTATTTCACTCCTATCACTATTCAATTACATATTTTAATTGTTATTAAGCCCAACAATTGGCTCAAAAGTACAAGGTAACCAGTCAACTGTACAAGGTAACAAGTCATTTACTCAGAAAGGAATTAATATGTTGTAGATTAATAAAGAAATACTTGTAGATCACGTTGAATTAATTTTGGTTTCTAAAACTTCAATCTTTCCTTCCTATTTTGCTTATATTTGATTAGAATGAATAGCTTATTACAATTCTTGTAGAAAAATTAAGAAATATTAATATTTGATCATAATAACTGTATTTGATAACACAAATAGATATTTACATAATTTATTAATCTTAGTCTGACCCAAGGTCAAAGTAGTGGAGTACCAAATGAGGATCAAACAAACTATACAAATGAATGGTATGCAAGAAATTATTGGTAACCTTATTCAAAAAGATATTTATTTTAGTTAGATTATTGTTCTTTAAACTTATTCAGTTTTTGATGAGTTAGAAAATAGAAAATAATTAAAAATTACAGACAAGTAATTTTTTTTTATATTTTTTTCTGTTGTTCTATAAAATAATTATCAAACTCAACTATTTGCAATTGTCATCAGATACAATTAATAATATAGATATAGTTAAATAATATTTTAAGACTTCAAACTTCTTAAAAACATTGAAATTTGAAAAAATAAATAAAAGAAAACTGACATTGCTGATAATAACGAGTATTAACTGAAATTTAAAACCAAATTGAACAATGTCTACAAACTAAATACAGTATGGACTTTTTTGTCACAATCTTTATGAAACCATTGGGCAAACAACAGTTAAAGGATATAGTCAATGCTAAGTGTCACGGCAAGTAAGAATTGTCAGTAAAATATTGACCATTCTTTACAGAATTTGATTATTGACAATAAAATCCAAGAAATATTGTTTTGGCAAAAGAATGAAATAAAAAAAAACAAAACTGAATTGTTGAAATTCAACAACAGAAACAGCAGCAACAACAAAATCAACAGTTGCTAGAACTACAAAAACAGTAACAGGAGTTGTTGGATATAATTCTGAAGAAAACAAAAAAATTTTCAACATCTCTTATGCCAGACACTGTCCAAAATACCATATCAGAATTTGTATACAATCCTGATGAGCGACTGGCTTTTTCTGCATATTTTCATAGATATGAACAAATATTCAGTCAGGAATGCAGCAGCTGGGAAGATGAGATAAAAACATGATTGTTGTTGAGGAAAATAGCTCCAATAGAGTATGAAAAATACTGCAACTACATATTACTGAAAAAAAAAACAGGTAAAATAGGGTTTGGAGACACAGTACACATTCTGATGAAAATCTTTCTGCTTAATGCACTGTGGAGGTGCATGAATCTAACCAAAAAAGTGGATGAAAATTTTGTATCATCAACAAAGAATGTGAAAAGTTTGGAATAAAGGAAATGACTCCAGATATGGTCAAAGGATTAATCTGCATTTAAGGTTTAACAACTGAAAAAGATGCTGAAATACGAGCAAAACTTTTGCTATTTTGTGATATTTTAATAATAAGGGAAATGACATGGAAGGAAATTGGAAAGCTTTTATTAAAAAGGACTTCCAAAGTCATGATTTCAGTTTAGGGGAGAAATTTTTTTTTTTTGAGAAATGACATGTAATGTCTCATTCTGTAATAAGTGTATAAAAACTAAAGTTTATATATTAAAAAATGCTATAAATTTATTTGGTACTGACTGGATTCAAATTTTGGGATTTGTTGATAAACATTTATTGTAAAAATGTAAGTGAACAAGCAACCAATTTAAAAAGTCAGAGCGAAAATCTTAAGACAGAATTAAAAAAGATGTTCCAGATGTTCTGCCAGTGTTCAAAATTCAAGGCAAATTTTCAAGTAAAAAAAGGTTCAATGCCAGTATTTAAGCTGAAACAGAGTGTACCATTGACAGTATTGGAAAAAGTCAATGAAAAGTTTGATAGACTAGAAAGAATTGGTGTAATAGAAAAAATTAACCATTCAAAATGGGCTGAACCAGCAAGGTATGTAAATAAAACAAAATGTGTTTTCGAGCACATAATAGGCATAATTTGAGAGATCCACTGAATGGTCTACTTAAAAAAGGAGTAAAGTGGACTTATAACTGCCAAAAGGCATTTGATGAAATAAAATAAGACTGAAGTCAGATTTATCATTATCACACTATGATTCAAAAGCAAAAATTGTAGTGGCATCAGATGGTAGTGAGTATAGTAATAGAGTGGTGATTTTACACAAATACAATGGCTGTAAAATGAAAGCCTTCACTCATGTTTCATACTCGTTTCTACCAGCAGAGAAAAATTACAACCAGATAGAAAAAGAGACTCTAACAATTACATTTGATGTGAAGAAATTTTATGTTGCAAACAGACCATAGCCTTCTATTAACAATATGTGGTTCAAAGAAAAGAATACTTATGCATACAGCTAATAGACTACAATCTTATTAAACCATGATTTTACAATGGAGTACCAACAGGCTAAAAAATTAGGACATGTGGATGGATTACCAAGATGCAGAAGCATTTAAAGGAACAGTCATTGCAGCTCTAAAAAGAGAAATGGAAATAAAAAACATTTTGTGCAACACAGTACAAGAGTTACCAGTTATCCAGAAATAAAAAGAAAGAAAACTAGAAAATGACATCATTATTGCAAAAATAAAAAAGCAATTGAAAGAAAATAACAAAGAATGAAATCCAGACTTAAAGGCTTACTCGCTATGCAACGTTGTAGTAATGTTTGGGCAAAGGGTTGTAATACCTAGTGTACTACAGAAGCTAATATTGAAGGATTTTCATAGTGGACATCCTGGTATTTCAAGAATGGAATCTCTGATGAGAATTCTTGTTTATTGGACCAAAATGGACCAAGATATTGAAAAAATAGTAAAAGCTTACAGAGGTTGTTCTCTGGCAGGAAAGCTACCTATCACAAAGATAGAACCTTAACCAAAGGCAGACACACTGTGGTCAAGATATTGATTTTGCAGGTCCTATGAATGAATCACATTATCTTGTGGTAGCTGATAGTTTCACTAAATGGACAGAAATTTATAAGTGCAAAAATCCAACATCTTTAGTGACAGTGAATTTCTTGCATGAACTGTTTGCAAGATATGGCATACCAGATACCATAGTCTCTGATAATGGAATGCAATTCATGGGTAAAGAATTCAAAGACTTTTGTAAGATTTTCTCCAGTGAACATATTACGACCCTGCTGTATCATGCAAGGTTGAAAGGACAAGTGGAATGGTTTGTGGGAAAGTTCAAAAGAACATTGAAGAAAGAAAGTCTTGAGAAAGTAAATAAGGAACACTTCAAAATTTTCTGAGAGTATACCATGTAACACATAATGTCAATGCACCATCAGGCATGTTGTCAGTTGAATTAACGTTTGCTAGAAAAGTAAAAATTGGTGTTCCACAAGTTATTACCAAACTGAAAAACATATATGAATAATAAAAACAACACCAAAAGTTACAAGGTTGGTGATAAAGTGTTCTTTAGAACATAGAAGGATGGTGAAAAAATATGGGAAGATGGCATAATATCAGCAAGAATTGGGAAGTTGATTTACATGGTAAAAGGAAAAAGATTTGAATATAAAAGGCACCATAATCAGCTGAAAAAATGGTTCATTGATGAAAGACCTGAAACATTGGAAGAACTGATAAAAATGCTATATAATATTTTCAATGTGCCAGCACCACAACATGCCATGGAACCTACACAGCCAAGTTCCAGAAAAAGAAAGTGTACTGAAGAACTGGAAGTGGATTCAAGACAGAATCTTGACAAAGTCAAGTATGTTGGTGAACTCTCCAGAAAGAGGAGGGGGAGATACTGATACTAATAAAAAATAAAATATTTATAAAAAGTATTAATCTCAAAAGGGGGGGGGTGTTGTGGAGTAAATAGTACAACCCCTAGTGGCTATATGAACTAGTCCATAACTATAATAAATAGCTCCAGGTCAGAGGTAAGGAGGAAGAAGCTGTTTGGAGTCAGTCTTCAGACTAATTAATACAGGTGTCATGGCAAGTTGCTGAAGCATTACTTATATTATAAGCAATATGAAGCGTGTTATAACAATATATAAATGAAAAGGTTGGAGAACAAATCATTCAAAATATAAAGACACCAATGATATGGATATTAGTCCAAATAATTTGTGAAATAATAAATAACTTAAGCAAAATAAAAAGCTCTAGAGAAACAAAATGATGGCTTATTTGGTTAATTTTGATTTAATAAGATTTCTTGATGTGTAGGAATGAAACTGGGCTGGTCATAGTCTTTCTTCAAAGTAGTTTACTGTGTCTTTTACAAGTAAAAAATAAGAGTGATCTTCCTTAGCTTTTTTAGCTTATAAATTTATAAAAATGTCTGAATTTCTTGGATGAATGATTGTCTTTTATTACTAGTCATTTCTGACTACTATTTTTACATTAACTCCTTATTTGGCTCCAAAAATTATCCAGCAGAATTCATATGGGTAAATTCTAATTGGTTAACTTAAAAAACATTGGTTATCATAGAAAGGTTAACATTATAACTATGCATTGTGATTTTTTTGTCCACTGACTTATACATTTGGTCAGGGACTAAGAGAAATGAAAAATAAAGAATAAAACCGAGACTAACTTTGATACTGAATAACCCAACAATTGTCAAATCTACTAACTTAAGTGGTTAGCATAAATGTCAAATCATGTTAGTTAAATCGATTTAGGTTCAGTCAGAGTTAGATTGATAACCATGAATAAAGAATACTTCTTTATCTTCAATATCTAGTTTACAATCAAATAGTGACCTGAGAATTGCAATAAAGTAACAGAAATAAAATGAAATATTTGTCAAAAATTAATAACTACAAAAATATCAGGCACTGAAGTATTTTGCAGCAAAATATAAAATGCTTTTATGTGTCACATATGTGGGTTCTTCATAACAAAGACAGAAAAGTGATTATCAACATTAGCAGTAATGCTCACTTGAACCCTCATGGTAGCAGTAAGTGTTCAAGGTAGTTATGAAGGAACTTTATACATTTAAAAGAGAATTTTGAACAATGACTTGAACAAGTCAAAAAATTTTATATACATATCTGTTTAACTTTTGATCATATATTTACATTTTAGACATATTTTAAACATTTAACTGCGATGCAATATGTAGCAAAATCCTGCAATCCATCCTGTGTAAATATATGAAAAGAGGTTCAGAAAAAAAAAAGTGCATTATTAAAGTGTACCCTTAACTCCACTTCATCTTAATACTATAAGAGATGAATCTTTAATTCCTTGTCTGAAAGCAGATAGGAATCTTTATTTATTAAAACTAAGCCAGATCACAAATCTGGGGCACCTATTGAGAACTGAACCTATGACCCTTATCAAATTGTCCTACTAGATAATCTTGCTCCATGGTGAGGCACCCTAAAATGTCATTCCACAGAATTTGGTCTTGTCACAATAGATTTTGCTTTATACAAATTCAAATTCTGATTACGGTCACCTAAGTAAACCAAAATAAATTTTTACTATCAACAGATTGAACAGACATTTTGTTTTTAATATAGAAAATGCAAAATATTTTGTCTTGGGAATAAAAGAATTTTTTAAAAAATGACAAGTGGAAACTACCTTGGTAAATTCTGCTTCGACGTCTGCTAACATTCGAATCTACAAAAAATAAAAAGAGAGAAAAATTAGGTAGTGAAGATGAAGTAAAAAAATAAATAAAATAATAATAAAATATCTACTTGTATAAAAGTAAACACCAAATCCTTCAACTTAAAAAAAAAAAAAAATACAGGTGTAATTTCAAATGTCTGTCCAGATGGTATTCAGCCATTTTGAATATTTTGAGAATCATCTGTATAGCACTGATGTCATTTAGCAGCCAATCAGAAGATTCTTTAGTGTAAGTACCTCCACTAATTTTTGAAACCTAAGGTTTAAAAATTAATTTTTATAAATGCTATCTTGAAGCTTTCATTTTAGCTGTAATTGAAAGCTAAATGATTAAATTTACTATTTCCAGTAAGCAAAATATTCTGGTGTATTTCAAACAAAAATTATATTTTATATTTTTTATATTTATGAATAAGTCCTGAAAGTTTCATTAAAATCTGACAATTATTTGATTTTTGCAAAAATTTCCAAATCAATGTGTTTTTCAGTGGCAAAAAGGTGCTAAAACACACTAATCATAAATATTACACACAACTGCTAACACACAAAAAAAAAAACAAGATTTTTAATCAAAATTTTGAATGTGCTACAAAAGGATTAAAAAATTTAATAAAATAATCAAAAAATACTTTGGTTTTTCTTCTTAATAATAACAAACATTTTGATGATAAGACTTTGTTTTTATTAAATTTGAGGCCTTTTTTCATCATGCTATGCTGTTTTTTCATCAGAAAAGTGGAGGTACCTGTAATGAATAACCCGAACCGAATAAACTTAGGAAAGCTTTATTCAACTTAATACAGCTACCGCTATTTATCGATCCCCCCACGAGAATTGAATGTGGCACAAGGCCGAGTTTAATGTGGGTCTTCCGAGCCCGTAGGCTCAGCCAAAAATATAGCCTTCAAACCCGCCTAGGCGGGTTCAAGGCCTGTCTACCTCCCCGAACGAAACCTTGCCCTTCGGCAAAGCCTCGTCCGGGTTCCTCTCTGCTAATTCAGAGAGTTCGACAGCCGGCGCTGACAGTCAAGGACTGTCTGCCACTGTAACTTAATACAGCTACCAAAAGAAAAGAATTAAGCTAGCTCTTCATAAAGGCAGATCTCCGATCTGTATGAACGTATGCAGGCACTCCGAAAATTGCGAAAAGGGAGCAGAGGCCTTGAATAACTGTAGTGGTCATTACATCAGTGCATGGAATGACGAAGGAGAACCTTGAGTACTAGTCAATTACAGTAAGCATGTATTTATTTTGTGTTTTAGAAGGTAGTGGACCCTTGAAATCCAGATTAAGCCTTTCGAAAGGCTGAGTGGCCTTCACAAGTGTTGCTTGAGGGGGCTTATAGAATCTTGGCTTATTTTCTGCGCATATTTGGCAGGAGTTGGTAATTCTTTTTACATCTGAATATGGTAAATTCCTGCTCCGGACTACATGTGTCATTCTTGTGATGCCCGGGTGGCACAATTCTCGGTGTATGCTCTGAAGATCAGCTTGTTGTTAGACCACACACCCTTGAAAGTGCATCAACTGCAGCATTCTCCTTTCCAGGGCGATAGGAGATGTCGAATGAATAACAAGAGAGTTCCATCCGCCATCTTGCAATTTTTTCATTTTTTATTTTACTTGAGGTATCGTTCCATTATTTTAAGTTGAATAAATTGTAATGAATAACCTGAAGTGAATAAACTTAGGAAAGCTTTATTCAACTTAATACAACTACAATATTTAGAAGAACTGTCTACCTCCCCGAACGAAACCTTGCCCTTTGGCAAAGCTTCGTCCGGGTTCCTCCCTGCTAATGCAGAGAATTAGACAGACGGCGCTGACTGTAACTTAATGCAGCTACTAAAAGAAAAGAATTAAGCTAGCTTATTTATAAGCATTTCTGGAGTCTGTCCATTACACCAAACAGGGGGAGCAGGTTGTGGGAATTACTTACAACAGTACCTACTTTAGTATGAATGCATAAACAGTTGGTAGGTTGTCATTATGTGTACTACAGGCAAATCTGGTTGAACTGCCTTTAGGTGTGAGTTAGAAAAAAAAAAAAGAAAGTGAGAAGTAACTTTCAAAACAGGTGACCAATTTTTTTTTGTAGAAACAATAATATAAAGTTTATTTGTAGAGAGTCACAGTTGTCAATTCCCAATTCTGCATTGCTGTAGACAATCTAACTCCAGCTAAACTTGTAGAAAATGTTAGTCTTCAAAACCGGGTCTCTATTTCTTCCACTCTGCAAATAAAACCTTCTTAGGCTGGGAAAAAAATCTTTAGTTGATAAAATTAAGGCATAAGTTCAAACCTAGACATTTCCAAGTGTTAATTCAATTTATTCTAATTAAATGTTTTTTGATTCATCAACAACCCTCTAGAAAAACCAAACCCGAGGATACTTCTGGTATGCTAGCAAAATCCAAATTACCTAGTTTGGCTATCTCATTTATTCACATCAACTTAATTCTCATTCCAGCTGGCACTAGGTATAGATTCATTCCCTTGTAACTTTGATATATTAATCAACCACTTATAATTTACCCTACTTAAGCAATTCCTATTCTGTTCAGCCACTAATCATAGATTCACTTTCTGGTAAACTCGAACTTCATAAAAATTTTTATGTTAACCTGTCAAAATGATGTTACAAATCCAACATTGTTATGTAAGTCTGTCTGCTGAGAAGTGTAGTGAACCTAAAAAATGACTGGTTGGAAAATACGTTTTTTCCTCCACTCATTTTCCTCACTGCCAACCTTTATCTGAAGTAGGTGCAAATTTTAGCTTACATACCCTACATTATCGACAGCCATTGTAGACATAAATAGCACAGAAATTTTCAGTTAAGGAGGGAGAAATCTGCCAGCTACTGTACTTGATGTTGGTAGATGGAAGGAAAGCAATTGTAGAGGTGCTGTTCTCGATAAAATTTAATTTCGGCATTAGAATTTATATTTAATGCAAAATACCATAAAATATGAAACAATAAGAAAGAACACAAAACAGATTTATAACAAAACAATATTTATATTTATATAATGATGTACAAGCATAGGGGTTACTTCCCTTTGACTGGAATTAAAGTCTACTAATGAAATATTTTTATCTGAGCTCATAAAAAGTTGAATGAATTTGCCACTCAAAAAACATTGGTTATCATAGAAAGGTTAACATTATAACTATGCATTTGTGATTTATCAGTGAGTGTCACTGTGAGAGAGTTGAAAAAATTCTGTAATATGAATATTATGAGAATGTGTTTGGTAAAAAAGGAACTCATATTATTACTTGATGTTTCAAGAAGTTTCTGTTTGGTACTTTGTACTTCTGAAAATAATTAAAATAAATCTTGCCGCTAAAAGAAAATGTTCACCAAAGAGTAAATTCCACTGAATAGAACTGAGTGAAAAAGTTTCTTGAATTGTCTTCTGAAAAGCTGAAAATATGTTTAGTAAACTTGTAGTTCAGAAAACCTTTTTTTAAGTAATTTCTTGCTGGTGAAAAATTGGAAAAAACTGTAAAATCCAAGTTAAATTTCTTTAGCATGACAGTGATGTGTCTGGTTGACTTTTTTTTTTGTCTCACTGTGAAAAAGTGTTTGTTCGTATATGTGTTGATTTACTTTTTGCTTCAGAAGATTTGAAGGAGTGAACGTCCCGTAATTAAGTTTCTGTTGCTTGTAATGGTCATAATTAAGTTTTGTATGTACGCATATGTGTGTGTCTATGAATGTTTTCATGGCATCTGCCCGCGAGGGGTCGAAACGTGATTTCTTTAACAGCTACATTTTAGTAGCAAGAGAAATCAAAAGAGAGAAAGAACGAACTTGTATCTGGTATTTATAATCAGCGTAATCACATGATAGACTCTGAAAGGCATTGACAGATTTTGGGTGGAATTATTTTTTTGTCAGGTCAGGAACTAGGTTGATGTTATTCGGATGTAGTTGAGAACATGATTTAAATATTAACTGACCAATAAGAAATGAGAAAAATATCAAGGCCCTGTGATTCGCTTTTTGGTGCTTTGGTGCTGACCTTGATGAGATGGAAACAACGATAAAATGAAATATGTGTTGATCTGCAATGATTATGGAGCTGGATTTTTATTTTCAGATTGACTGCTGGATTAGTATTGATGCCAAAATCTAGAAAAATCTATAACAACAACAACCAACACAACAGGTGAATTATATGCCAAAAAAAAGCTGAAGAATTAATTAATCAAAATAGAATGAAGAGCACATCAATGATGAGACAAGTTGTAGAATATCAACAATTCATTACAAAAATTAAGTATTGTTTAATCAATTAAAGAAAAGAATTTACCTTTCCATCAGCTTTATGGACTTTGCCCCATGCATCCATCACAAATGGATCATTGACAGAGATGCAAGCGATAGACAGTATGCCTTTTTTGGTAAGCTCATCATATTTTTTAATGTAACCAGGCAAATGAGTCTTTGGAAGAATGAAAGAAAAAAATGAAATTCAGATAAATTATAAATTCAAGAGTTGACTAATTCTGAATAATAGTCAAGAGATTTTTTTTAAAGAAGTTAATTTTTGTTAATGTTTATATATACCACATTTGATGACATATAGGACCTCCCTCTGTTGGTATTCCCTACCCCAAAATGCTTTATGGCATCTTTCCTGGGTCTTATATGCTTAGAGATTAATGCAAATATTGTAGATTGTTAGGTTAGGTTGGTTGATTGTAAGAACAATCAACCAACTTAAGATGTCAAATTTTGTTGGGTTATTTAATATCAAATTTTCTATCAAGCACCCAGTGAAAATTAACCTCCAACAGTTGTAGATTAGAAGTACTTGTACTTATCCTAACTCTATAAATACTATTTATAAATGTGAAGAGGTCTTATATGCTATTAACCTTAGAAATTAACATTTTTATCCATTATGTAAATCCCTTTTGGCACATTCTATATAAATCTATAAAAAAGTTTACTTCAATGATTTTTAAAATATTTATTCTTTTGCTTCTTTGTCATCATGATCATAATCATCATCATAATTTTGTTGTATCAATTGTCTTTTTTGTTAATGCTACAAGAAGTTCTTGCTTTTTGCCAAGTGATTCATTTTATCATTTATTTACCTGTGAACAACCAGGTGTAAATGCTCCTGGGACTCCAAAAATGATATGTTTCCCTTTGCTAAACAATTCTGTTGTAACAAACTTTTCTCCAGGATTGTGTTCAAACAATGTTGAACTTGGAAGTTTATCGCCAACCTACAATAAATAAAAAAAATGTGGTTAATGTTATATCATAAAAACAAGCAAAAATTTGATATCTGTGAAGCATTTTTTGGATAGAACAAAAAAAAGTTTTTGAAAAATTAATTTAATGGGAATATTTTTCAGAGTTATTTAAATAATGATATTCTGTTCTAACAGATGATATCAGTATTTGTTGTAATAATTTTGTAATTAAAAACATTTATCAGTGAGTGTCAGTACATTCATCAATTACTGATGGAAATTCAATTGATACACCATGTTCAAAAGAAAGTATTTGGCAATGAAATAGATAGGATTGTCTAAGAATTATCTTTTGCTTATATATTTATTAGATTTATGTAGAAGTTGCTTTTTTATTGGTGATTCATCTCTTTATTGTTTCTCTGTGAAATTGTTTGCAGACTTTATTTTGGTAAAAATCAAAGCTGAATATAAAATACACAATTGACACTATTTACTTTTCATGTTTAACCCGGGAAAAATGTACAATAATCAAGAAAAAAATCAATAAAACTACTGTTGAAAATGATGGGTACAGCTATTCACTGAAATAGTCTACTATTCAATATATATGTGAATAATTAATAAGGATGGATTGTGACTGAGAGGACCAGGTGTACAAACAATTTAGTTTTGTTTTCATAAAAAAATAATTCAAAGTAAATCATAGATTAATCTTAAAAACAAAACATTCTTATTTTGTTTTTTATCTAATATAAACTGAAGTGCCAAAAAATGTTTTTTATCTAATATAAACTGAAGTGCCAAAAAATGTTTTTTATCTAATATAAACTGAAGTGCCAAAAAATTAAAGACAACTGTACACTGTATGGTTTTGCCTTGCTTCTCTCTTGTAGAAATGAACAGTCAGATGATGTATGTGTATAATATACTAGGCAAATTAGTGGTGTAGTTGTGACAACCTCAGAATGCTTACTGTTTGACTACAGAATGATTGCTGGGGCCAAAAAGTCTGGGTACTCCTAAGTGGTAAACTGCTCTAGATTTTTCTTGAACAATAAGTGCAAGAGTATATTAATTCTGGACAGACATACATGGCATATGGAAACTGTGGGTGACAAGAACAGAACCTGCTGGTGACTGATAAAGATGATAACCACCCAACAAAAGGGAACACTGCATCCAATCATATTTCAATTCAATACTGGTGTCACACATCTATCTTCCTCTTCAACTGAAACAAACTATTTAACTTTACACTACCAGTTGTGTAATTAGATAATAGAATTTTTGAGTTTCAGGTCTAATGTTCTTAATTAAAGGTTCCTTTAAGGTGTTTATTTCTATACCAAGCCTACTGATGAGGTTATGAGGACCAAGTGTGTGCACAGATTCTTTCAATTGCCTTATTTTCCAATGTCATTCAGAATTTGTTCCATAGGGAATGGAGATCCCCTTTCCACACACATGATCTGCCATATCTGATTTCAACATCCCTCCCCCAATTATGGCTATTCTACATTCTTACAGCCTTATTTTTAGAGTATAGCTTGTCTAACTTTTGTATTCTCTGCTACAATTGCAAAGAACAGAAAATATACTATTCTGAAAGAGGTTTGGTTTGGAAGAAATGTCTCTGAAATGTGGAACGTGTTTTTAAATATTGTCTTCTTGTATGAATCACAGATCTTGTGAATTTTTTTGACCAACCTTTATGGAATGATGTTAGTAAATCCTGTGTTGGGTAGTTTAAAAGTTATATTATCTGGTTCAATGGAAGTAACAAGGGGTATCATAAAGACAAAATTAAAAAATAAATAGAATTAGTATAAACTGCAGTAGGGAGCCGATCAACTCCTATAGGCTGAATACAGGGTTTGCTTTCATATTTACAGCAGGTTGTATCACACCTGAAGAAGGCCAAATGATATAACAATTGAAACATTGTGAAGATAACAACCAAGATAAGCATATGAATCCAAACAAATCTATATATTATTATTATACAGGGTATCCTTATTGATACTACAGCATATTTATTTTAGATCCTCTTGGTCAGAGAAAATTATAATTGGATCTTAGAGGACTGGTGTTATGTCACCTAGTCAAACTAGCCACACTTTTTGAGACAGGTAGTTGAGTTCATGTGCAGAGGTAATCATATAAGGCTATAGATCCAGTCTATGAGCAAAGTGCTGTGCAAGTTTAAAATGGCTCTGTTCCAGTGTATGATGGTTTTTGATGGAATTGAAGGGAGTCACTAGTGAAACTGGGTTCTATCTTGATAAATATGACATACACAGATCTTGTTGCAAACCATTTGTATTACTTTCTATTTGTCAGTTATAATGGCATGTTCCAGCAAAATAAAACAATAACCATTTTGTAGACAAGTAATACAAAACTGGTTCCAGGAACACTTCCAACTATTTCATTGGCCCCAGTATTCACCAGACTTAAATGCCATTGGGCATGTATGGAATGTATGGCAGATGTCACTAAATACCATAAAACTACACCCAACAAGCACAACACAAATTATGAACAGCTCTGAAATGTACCTGAATAAATATGCCCACACAATAACTCCAGCACCTTATAGATTATGCTGTTATTCAAGTGAAATGAGAAACTGGTTTTGCATCTTAGTTTATAGAAATCTTTCATTTTGTGTGAAATTTCTTTGGTCAATTCTATTTTATTTTACTTTGTATTTTGTAAGTGAAAAAGGTAGCTAAACCTACAAAAAGACCTTAAATTACCAATCAAGACATTGCTGCTCAAAATCCCTGATCAGCCATGTAACTGAAGTACATTGATTGGTATCTTTAGTTGTTTCCATTTTGTTGGGGTTTCAATTTCAGCAAATTGTTCCGAGTCTACATCTTTGATCCAACCTTCAGTCTATAGAAGTTGTTGTAAAAATTCTTCCAATGTAGGTGGGAGGCATTTCTCCAGATAAGCTTAATTTTGTCTTAGATGTAAAGTTTTACTATAGATTTAAAATATATCTCAACAAAAATTATATTCTACAAATATCTGTTGTATTTTTTGTAATTTACAATGCTGTTTTCTATCATTAAGACTATTACTTATAAATATTAATTTCTGTAAGGCATTTTGTTTATATTTGAAGTATTTCAGTAAACAGATGTGGGGCTACAATTTGAAATATATATTTGGTGAACATAATGATTCCTTAACAGAAAAAAAGCAATTTTCTTTTAAAAAAACTAATGTCAGACAGGGCCAATGAATCAGTGCAAGAAAGTCCACTGGAAAATGTTTAGGTTGCTTGTGTCATCTTTTTAGACTGTGCAAGTAACAAACTATTATCAGTGTGAGAAATGGAATTGGTAAGCTATTTTCATATTGGCATTTCCTTTCACCCCAATGTTTTTGGGGAAGGCATGAATTCATCTCTCCTCTCCTTCTACCTAGCCATGGGTTAAAAAGCAGTATAGACTGGGCTCTCTAGTCAATCCAAGACATGGAGTACTCAGAATATAAATCAGTGGAGAAAACAAGAAACCGCAACATTACCAACTTTTATCATTAAAGTAGTTATGATTTTATTATACAAATAGTTTTTTCAGCAATCCTGAAAAAAAAAAAAGAAAAGAAAATTATTTTGTCAAAGCGTTTGTACTAAAAAATACATTTCAAACTATTTTACTAAAGCCTTTTAACATTTTAGTAAAAATTAAACAAAAAAATTACTTTTGTAAAGGTCTTCTTTTTTTCTTTTCTTTTTTTTTTACACCCATTGGAAAATGTGCATGTCTTCTTTTGTATGTGCACACATAAGAATACTGTTCCAAACTTTTTTATCACATCTTAAAAAGAAAAATTTTTTCAAGCAAAATTGTGCTTCAGCTTCATTGATACTGTTTAAAATGAAAAAAAAATATTGGCTGACTAATAGTTATTTGACAATTTGTATAAAACAAGGAAACAGGACAACTACAGCACCTGTTTCAAACTTTTGACAGCACAATATTAAATGTCAGACTGGAGTTTTCTTATTCCCTTTTTGTTGTGTCGGAAACCTACCACCCCTCTTGAAGATGAACTTGTCTGCGAACAAAGACTTTAAATAGTGGCATGTCAGAAGACAGATAGACAGAGAAGTTCTTAGCTGAGCTAGTTATTGACTACTCAGGCGATTTCTGTACCTTTTTACCAACCTATTAAAACCCCTTTTTATTGTTACGTGTTATTTGGTGTTTGTCTCTACTAACCCCAAATCAACATCATAACAGTGGCGACGAGAGATTCGTTCATCACGCTGAGTGGAGAATTTTTCAACTCTAGATGGACTATATAAATTTTTTTTTTTTTCTCGCTCTGAAAAAAAAAAAAAAAAAAAATACGTTGAACTTTGTTCTTCACGAAGAAATGGGATTTCAACATGCTAAAAAGAAGTAAGACTTGTGCTTATTGTGGATATATACGTGTTTTTCCTTTTTTGTCTGTTTTCGAAAAGTGTTTTGTGTAATCTATTACGCATAATGGAAGATTTGATTGCATTAACGAAAACTCTAGTGCAAAGTCAAATTCGGCAACAAGAGCAACAAAAATTGTTTCAGGAACAACTATTGGATTTACAAGTTCAGCAGCGAAATGACACAAAGGCTTTATATGAAGCGATTTTACTTAAGAATCCAGTAAATTCGTCATTCACGGCCAAAGGTATTGCTAATTCTATTACTGAGTTTAAATTTAACCCAGAGGAGGGCATAACATTTCCTGCGTATTTCAGAAGATTTGAAACAATATTTTTAAAAAAATGTGAAGGTTGGACTGATGAACAAAAACTGAGTTTACTTTTACAAATTTGGGTACAGATGAAAATAATAAGTATACAAATTTTGTCCTTCCAAGAAAAACTGGTGACATTTCTTTCGAAGAAACTGTTTATCTAGTATTTTTGGCGAGTTTGTTTCATACTCGTTTCTCGTGTTTGAATATGGTAAAGTGTGATGATGAGGATGTTGGTACATATGCTGGAAATGTTAACAGAATGTGTGAACGTTTTATGTTACATGATCTTTCAATTGATCGATTTAAATGTTTGATATTCGTTCAAGGCTTGACTTCTAGCAAAGATAAGGACATAAGGTCACAAATATTGGCAAAACTCGAACAAAATTCCGAGATCACTTTGCAGAAGGTTACGGAAGAGTGTCAAAGAATTGAAAACTTAAAACATGACAATACGCAAATTGAAGAAAAAGACGTATCCCATGTCCATGCTATTTGACCAAAGATGTGAATAGTTAATAAAAATGCCGGTCATTGTGACCGGTAGGTGGTGGTCATTTTGCTGGAGGTGTGGAGAGACTGGTCACCTTTCCTCCTCCTGCCCAGGGAAGAAGGCCCCTGGAGTTCGGTTGCAGGCAAAAAAAAAATTCCCCTTTTTCGAAAGGTAAAATCCGTGGCTCCTGTAGTGGGCCCTAGCTGTGAGGCAGACCGGTGCAGAAAATCCCTCGGTTGGGTTAATGGAAAACATTACCCCTAAACCGGCGCCTTCCACAAGTGTGGATAAGGAGAAGGATGAGGGGGAATGGATTAAAATAGTTAGGGGCAAAGGGAAGACCCAAACAGTGGTTCCTCAGTCCCATCATGACCCCAGGGACAATAGCACCTACAGCCCCATTCCCTCTACCAGCTCTGAGGGCAACGCCTCGGCGTCTTACGAAAAAAATGCTACGGATACCCAGAAATTGAATGAACCAAGCTGGGAAAAGATTTTAGACATTAAAAAACTAAAAGAAAAATTGGAGGACAAGGGGGGTAAAAATCAAAAATCGCTGGGGGCACCGGTCCCCCTATCCTCTGCCCCATCTTCCCCTTCATCTAAAACTAAATTCACCAAGCCACCTCTGCCCAAATCTGTGTCAAACTCACCCGTTAAAACACTACATTCGTCCAAACCTTCTCCAGTGAGGACACCTTCGGGTTGGACTCCTTCAACAACTCCAAATCTCACGCCCATGTCTACACCTATTCATTCACCACAAAAAAAAAGGGGCAGAAGTCCAAAGTCACAAACTGTGACCGACAAAAAAAAAAAAGAAAAGAAAACCACCATATCTCCCAGGGGAAGAGGTCTGCCATGTATCCCAGGACCAGGCTGAAAGGGTATTCGGTCAGACTAGAAACACGAAAGACCTAAAAATACTATGGAATTTCAAACAAATTAATGGCATAGATGTAGAAAGGCCAGAAAATTTCCCTGATGCTAAAAGAATTCTGACTGTAATTAGATCTGGCCTGGGTACGCGGGAGATTTGGGGCATGATAGAGGAGGCCCAGTTGTCTCTAAAAATGGTGCCCCCAGCTGCCTACCTACTTGACCCGGAATTGGATGATGCAAATCAAAAACTCAAAGGGAGGGTCCCAGTTTTCGTTCACCCATCCCTTTATAGGGCTCTGAAATTAACACTTACCCTTCGGACATCGGCGGCTTGATGATACTGTCAAAAATGAGATGGCATCCGGATCTATGGGACGAGCTGTCGGTGTCCTCACCCCAGCCATATTCTATCCTGAAGGACAACCCTAATTCAATTTGACAATGGCACTCTGGTTAGCTAGTTTGAATGTCCGAGGCCTGAGGTCCGAGTCTCACAGGGCGAGGCACTCTCGTGACCTTCAGCGGGGTGAATGTATGTTGTGTGCAAGAGACCCGGTTTTCTTCTCATGATTGTGAGGACATACTGTCTAAGGGGTACGCCCTTTATTCAGCATGTTTTGATGGTCGTTCGAGGGGTGTCTCTTGGCTGGTGAGCAGGTCTTTGAAGGCTGCATGTAACCTTATCTTCGCGGATCCGGGGGGCAGACTTTGTGTGCTGGATGTTACCATAAAGGATAAGGTTCTCGTCTCATTGGGGTTTAACAAAATACCCATTCAGATGTTTGATTTGTTCACGCAGATCGCGCCGTTCTCAACGCACGTCTCGTCGGGTAAGTTTTACAAAATTGGAATGCCCTCCTTGACCCCGATATAGATTTTATATAGGGCACAAACAACTGGGTACTAACAACCCTAACGTGAAACCAACCAGTGGACTTTATCGATGGGTTTGATCTTGTCGATAAGTTCCAGAATGAACACCCTCGGGAAGAAGGGGCAGAGGTAGCATGGACTTGGACAACTAGTGGCAACTCGGCTCCTGGGAAGCTTGTGAGCTACCTGGACCAAGTCTTAGTTAGGAGAGTCGATGTAGGGCTCTTAGGATGTCCAAGTTTCCACTATATAGTTTATACGGATCATAGGCTTGTCCGGGTCCGTCTAAACTTAGATAAGCCTAAGGTTAGAATGGCTGGTTACTGGAAATTTAACTGTTCATTATTTGGTGAGCAGGATTTCTGGGACCAGCTGCTACTAATGATTCAGAGGGGCGGTTGTGGGAAACGTCTGGTGGGGCAAATTAAAATCCAAAATTAGAACGTTTGCTGCCGATTTTAGTCGTCGACTCAATCTAGATAGATTAGCGGTGCAAAAAGCTTTAGAAGATAAAGTTGATCGGGCTGTGAAATCCCGTGTTAGTGGGGAAATAGCTTTAGCTAAGGCAGAGTTGTCCTCCTTGCTTATCAAGAAGGATCAAGCTCTGGTAGTTAGAACTAGGTTAAAAAGAATGTTTTCTTTAAAGACGAATATGGCCGCTGAACTGCGTGCAGAGGAGAATCGAAAGCGCGTCTAGGTGACATATAAGCGTCGTCACATTGCCGGATAAGCGGACCGTGACTACAAACACGGGCATATGTGAGGTCTTTCGGGATTACTTTCAGGATCTTTTCACCAGGGAGCCTGGTCTGAGCTCTGCTCAGTTCGACGGCTATTCGACTTTCCCTGCCTCAAGGCAGCTGAAGTGGCTAGGTGCGAGGGTTCCATTACAGAGTCGGAAATCTGGGAAGCACTGAAGCAGGTGGGCCTGGATAAGTCTCTGGGATTAGATGGTCTTCCCTACAAAGTTTACTTGAGGTTGTTGCACGTTTTGTTCCTTTGCTGAACTTTTTTCAACCACTGGATGAAGCAGGGGTCTTTACCTCAACGCTTCACCAGGGGTGTGATCTAAATTCGTGGGGGACGGTGGGGATGGGTTAGGGAACTTTTCGCCCTTTAACGATGTTAAATACTGACTTAAAAGATTTTTGGCGAAGATCTTAGCCAACCGTTTGCAGCTTGTCCTGTATTCGTCTGATTGGCCCTGAACAGACTTGTGCTGTGAAGGGTAGGACTATTCAGGATAACCTTAATATGGTGCGCTTGATCTTAGAACAAGTCGACAGTGAAGCTGTGCTGATTAATTTAGATCAGTCCAAGGCCTTGATAGGGTTGACCATCGATTTCTGGAAATTGTCCTTTCTACCGGTTTCAAGCCGACTTTTCGCTCCTGGATCTGACTTTTGTATGCAACCCAATTCGCTGGTGGAAGTGAATGGGGTAGATAAGCTCCATTCGTCAAAGGTTGTCCGCTCTCGCCTCTGCTTTACGTTCTTGTGTTGGAACCTTTTTAGTAAAGTTAAAAAATGGGGTCCTCGCGCGAATTTCCTTGCCTGAGGCTTCCACTTCAGCCAGGTATTCTGCCTATGTAAATCACGTTTCGGTTCTTTGTGAGCAGAACAAGATTCTCCTTTAAGTCAACAAAAGATCAGTGGGTATGAGATGGTGACAGGGGGCCAAGATCAACCGCGATAAGTCTGTGGGCTTTGTCGGTTGGGTGCGTGGAAGGAGTTTCTCTTCCGGACCTTTCCTCTGGATGGATTTTCGATCAAGATTTCGGCATCTGATTGGTCCTGATCTCCAGTTGAAAATGAACTGGTCAGAGGTACAAGGGAAGGCCGAGATCACGGTTAATTTGTGGTCTCGGAGAGACTTTTCCCTGAAGGGAAGGGCAGAAGTATGTGTTTCACACATCTGTCCGATCCTCCTGTACCGACTCTCTGTGCTTCCACTCCCGTATGCCTGACTAATGTCATTAGTCCGGACCTTGTTCTCTTTCTTGTGGAGAGGCAAGGCCCATATGGTATCTGACAAGATCTGTTGCCTTCATCCCTCTGATTTCGGTCTGGGTATGCCTAGCATTGAGATCCGTCAATATATGCTTCGCATCACCTTTCTAGACCAAATGTGTCGCCCGGTTCGGATGAGGTGGGCACCTTTTGGAACCAAAGATGTCCAGAAACATTTCCGTCCCTGAAAGTGTCAAACTCGTGTGAAGAAGAAAACAATGGATAACCCACGTGCCAAGTGCTCCTTCTATCGTGAATGTCGTCGCGCTCTGAAACTCCTCTTACGGACGTCGGATGGCCTCTCCGACGCCCAGGCGTTGTCTCGTAAGGCATTGTATCGATTGTTAGTTAGGGGGGCTGTTCAAGATGAGCTGATTGGCGAGCTCGGTCTTACGAAGCAGGAGGCTCGCTCGATATGGCCTTGGGCGCCTGGGTTGAAATGTCTCAATAACGATGAGGCATCACTCACCTGGCTGATGATTCGTGGGGCCCTCTTGGTCGGCCCCCACGAACAATATCTGTACATAAGGGGACTAGTTAGGATTTTCATAGAGAATTTGAGGTATTATGGTGGACGCAGTAAGAAAGGTAGGAATGAATGTGTTGTTTTGGTGATTGGAATATTGTTGGTATGTCTGGGTCCGTGTCTGGGACTAGCTAAGTTTAGATTTAAGACAGAAGAAGACCGTCCTTCCCCCAACCCCCTTTTAGGCCTTGTGCCACATTTTGTATTTATCATTCAAATAAATATCCAGAGAAGTTCTTAGCTGAGCTAGTTATTGACTACTCAGGCGATTTCTGTACCATTTTACCAACCTATTAAAACCCTTTTTATTGTTACGTGTTATTTGGCGTTTGTCTCTACTAACCCCAAAGCAACATAACACTTTTGTTTAGGGTGCAACTTTCAAAGGCTTTTTTTTATGTCAAGAAAAAATAGCTATTTACTTCTTAATTGTTATTTCTTATTTACTTTTTTCATATTGTTAGGGTTATTAACTGAATAAAACAAGATGTGAAATAAAAAAAACAATATGTTGCCCATAATTTCTAAATATTCCTTTAGTTTATATTTTCAACTTTTAATTATCCAGGCTTCCGCTTATCTTTTTAGCTTTAGTGCTTTTGCATGCCCTACGCCTTCAGGACAGACACGCGCGCACATAACTCCCAAATTATCATGTGGATAGCTTCCTCAAACCGGGAAAGCCTTGTAAACAATGTATGACTTGATTTATTTATTAGACTTTATTTTATTTTTATGTCAACAGACGTTCGAGTCTTTATGAAGTTATTTCGCTCTTTTGGTCGATGAGAAAAATCATGATCCAAAATAACCTTTTGTGTTCAGCAACTCATAGCTAAGCCAAGTATCTCCTGTTTCATGGGAAAAATGTAAGTAAAAAAAAAAAAAATGAAATCAGACAAATATTCAATTTGCAAGGTTGGATTGAAAAGAAATGACAAAAAAAAAAAAAAAATCAAACACGCACCTTACGGGCATCTACTTTACGTCGTATGACACTACTACACCAGTTTGTAAGCTTTGCAAACAAATTTTAAAAAAACTTATTTATTCTGTTGGTAGTTTTTTGTTCTTCTGAGATTGTGGGGAAAAAACTAATTTGTACTGCATATAGTAATAATACTGTTGAGAAAATTATTCCCTCGTTGTGTAATTTTAGATTAGGTGATTTTCAGACATGATAAAAACGTACCTGGACATCGTTCCGATAGAAGGCAAAAAAAAAATGATATTGAACAAACCTGAATAGGTATACGAAGAGCTGAAGATACTGATAAAAAGCGTGTAGTTTGAGGCATCAATAATTTCGTTCCAATTGATAAAGACGATTTTATGTAATACGCCATGTTTTGCTATTGAAAGGGGAAAATAAAGGAAATAAAAAAAACCCAGCTTTTATTCCAGACCAACAATACAATTTTTAAAAAAAAATTATATGTTGAATGAACAACAAAATATTGTCGAAATAACGAATCAACTTTAATTATTTTATAGACTAGCAATATTTTAAAAATAAATTAATTAATTAGCTTATCCGAGAGTTGTTTTTTTATTCATATCCGTGAGGGTGAAGGTCAGATTTTTTTTTCATCAGCAAGTGAAGTAAACATTCTCAACTCGGTTGCAGCTACAAACTAAGAACGGATATAGTTAAAAGATCGTTTAAAGCAGGTATACCCTGATGTGTGCAACAGATTTTATTTGATGGAGCCACAAATTTTTTTCGGAAAATCGACGTGAATGTATCTTGCATTTTTCATGGATGGACAGAATTACAAATATCAAAATTGAAAATGTGCCATCATTATCGGGATATTTTTTAATTTTCAGATTTCAAAAAAATTCTTTTGGTATAGTATCTTTTTCGGAAGCACAAACATTTGCAGTTCATAATTCTTAAATTAAAAAATAAACGAATAATTATTAATTTATGTAAATTTTTGTTCTTTACTGAAGTTAAAAACCGATTGATTAAGAAAAATCTTTTTTGTGACCTAACCGAAAAACAAAAAACGTTTTCGTACGCAAAACATTTAGTGAAAAGACTGGGTAATTTGCTTTTTAAGCCTCGCGCTAAGTATCTAATAAAAAATTCTAGCATTTTTTTATTTTGCAAATAATCATGCTCTTTACTTAGTTCGTGCATAGTATTTCCTTTCTAGCATTTTTTTATTTTGTAATTTTATTTTACTCTTTAAAGTTTGCGCATTATTGTTTATTTTTAATTTAAAAGAAAAAGTTTTATTTTATTATTTAAAAAGAAAGCTTTACTATAAAAAAAACAACAGTTGTCATTGCTTTTTTTTTACACAGAAAAAAGGTTTAACTAAAAAGAAAAAAAACAACACTTGTCATTGCTTTTCTATACAACTTAAGCGCGCAGTAATTTAGACGAGTAAGATCAGTTAAGAGCAGTAAAAAGGCCGTCAATTCCAATTTTCCGCGCACAAAATATTCCGCAGTGAATGTAGTTAAACAAAGCCAGTAATGGCGGATGGCAGAACGCAACTGAATCCGAACTTTTATTGTCGATAACTCCAAAACAGTAGATTTTATCAAAATTTCTTCGCTATTTTCGAATTTACACCTAAATACAACAATCTCAGAATTTTTTATTAGATATTTAGCGCAGGGCTTAAAAAGCAAATTACCCGTGTAAGACATTTATTTACCAAAGTCAGGGTCCACTTTAGCAGTAAGTTTATATTGTAAATTGAACATTCGATGTCACCATGTCGAACTCAAAGACAAGTGAGTGTCCAGTTTGACATTATCCATACTTTCTGAATCGAACCTCCACTTTAGATTCACGGCTATCATGTCCACTTTAAAATCTTAATTTTCTTGAAAATTAACATAACAGGTTCCTAGAGAAATAAGGATCGTTTTCATAAGCAGAACAAACTACCGAGGATAATATAATTTTCGTAAAAAATATAATTTTAGCTTCTTAATCATTAAAGTCACTCAAACAAAAAAGTCAAACAAAACAATCAACAAAAAAATACATTTTCATACAAAAATACATCATTTCAGTTTAAAGAAGCTTCTTAAAGTGAATTTGAATAAGGATGGACGACAAAAGAAATAATTCCATTTTTATTTGTTTTAGAGAAGAAAATTACAAACTTACCAAACATTGTCCTTTCCTTAATGTAGAAAAACTTTTTTTTTAAAGACTTATTTAAAAATATTTCTTACAAGCTAGTTACCGAGATAGAGAGAAAAAATAATTCCAGGTAAAACTAGTAAAAAAAGTGATGATTATTAGCTATTTTAATTTTTCGAACTACTTTGAGAAAAAAATTCTTTTTCTTTCTGCCCCGTGATTTACATTTAAAACTTAGTTTTAATTGACTTTTTCTTTTGTTTTTAACTTCACTGTAGGCATGCACGATTCATTTTACAAAGAAGCATAAAAAATGCTTTACGATGAGAGAGAAAAAAACATTTTTTCAAAATCATATGAAACAAGCCAAAATTCATGTTTTTAGTTTATTAATCAGTTGTAAATGTCACCCCACGCCAGTTTTTTATTCTTTTTACAAACGACTACATAAAAACTTTGATATTTTTTAGTGCTTTTCGATGTAGAAACTGTCGATTCTGAAGATTTGAAAATAATAAAGAAACACTTTTTAAAATTTAAATTAAATTAAAAATAAAATGAATAAAGAAAGTATAATTAGCACAAAATAAAAGATAAATTATTTATGAAATTAATGTAATTAGTGTTTGCTTAATCTAAGAAAGAATAGAAAAATGGTTCCAGTGCCTCTGAAAACTTACCTGGATAGGAGCCATTATTCTCACTTTTATTGGCAGAGAATTCACTAGCAAAGCACCAGACAAAAAACAAAAAAAAAACAAAACTTTTCAGTCGGATAGACAGATTCATAAACTTTTGATTAATTATTCAATATTCATTCACATAAAACTTATTTTTATCTCAATTTTATTTTTAAAATCAAAAGAAACTGTGTGAACAAAAGAATTTCAAGTTTGACAGGTTTTTAGACACTTTTGAAAAAGCAGGAAATAAAAGAAACCGTGTGATAAAAATTAATATTCAATACAAGATGATGAAAATGCAACTTTTTTTTGTTTGAATTAAATGACAATGAATAATAATACTTGATCTGAATGGAAATTCTGATAAAAAAAAAAAACTCAATTTTATGAACAAGAACATAAAAATTGATTTTCTTTTAAACAAATTCCGATTAAAATAAAGTAATATTAAAATGTTCTAAGAAAATTTGTAAGGCAACATTTCTCGAGTGTGATACTCCTAGTTTATTACCTTCAAAGCTGTTTGAGGATTCCTATAGAAACTTAAATTAAGTCAATTCAGGTTTGCTATGGTAAAAAATTTCTATCACAAAAATAGCAAAAGTCATTTTGCCACAGCTTATTTTCTCGGAAAAAAAATGGATTTTCATAGGGGTAAAAATAAAATATTGAAAAATGACTGTTTTGTCATCATCTGAACAAAATATCAAGAAAACTTGATCTGAACCCCATGAAACTAAGTATTTTCTGAAAGCAAACAATAAAATTTGCTGATGCAAATGACTCTAATTTTTTTTTCATGGGTAAAATGTGAAAAAATAGTGAAAATTTTGCATTTTTTCTAGTTCTAAACAAAATTTTTCCCCAATAATGGGAAATTAACCATTTTTTTTTTTAAATCAAAAAGCTTAAATTAAATCATAATCAAGCTATTTCAGGCATAAAATTGAGAGGTTGAAGGAAAACAAAATTCCTAGGGGGTCAAAATGTGACAAAGTCCATTGGTAATTTTCAATTATATGACTGCCATGCTTTAAAAAAAATGATACCCGGCCACGGAAATCTTTAAAAAACAAAGATTTATCCGCAATTCCTGACCGGAAACCTGTTTTTTTTTTTTTTTTTCAAAAAAAATCCCACCACTTACAAGATAAGAGCAAAGAGTAAAAAAAAAACAACAACAAAAAAAAAAAACATTGGTAAAAAGGGCTTGATATGGGTTATGTTTGAACAATAGCTTGATTTTTTTTTTTAACATCTTGTGACCCAGGTGATAACAAAAACATTTAGCAGCCGACATTGTTTTTTTTTCAGTCGCTTTTATTCAATGATGTTCACACCAACTTAAATAGAAAGGATTAAAGTTTGAAAAAAAAATTGTATTGAAATGAAAAAAAAAAATTTTTTTTCATAAAATTGGCCATAATTTCTTAATGTTACCCCCCTGTTACATTTTTCACAGCCAAATCGAAGATTAATTACCAGTGAATAATTCCATGTGCAAACAATAGCTGTCTGGATCCAATAACATGACCCGAAAACATCTACAAGGTAACTGATCGAAAACTTGTTGCACATAATTGTTTTCCACGGTCAGTTTCCATTATTTCAACTTGATGTCATTTTTGAACAGCCAAATCATCGAGGATTCAGGAAAACAGTTTGGCACAGGTTTGCTTTGAGACCTTTGCATTCTATGAGGGGTTTAAATTAATGTTACTGATGAATGAGAATTTTCGCTGAATATTTCGTTCATGTGCCATGTTGGATTTTTCTATATTACAAAAACAAGCGTTTTAAACGGCTGTGATAATAGAATTTTGTACAATTTTCTAGGCAATAAGATACTATAATTTCTATGCAATAAGATACTATTATAGCGATCATCATCGCACACACATACACCCTTACAAATTCAAATCTTTAACAGCATTCATTCATTGGACAGAAAGCAACGCAGCTATCTGAAGCGGCAATTTTAAAATCGCTATATTTTCATGTAGTAAATTTTGTACACTTTTGGGAGAAGTGGCTCCCAGAAGTCTCCCCAATACTCAGGCACTAATTGGTCAGTATCAACCAATCAGATTCTCTGCATGTGGAGAATGATTTTTCCCACGCAGTTCCTAATACAATGACTACCTATATAAACAGAAGAAAAGAGGACCAACACCAGTGAGACTTCGACTGCTACTAGAATCCACGTCAGTCGAAGACATGCGCCCATCTTCTCACTCACTCTTAAATTACATATTCTTTTATACTTACACAATTTTCCTCTTGCACGGCAGAACTGTCCAAAACATTTATAACGAACTAATAACTCTTTCATTTCCTTTTCAGAGAACATTGATAAACTTTTATAGTCAAAGGGAGACTACTCTCGTCCGACTCATTGCATACTTCTTTGTTGTATATATTCATTATTGTATGCTTTGTTGAATACAATTTATATAGTTACAAACCCCGATCTAAATTTGTTATAAAAAATATACCATTGCTTGGTATAGAAGCATTCTAAAATAAAGAGCCCAGTACTTGCAGAAAATGTAAAGATAATAAACCCAAAGATATAAGTAGAATTAATGGCGACAGGATTAACCGGAGT
The DNA here is from genome assembly GCA_903632075.3 of Acanthosepion pharaonis. Lineage (NCBI taxonomy): Eukaryota > Metazoa > Mollusca > Cephalopoda > Sepiida > Sepiidae > Acanthosepion > Acanthosepion pharaonis. The sequence goes on from CAHIKZ030001645.1 coordinate 156,417, forward strand.
GTACCCTTTCCTCCTGTTTTGGTCAAGGTGTTGACAGCATGATCTACACGGATAGATTTCGGTTGGGATAGGTGAAACATTTTAAACTAAACTTTCTCTGTCCCTGAAGATGAGAGAGGGAGTCGATGACCCTGTAGCAGACCCGGTAGCATGCAGTGCTGGCCTACGAAAAGGTGGCCTTGTGCCAAATACCACTCACGACTACCGAATTCACTAGCAAAGTAAAAAAAAAAAGAATAAGTAAAAATAATAAATTTGTGATCTTTTAACCGTAGAATTATTACAGTCTCCTTAGTGAGGAAAAAGGGTCATTCAACACATGCATAAAAAGGTATAAATAGGTAGCCAGGAGGAACGACGAAAACGAGTCTGGTGGAAAACAAATATAAAACTTTATTTAATAAAAAGTATTTTGTCTCAAACAGTGGAGACTATCAGAAAATTAAAGCTTGTTCTTAGCAAGTAGGCAAGTTGTATAAGGTAGTGACAAGTAGTCAGTAAAAGAATGTTAATTTTCCGCGCCAAAAAGTAGATCAAAATGGCTAAGGCGGGAAAGATTCCCTCAGAAGGAAAATTCTGGAACAGTCTTCTTATGCAAAAGGTACATGCCTACACAACAAGGAAAATACTGCGAGATTTTGTCATGTGTGTGTTATGTTATCCTTTTTTTTTCTTTCTTTTTAAACTGGTTCGTAAGGTTAGAGTTCAAAAGGTGTATGTGAAGTTTATCGATCATCCGTGTCGAAAAACTCTACGTTCCCTGGTAGTGAACGGAGGAAAGTTGTTCGCGTCAGGACAAGGAATTAGTCATTGTAAAAGTGTGATGGCGACGGTGTCGTAAACTCTACGTTCTCTGGTAGAAAACGGAGGAAAGTTCAAACAAGTTGTTCGCAGAAAGTTGCAACCACATGGAGAGATTCGGCATGATGAGCCAAGGAGTTTACTAGGAAGTTTTTTGTAGTTAAGATATTTCGGCCCGCGTATGGGTAAGGGTCGCGAAATAAATGAGTCGACCTTTTTGCTTGGAGACCAGGCAGCGACTGATTTGAAAAACACCGTTCGTCAGTGACGTCAGAGAATGCGCGGGAGAACTTCAAATTCTGTTCTAGCTGGAATCAGCAGCAGCCAGCAACTTCCTCACGTCGGCAGCAGACGGCTGCTTACTACTATATCTAGCCGAATGTGAAAGGAAGGGGTGCAATACGCGCGCGCACGTAAAAGTAGGTGGAATCCCTCCACTCATAATGGGAAAAAGTTATTTTTTTGAAAATTGACCACGTGACAAGAAGAAAACGGAAACGAATAGTGAAACGAAAAAGTTAGTCTCTGCCCAGGCCTGCGGGCTGGACGGACGTTTGGCAAATGTCCGAGTATATGAACCTAAAGGATGTGTTTGCAAAATTGTGAGAATTGGTCTCCCAGTCGTAGGCGGAACGCCGCTATGTTGAAGAGAAAGAAAGCAGTTTCAACTGTCACCAAACCCTTAAACAAAGCACGAGAGGGAGAAGAAAGAAAGAATAGACCATCTCGAGCGAGAATGCTGTCATACCAAGACGAAAGAGAGAGGGAACGTATTTTTTGCTTCATCATCAGCCGAGTCCCTAGACGACGAAAAGAAAGAGAGGAAGTAAGAAAATACCTCAAAAAGAGACCCCGATAAAAAGAAATAGAAAAGGAAAAAGATAAGACTAAGAGACATTGTTAGTGAAAAAGGACTTTATTATTTTGAGTTAAGTTTATTATTTTTCTTGTGCCCTGTTTTGTTTAAATGTACCTCTTTTTCGTATTTGTACTTTCATGCAAATTTAGCATGAAATCTTTTTATTATATATTTCTTTCCACATTGTCTTAAAATGTTGATGTTTGTGAATCCGTGCAGGTATAGCACATGTTCTATAAATTTGTGGCAGTATGGCACAAGGCCATACGCTGATTTTTATTTTACCTTTCGTAAAGGATGCTCTCCTCCCACTATTTTGTCCACAATGTTTAAATGTTTAGTCTTAACATATCGTCATTTTTTTTTTTTTTTTATTTTTCCACGATTTCATGTTTGTTAATAAATTTATATTTCCTGTCTCTATTGTTGTTTGTCGCCTACCGTGTTTGTTCCTTAATCGATTCCGCTCGGCCGTGACTGATCAATCGGAAAGAGACCCTTGGGAAAGAAATATATTTTACAAAAAATAATGTAAAATGTTAAAAAAACAAAATAACACAAATTGCGATCCTCCTCTACCTTCGCTATCGATAAGGTTGGAGAAAAGGAAGGAAGGAGAGGGGGGTTCGTAATAATATATATTGATACCTTTGCCTTGTCCCTTGTTCTTATATCAGTTTGGGTTCCTAAAGAAAATTAAATAAATGTGGTGAGAGGCCTAGACACGCTACATCTCATTAATAACTCCGATGTTCGTTTGGAATTCCACATTTTTATTGGTGATCCCGACGTGATCTTAGGAAGGGCCACATTTTTATTGGTGACCTCCGACGCCCACTTGGCACCCCGCCGTTTAGGAAAGGCTGATGTGATTTGCATGCGCTACGCCCCGTTCATCAAAGTCCACATAAAGATTACTTGTCCTGCAGGAGAAGGCACCAAAACTTCACTGTTACCTCATTCGCCAGTGAACCTTGTAAGAGAATTGTGAGGAATATCTCGGAATCAGCACATCTACTTGGCGCGCAAAAATCTTTTCGTCAGCACATGCGAATATTCACGCGACTCAACATGGCAGTCCCAGACAGTGACGGAGCTGCAGTACTGGTCAATCTTCCCGTCTTCAACAAGATGAATGTTCACGTTTGGTTTTCGCAACTGGGTGCAATATTTCAGGCTAAGAGAATCCAGTCACAGAGCGCTCGTTTCGCTTATGTAGTCGAGAAACTACCTCCCGACATCGCATCGGAAGTTTCTGACTTGTTAGATAACGTCCCAACAGAGAACCCATTTGACGTCCTGAGAGAACCTATTATATACAGGATAGGGAAGTCAGAAGAACGTCGAATCAACGACTTATTTAATACGCTTCAACCTGACCAGAGCAAACCCACCCAACTTCTACGGAAGATGAAAAACCTTCTGGGTAATAACACCATGTCAGAGGTTTTTCTATGGAAACTCTGGCTAGATAAGTTGCCGACCCATACCGCGCAAATTTTGGCAACACTCCTTGAGGATTTGGATCTACCACGAGTGGCTGCAATAGCCGATAAAATCGTGGAGACGAGAACTCTTAACAGCACTCATATTTCTTCAACGGACAGCACACCGCATGACAATATTCTAAAGATACAGCAGCAGATCGACGAAATGTCCACGCAACTGGATCGACTGAGTAGAGTGCGTTCGCGTCCAGCATACAACGCATACAAGTCTCAACACCATAGCAGAGCTAAATTGAACACTAGGAATAAAGCAAACACTGGTATTTGCTGATACCACCAAACGTTTGGACAAGCAGCGAGACATTGTACTAAGCCTTGCCATTTCAACGGTCGATCAACACCTACTACTAAATAAAAACAAGCGGGAAAGGGCATCCCCAACAGCACATGAAGGCGGTGTCTGCTTTTGGGGGAAATCGAGCTAACCTTCTTTTTTTTTTGTTAAGGATACTAACTCAGGCGAGTTATTCTTGGTGAATACTGAAGCTCAGGTCAGTGTAGTCCCACCCAGAGCTAACACCACAACAGGTGAATCAGCATATACCCTGCGTGCAGCAAACGGTACCAAGATTGAGGCGTATGGTCAAATCTCTCTCACACTCAGCATCGGTTTAAGACGATCATTTCCGTGGTTGTTCACCGTCGTACAAGTGAAATTTCCTATGCTCGGAGCTGATTTTTTAGCCCACTACAAGCTCGCCGTGAACATGTCTAACCACACCCTGATAGACCAGATGATGCAACTAACACTTACAGGCATGATTTCCACATATACGTCCACTAAGATCTGCACCGCACTCCCAGAAAACAACCCGCTACAGCACATCTTAGATAAATTCCTGGCACTGAAACACCTTTTACTTATACTGAGTCCGTCAAGCACAACACTGTACATAGGATTCAAACTTCAGGACCTCCTGTTTTTTTCATCTCCTCGCAGATTAAGCCCAGATAAGTACAAATTAGCGTAGGCTGAATTTCAGCACATGTTAGACCTCGGCATCGTACGACCGTGCCTTTCGCTTCCCCACTCCATATGGTACCTAAGACACAATCAGGGGCGTGGAGACCCTGTGGAGATTTTCGACGTCTTAACTGTGCCGGATAAATATACTGTGCCAATCTACCACCCGTCCCTTCAGCGCCTCAACCTCCGGCGTCTTCCTCTTTGGGTTGAGGCGCCCACTCGGTCTGAACCGAATTCATGGGTAGCTGGCCGCACGTTCCCTGAGTACCCGTAGATTGTTCGACCGGTCACTGGCCAAGTTTCGCCTGCTGCCCACGTTGTGTTAGATTTAGATCTAGTAAGCGGGGTGTTGTCCATACGTTCACGGTCGATTGGGGTGTAGGCACGGCTGTGAAGGTGGGTGGCAGGAAAATTAGTATGTGGCAAACAAGGAAATAATATCTGCAGAAGCCGAACAACAATGGGTAAAATATTGATGCATTTTATATAAGAAAACAACAACAGTAGAAATAGTTTACAGAAAGGATAGAAAAGCAATTAACATAAGAACAGAGGACCACTCCTCTATCAATTATACCAACAGAGAGAGGTGTGTGTGTGTGTGATTAACTCGTTCCAAATCAACTTGGGAGGATATGTGACTCGTAATTCCAGCCTTACGTGGAAGTGTAGTTTTTCAGTTGGTTGTCGTAAGTGACAAACGTTAATTTTCAGCGACTTTTCAATGCGACTGCTACAACGACGATATTTCTTGAAGTCCTTATCTTTGACTCGCCACTGGACCGACTCATTGCAACGACAGTCTCTCTCTCTCTCAACGTCACTCTCGTCTAACGCCCAAGTCTCCCCAACTCAGCAAAACTCGCGTTTATATGGCAAACCGAAGGTTATAAGCCAGGTTGTTCACGCGCTTAACACGAGTGTCGCCATAAGCAAAGTTTAAATTCAGATCTATTTCAAATCTCTTAGTGGATAAAATTAATTAGTTCAATGTTCATTTCAATTGTCTTTTCGATGACCAAATTCAGCGGATACAACTTATGTTTAGATCAGATTTCGCTAGCGGTAAACATATACTGATCTTACCTCCCCGGTCCAATTTACTTCAATATGTTTTTATCAAAAAATATTTTTTTTTTTTAATGACCCAAATTAAACATCGCCTCCTGTCCTTTTGCATTTGTTTATAAACAAGTTCTCGCCAACCCGATTTGAAATTTATTCTTTATCCATCAGCCGTCTCAGGTTTCATATATCATTGTTCTAGATTCTTTCCTATTAATAGCGCTGACACAGTTTGTAACTTTCATGGAAGATCGTGTTTTCCATCTTCAATCAATAAACATTATATTTGCGTGTGTGCATTCATGTGCGTCAACCTCTCTCTATTACACCAAACCTAGCAGATTTTGTAGTAACACTTCAAGGTGCTCAGGTATTTACGAAGCTGGATCTGCGGAAGGCATTTTATCAAATTCCGGTGGCTACGGAAGACATTCATAAAACTGTAATAACACCTTTCGGTTTATACGAGTTTTTGCGAATGGCGTTCGGACTACGGAACTCCGCACAAACTTTCCAGCGGCTAATAGGTGAAGCCCTTCATGGATTACCACATTCGTTTGTCTACATCGACGACCTGCTCATAGCTAGCAAAGACATGAACGAACACATAGATCATGTAACTCAAGTTTTCGAGCGACTCAACCACTTTGGTCTTAAGATTAACCCTGATAAATGTGTATTCGCAGTACCCAGGCTACTTTTTTTGGACATGAAATAGACGGTACTGGCATTACACCTGTCGCTGATAAAGTAAAATCAGTACAAGATTTTCCACTGCCTACGCTTCGTAGATTTTTAGGATTAATCAATTATTATTGTCAGTTCATCCCTAAATGTTCACACATACTGGCACCCCTGACAAATCAACTCCGTAACCAAGGGAAACGTAACGCCAAAATTACACTCAACGGTGAATCACTCACTGCATTCAATCAAGCTAAGGACGCTTTAGCGAACTTTAATAAACTTCCTTACCTTCAAGAAGACGATAACACACATTTATCTCTTACTACCGATGTTTCTTCAGAAGCAATTGGAGCTGTATTACATCAATATACAGGCGAGGTAATTAAGCCACTTTCATTTTTCTCTGTAAAACTTACCCCCCCCCAAAAAAAAAAGAAATACAGCACTTTTTCATGTGAGCTACTAGCTATTTATACAGCTATTAAACACTTTCGTTATCTTTTGGAAGGACACAATTTTACCGTTTTTATGGACCACAAACCTCTTATTTACGCTTTACATGCTAAGAGTGACAAGTATAATCCTCACGATTACAGCTAGACTATATTTCCCAATTCACAACGGATATTCAATACATACAAGGGAACCATAATACTGTTGCTGATACTCTTTCGCGTGCAAATATTATCAATACGTATACTAAACAACCATTGAATTTTGACATTAGTTGACAAACAAGAAAGGGATGATACTTTGTCAGACCTACAAGCAGACACATCATTACGGATTGAGCCACGTTCCATGCCCTTTAGCAGTAAGCAATTATTATGTGACCCCAGTACAGGTCATCCTCGACCTTTGGTTCCTTCTTCTATGAGAAGACAGATATTCGACCATTTCCATTCACTATCGCATCCTGGAAGGCGGTTTACGACAAAGTTAATCACTGAACGTTTTGTATGGCCTAAGATGAGTTCCGACATTAAACGATAGACTCAGACTTGTGTCAGATGTCAGCGAACCAAGGTACACCGACATGTCAAATCACCCTATGGACACTTTGCAGAACCTGATGGCCATTTTCAGCATCTTCATGCGGACTTGGTGAGCCAGTTACTTGAAATTCCCGGTTATCAATACATAACGATAATTGACAGATTCACCCACTGGCCAGTCTACCACGGCAGAATCTGTTGCTAAAGCAATATTGTGGGAATGGATTTCCATTTTCAGCTGCCCTTCAGTTAACGACAGACCGTGGTCCACAATTACAATCAACTTTATTCAAAGAATTCGTGAACTTACTTGAAGCTACTAATATCTCAACAACGGCATATCATCCTTGAGCAAACGGCCTTGTTGAGAGGTTCCATCTTCAACTTACGGCTACATTGACAAGTTCTGACACAGCCCAAACTTGGTTGGAGAAATTACCATTAGTTATACTTTCATTATCAACCCTAATGAAGGAAGATCTTCAGTTTACTCCTGCTGATCTTGTTTTTGGTACATCGCTTATGTTACCAGGTCAGTTCCTGAACAGAAACACTTCTATAGAACCAACTTCTACTTTTATACAATACCTTCAACACAGAATGGCTGGATTGTCATTTACCCCTACACGAGTACACTCTAAGGAGATTTATTTTCACAAATCTTTGCAAGACTGCGACTACATCTTTGTTCGACAAGACGCAGTAAAAAAAACAAAACAAAAAAAACACTAACACCTTATTACTCTGGACCTTTTAGAGTACTTTCACGTCATCCCAAGCATTTTACCATCCAGACTTGCAATGGTCAGTCGACCATCTCTGTTGACCGTTTAAAGCCAGCATACCTTGAACAAGCCGCAAAACAACTCAATTCGGATCAACAGCAACCAGCATGATCATCGTCAAACCAGAATCAACAGCCCACTTCAGACAGAACCACTATTTACCAAAACAGGTAGGAAGGTAGATTGGCCTTCTAAATATCGCTCATATGTGACATATCCTCCAATCTTGAGGGGGTATTATAGCGATCATCATCATCATCGCACACACACACATACACCCTTACAAATTCAAATCTTTAACAGCATTCATTGGACAGAAAGCAACGCTATATTCTGAAACAATTTTAAAATTACTATATTTTCATATAGTAAATTTTGTGCACTTTTGGGAGAAGTGGCTCCCCAAAACTCAGGCACTAACTGGTCAGTATCAACCAATCAGATTCTCTGCATGTGGAGAATGATTTTTCCCGTGCAGATTCCTAATACAATGACTATCTATATAAACAGAAGAAAAGAGGACCAACACCAGTGAGACTTTGACTGCTACTGGAATCCACTTACATAATTTTCCTCTTGCACAGCAGAAATGTCTAAAACATTTATAACACTAATAATTCTTTCATTTCCTTTTCAGAGAACATTGATAAACTTTTAGTTAACGGGAGACTACTCTCGTCCGACTCCTTGCATGCTTCTTTTTTGTACGCTTTGTTGAATACAAATTATATATATATATATATATATATGTGATTCCTTTGTTCTTATATCAGTTTGGGTTCCTAAACAAAATTAAAAAAATGTGGTGATTGGCCTAGACACGCTACATCTCATTGATAACCCTGACGTTCGTTTGGAATTCTGCCACACTATATTTAGTTCGGTGAGAGTATTTGGGGAATGTTTGTCTTTCCCCAAGAATATCTGCTCCAAATAATTCTGGATTATATTCATGTCTTCAATAAAATAATTTGATAATTTTTAAAATAAAAGAATTTGAAGATCAAATGTCTCATTTAAGAAAATATCCAGGTGACAAAATCAGAGTTCCATAAAAGTCAGAAATGGTTTAAAAAAATCTAAAAATGTTAATCACTTTTTATTAAGTGTCTGCAAAAAATTTCCAGCATCTTTTGAAAATAGAAACTGAATAAAATTTCCACTTAAAACTTACAAAACAGCAATAAATTTGGTTTATCTATGGGAACTCTAAAATAAATTGTTAAGAACATCAAATTTTTAAGCTATTTTATGACAGCCTACTGTAGTAGATGTCAGACGTAAATTTTTTTGTCATTTGTCTTGAATATAGACATGCCATATACGAAAACAAATTCTCTGAGAAATTTTTTTTTTTTTACTAAAACTGATTTTACTAATTCCATTTTGAGACTAATATTCTCAAATTTTACTAATTATTTTCAAAGTTTTTCAACTAAATATTTTACTGTTTAATACTTTAATAAATTTTAATAAATCCTGTTAACTAGCAAACGGTCATTATTTAAAGAGGGTATAAATGAAAAGATTAAAAACTGTCAAGATTTTACATTTTACTGTCAACATGTGAGCTATTTACTACATTATCATTCTTTTTTTATTTATGCATGTATGTTTTCTTTTTCTCAATGTCTCTGATATATCTTGTTTTTTTCTTGCAATCAAAATGGAATGATCCATTATTTTCCAAGGTAATAGCAGAGTGTAATGTCTTTGCTAACTTATTAATAAAGGAACAAGCAGAAATTTGATATTCTAAATTTGTGGTGTTAACATTCTTCAGAATCCTGAAACAGCAATATAGAATCAACTGCTGAAGATTTTTTTAAAAAACCAGGCTTTTACAATTATATACTGAAATAATATAAACAATCTTTCTAATAGAAAACATCAAGAAGCTGAAAGTGTGTTCCTATTGACATCAGAAATATATCAAATAACCTCTAAAAATTTGCTTTATTAAATTATTGCCTAAAAGCTATAATTATTCCAAACTCAAAGTTTTGATTTGGTCAAAGGTAGAAAACAGATGCATTTACTGGTAATATATAATAAATACAAAATGTTCCTTTGAATTTGATTTTTTTTATTTTTTAATGTTTTTCTATGACAATCCCTGCTTTCTGTCTGAAGTTTTGGAGAAGTTATTTACATTTGAATTATTGTCCTCATCTTTGTTGTTCCCTTGGCCTTCATCAGGGATATATTGTTATTTTAGTATTGCTTGTCCAGTTTCCACTGAAATTGAATGGATTTCTTTTAAATGGCTCAGAGAAATATATGCATTGAAATGGATATATTTCTTTGCCCATAAAAGGTTTTGCATCAGTAGACCATTTATGTTCAATACTAACTTTATGTTCATTACTCTGGCCTTGTAGCAGATGAATTACATAAGAATTCTGCAGTTGCATTGATGTACAAGTTACAATGCTGTGTTGTGTAGATTTCAGGACCAAGGTCAGAAAGGACGAACGACAGATTTAGACATGGTAAAAGGGTTAGTTATGTAACAAGTATGTTTAGATGATTGGTAGAACAGAGACTGGGAGAGATACTAAGTGAGCGAATATTGATTAAGGCTATAAGAAGTTGCAGAGAGCCATGATCGCTCATGTCCTGAAGGTACACAACACAAAATAAAACTAAGAAGAAAAGGGACTATTGATGATCCAATTGCCAAGAAAACCAATGTCTATAGTCAATATTTGAATACAAGTGTTTGGAGTGTACAAAGCAAGTGGGACAAATGGAAAATGAAACTATAGAAATTCCAAATATTTTCTGCTGAGATTGTAAAATTAAACATAGGTTCATAGTGAACTTTGTAGCTTTTTTCATCTATCATTTGAATACTTTATTTCAGCACAAATAAGAGATATGGAAAACATGGTTGTTATGAGAATAAAAGAAATAAAACTAAGAGACTGAACATGTGTCAATTAATCTTTATTTCTGATAGCAAATAATGCAAATTTATGTACATTTTTAATTACATACATATATATATATATATATATATATATATATATATATATATATATATATATATATATATATATATATATATAAAAACACTTCACAGCTGCTAAGCAAAAAAATGATCCTAGGCAGATATGGAAATATTCCCCTCATTTCTTACAGGTTCTATACTGATTGTGTCATAAAGCAAAGATTGTAAAATATTTCTACTGAAGTCAAATGACAGGAACTGAAAATAATTTTATTCATTTTGCTTTACTCAATCAAGAAATACTAAATACCAATATTTTAAAAGAGAAAATTTACAGGATCTGGAGAGAATGAATAGCCAAAGTGTTGTTGGAACATGAACCCCTATGGTGAAAGGTATATAAAACAAGTGTCATCAACATTTCAAACTTGTGTGGATAGTAGAAATAAAATATTACAAAGAGTAAATCAATTCACAGATAGAACATCTTTAATATAAAGATTGTTTTTGGCTTTCACTTCATCTTTGAGTTTCTCAACTTCTTCCTTGAGTTCCTGAGGTGTCAATGATGAAAGAGGCAATATCTTTATGGCTGACAAGAAGTCCTTAATTATTTGCTCACCTTCCTAAAAAATAAATAAATAAATAAATTAAAAAAAAAAAAAATCTCCCACAAAAATTCATTTAACCTTTTACTGCCATGGATGTCTTGTGACAAGTGACTTATTCTTTCAAAAAGGTAGCAGCAGCATCTCTTTAAACAAAGAAAATTTGTGTTTTTTTATTTTGGTGATATGACAAGCAGTAAATATTTATACAAAGATCCATGTCCAAGATATTTTAATAATTTAAATAATTATAAAATATTTTAACATTTATGTATATAAATGACATTAAATTCTGCTATATAAAAATAAGTCATATTGAAGACTTTCGATTTTCAATATTCTTTTTTTTTAAAGAAAAACATGATACAACACAAGGTCAGTACACAAGTCTAAAAGTTTCCAATGTTTCTTTGATGCTAAACAAAAAAAAAGAAACAAAAAAATGGATTATATTGAACTCCTTTTCCCAGATTTCATCTGACTGCACTAAGAGCAATTAAGTGATCAAAGTTAATCACTGGAGGCATGTGGCTTACCAAAAGAAAGCTAAGAGAAATAAAGTTATTTGTAACCCTTCCCAAATATGCAAGGGTTTTCCCACAATAAAAAATAAGCCTTGTGTCACATTTCATCCAAGTGGGAAGGTGAATAAATATCCAAGTATCTTTTCCAAGTTTGACTAACATTTTATCACCCAGTTCATTGCATTTTAGAGCAACATTTTTAGACATCAAAACAACTAGAAATTTAGAATTGAATAAGACTCATTCTATACCACAGAAGCTTATCTTTTAGGGCTGATGCTGTAACCAATTAGGTTACTAAACTATCATAATTAGGTAGCCAACATTCTTTTCTTCTATTACATTGTTGATTATTTAGCAACAAATAAAAAAAAATGCTGGCTTTAAGATTAAATATTTTTACCATTATATGGATCTGCTAGAAAAGAAAAATAAATGGAAATAAAACTGTCAAAATATTTGTAACAGAATCTTGAAATAGATCACAAGTATTAGTATTAATTCAATAAATTAATATTACTAAGTTAATAAATAAATAAAACAACAAAAAAACAAAAAAAGTTGATGGTTTAACTGGAAAGACTAATTCTCAAAGTATGGGATAAAAGTCCAAATCTGGTCTTAAGTAGAAGTAATAAGTTATAGGATCAAAGAATGTTAAAAAAAAAAAAAAATATTGAAAATACTTGTTTGATTCTAATCAAATCCCCAAATTATTTGTACAGGGTTAAAGTAAATTCAGGTTTTTAGAATGCTGAAAGTTCAAAAACTGAACATTAAAAATAACAACCAAAAAACCCAAACACACACACACACTCAAAGATCTTTGTTTCTAAATTGAATAAACATGGGTTTCCTTAAAATTATTCAGTTTGCCAGAAATGGCATTTTTAAAACCTAATAACCAATTGTGGCTTTGTGCCATAAGAGGAAGTGTCAGATATAAATATAACATTACTTAATTTTTCAAGTAGGCCATTTTTTTTATTTGAGAGCAACTTAATATTTGGAGGTCAAATGTTTACCTGTTTCTCAAGTTTTCTTTTCTTTTTAGCTGGCTCATCATCTCCAGCCAAGTCAACACTTTTCAGATCAATATTTTGAAAGTCTTCAAGTTCCTGCGCTTTCTTTTGGGCATACTAAAGAAAAAGAGAGACAAAGAGAATGAGCAATTTCAATAATTTCAAGTACTCTTGAGCAGGCTTCATTTGGTGAACATAGGAGAAACAAATATGTTCACAAATAAGAAAATTTCTATACATTTTTTTCCTATATTTTTTATCACTTTTTATTAGATTTGAACTGGTATATGCATTGGTCTTCAAATCAATTTGTAAGAACAGAGTTTGATTTGACTTATTTTGTTTAATGGCATATCAACCTCAATGGGTTATTTAATACCAACAAGAATTTTTGGATAGGTTCATATTAGAGTTGGTCTGTCTGGCAATTTAAGTTTCGGTATCTTATTTATGTTGATCAGCCAATTTCTCAATCAATTTCTGCTCCTTCAAGTTTAAGAGTCTGATCATTGTGCATCTTTTTTGATTGTAGAAATAGATACACTTTGTTTTGGTTGGAGAGAATTTGAAACCATTTTCTATAGTCCATCAGTTTAATTTATTTAGGCACACTTGCAGTTGCCATTCTACCGTGTGCATATTTTTTGATCTTTAGCAGATCAAAAGGTCATCTACGTATAATGAGCCAATTGACTCCTTGATTCAACCCGAACTTTGAAACTTATATCAGACAAAAAGTTATTTATCAAATTGGGTAATCTGCTCTTTAATTCCCCGATTGTATAGGTCTTTCATTATTCCATGTATCCATGTTGTTTCATAGGACTTTTCTAGATCAATGAAAATGGCTATTGTGTGTTCTTTTTTAATAAGGCCTCTCTAATGAAAGTTTCTAGGCAGACTATGTTGTCTATGGCGCCTCTTATTTTGGAATCCACTCTGGAAATTGGTAATTAAATCATTAGTTTCAATGTACCTCTTCAATCTTATTTACTATTCTTCCTAGGGTTTTGCATATGCAACTTGTAAATGTTATGGGTTAGAAATTTTAGGGGTTCAGATTTGTCTTTATCTGGTTTTGGTATAGGGATTATGGTAGCTTGTTTTCAGCTATTCAGTAGTTTTCCCTTAAACCATATCTCATTAAAGATGTTTAACAGATATTTTAAGGATTGGGGGGTGGGGTATAGTGACTTAAGAAATTCATAATGAATTTCATCTGGGCCAGTAGCTGTACTATGTGATTCATTTATGGCATCTGTAGGTTCATTTAGAATAAAAAGATGGTTGTAATCTTTGTTGTTTGAGTTAAAGTTCAGCTTATTTTTTTTCTGCATTATGCCTAAGTTTTTGGAATTGCTGTTTGCAGTTTTTGCTGGAGGAAATTTTTTTTTCAGCAAGTAGATTTGCTATATCCTTTTTGCTTGTTATTTTGGGAAGGTGATATAGATTTTTGTCAGTGATTTTCCTTATCATATTCTAGACTTTTTTGATTTCATATTAGAATTTATTTTATTTATGTAATCTCTCCATGATTTTCTTTTAGCTTCTTTGATGGTTCTATGTGCCATAGTTCTTTTTTGTTTGAATAGACTTAAATTATGGGTTGTTGGTTGAGTATTAAATTTTTGTTGTGCTGCTCTGTAATCTTGTCTTTTTGCAATCTTTGTCGAACGAAATTCTTTGATGTTTATTTGATTCACTGCTTTTTGGTATACATTTTATCGCTATTAATGTTGTAGAGAAATAGTCAATGGATTTTTTCGTCATCTTTGTCGGTAAGTTTTTGACAGCATTGGTTTTTACATTCCCTCCAATCTCTTGTTTAGTTTCCACTGAGGGAGATGGTTTTTCAATTGATTCTGAATTCTTCAGTATAATTGAGTAGTGATCACTGAATTGTTGAAAACTTGCCAGTTGTAATCCATAAAAATAGATGGTTCACACAGTGATAGGTCAATAGCTGAGTATGTACCTGATGCAGGATGTGTTTACTAAATGATAAGTCTAATACATAGGTTGTTAATTACATTTTCCAGGTTTTTCCCCATTTTTTCTTCTGAGTTCTTTGATCCCCATATAACATTGTGATTGTTAAAGTCACCTAATAATACGAATGGTTTTGGTAGTTGTTCTATTAGTTTATTTAGATCAGTTTCTTTTATGGGATCATGCGGTGGAATGTAAATAGAGCAGATGTTAATGGTTCTATGTAGGGTAGTTGCTTGTAGATTGGTTTCTAGAAGGATTTTACAGGGGGGGGGAGTGTAATTTCTGGTTAGGATCAATACACCCCCAGATGCCATCTGTTGAGTGTCATGTATGTAGTTATATTGTGTGTGTGTGTGTGTGTGTGTGTGTGTGTGTGTGTGTATATATATATATATATATATATATATATTTTTAATTTTATTTGGTTTTAGGAAAGTTTCCTGAAGGCAAATGATGACAGGAAGTTGATTCGTTGAGTAATAGTAGTTCATTTATATTTGCATTGAGGCCTCAACAATTCCACTGTATAATTTTTTTGCATCATGTTTATTAGGGAGTTATGAGTTTTTGCTTGTCTGATTTATGTGTAGTGGGTGAAGAGTCCATAATTTCTATGCTCTCAAGTCTGTCGGCACTTTGTTCCTTGTCATGTTTTGTTTTTTGAAGGTCTTTTGTTTCTGCTTGTTTGTTTGATCTTGTTTCCTTTGTTTTTCCATTAGGTTCTTTTGATGATCTTTGTCTGGATGATGACTGTTCCCTTATTTGAGATGGGATAAGAGTTTTGTTCATCTATGTCTATTTCTTCTGGTTTTTCAATGATGTACTGGGTTGTGTTATTTCTTTTATGAACTTTTTGATTCTCTTGTGAATGTTTGGATGGTTCCATTGCTTGAAGGATTTTTGTACTTTGGATTGGGGTTTTTGGAATTATTTGTTTTGTTTGAGATTGATGCGATAAAGTTTGTTTTGACTATGGGAGTTTGGTTTGTGTGATATACTAAATTTTAGTAGTTCTATTAGACTTGTAAGGTCAGTTTCTTATTGCATTGTTCTCTTGGACGTCATTTTGGTAATTTGATATTTTAGCAATATTTGCATAGGATGTTGGAAGAGAATTAGTTTTGACCTGTTTTCTGGCTACTTGGAACAATATGTTTTGCATGTACTTTATTCTTCTTATTTCCTTTTTCCAGATGTTATACTCTTTAGAATCTGCTGGGACTTTCACAAGGTGACTCTTCATGATCAGACTCAAATTCCCCACATTTTAAATAGACTGATGCTCTTGTACAATGATTTTATAGATGACCAAATTTCTGACATTTGTGACATCTATGGGGATTAGGAATGTACGGTTCTACATTCCGCCATCATATCTACCCAAGTATAGTATGATGTAAGGATCTGCAGCAGTGTCGCAGACATTATCTTTCATTATTTAGCCACTAGGAAACTAGCTGATTGGATTGGGCTATTCCATCCACCTGTCTATCCCAAGTATGGACCGAAGTGATGTGTTGTGGAAATTCCTGGTCATTTTTATACCAGATCAGGAATCACTCAGTCACCAGGACTGTGTCCCTGGGCATCACGGGTCGCCACCTATGACAAACAAGTGGCCCCATTGATGGGAATTTGTAGTTTCTGTTTCTGAGAATTGGTTTTCATGAATGTGCATTTTATACATTGCAATTTTAGAGGTATTTTGTATAGACAGGTAGTTTTAAGCATGGAGCTTTGTGAACAGTTTGTGGATTGTGATTTTTTATCAGTTGTTTAAATGTGTGTCTCTTTAATTTCGATAGATTGTTTGTATAGAGAAACTATATTATTTTTCTGAGGGCACCATCCTATATAAACAGATAGTTTGTAGGTTTCTCATATAAGCTAACAGCATGTAGGTGAAGTTTACGCATACAAACAATTGGATGTAGTTTATTGTCATACCCAGGACATAAGAACATAGAGAATAATTTAAAGAAAACCTGAACTTACATATTATACCATGGGTATTTGCTATGTCATTTAGTAATGTCTATTCTGCATTGACCACTGGAGCCAATATAAGAAAACACTGGTGACAGAACAAGCTCCCAGAGTAATATTTTTTTCTTTCTTTTGTATATAAAGCTAATACATTATCAGATTTTTGTTCCAACAGATAAGATAGAGATTATCTACTTATATCATCTTTTATGTTTTTCCATTCCCACAAATTCAATCGTTTACTCATTGTCATTTGATATTCAGCCAGTAAGCTGGTCTCTCATTTTTTCATCTTCATCTCTTCTACTGACCATGTTTATGAAGGGATACTGAAAAGTTCCAAACCAAGAAGTTAAAAAAATCAGATGCTTGTTGGTCAGATTTTTACATGGGTTGGAGTCAGGAACTTTTCGCCACCTCCCTTCAATATGTTGTTTTTATATATACATATATATATATATATCTTTTGCTAGATTTTTGTTTTCTTTAGTTTTCTTATTCCTCATCTTTCCACCATAACACCCTTTTTCTTCCAATTATCAATTTCTCAACTTTTTAGGTCAGAAAGCATGATTCCAATTGAGAAAACTGTATCCTACATTACAAAGTTTAAAATTCCATGCTCATCAGTTTATTGAGGAAAAGCTGTCAGAACTGTAAAAAAGATCTCACACCAAGCATTCATGGCTCATTTTAGTTTTCAAACAAAAATATTTTTGCTATTCATTTTCCATACACTTGAATCCTCTGGTATAGAAAAGTTATTTAAAAATGGTTTCATAATACAAATGTCTCAATAAAAATAGAAAATATAGAAATATTAAGAACAAAAGGCCCACAACAAAATAAATGTATAAAGTAATGGGGCAGGAGAGAGAGAGAGAGAGAGAAAAAAAAAATCACCTCAATGACTGGTTTCGGAAAATAAGCTAATTCAGCAACATGGATCCCAAAACTCTGATCACAAACTCCTGCACAGAAGAAAATATAATTTAAATTAGTATAAATTCTAACAAAATCCTCTTTATTGATTTGTTAATTACCAAGTAAAATATATTGTTAAAATAATTGCATCTTATGTTCATTACATTGTTCACATATACAAGTATATGTGGGGTGTGTGTTTGGACAAAAATAGAGAGGTTCTGTTTTAATTTTTTATTTGATATTTTCAAAGGGACATTCATACAACAAAAACAGATACTTGACACTCATCAAAAGAAAAAAAAATTTAATTATAAAAATTTGTATTATTCCTTCCAAGATATTTCAAACACATCCCCCAAATCATAGTTCCCTTAACACTTTCAAGTCACCTCTATAGATACTTGACATATAGACCCAAAACTCAACAAAATCACCACACATAATATAAATAGAAGCAAATTTGTTAAACTAAAACAAATATTGAGCCATATTCATCTCAAATAAAATGGGAGAAACAGCCATGGGTTGACAGTCTCACAAAACAGATTAGACTACCAAATCAAGTTTCCATATTTACAGTTGAGCTACAGACCATTTGGTGCTTGAACTCATTAGAAATTCATCATATTCATAGACTTCCTGTAGTCTTGTAGCTTTGAAAAAAAGTCCAAACATTCATACATTTTAGTGCTAGTGAAATAGTTACATCATAAAAATCAATCCCCCTTTGCCTTTATATCAAAATATAAAAACTCCAACAAAACTACGTAAAATCTTTATTAAAAAAAACCTTCAGACTTCATAAAGATCCCTGCTAAAAGTAACAATGCAATCTCTAATAACCAACTTGTATCAGGAACTGAATACAAAATAACCGATAAAAAAGTCACCAACTAACCTATAAACAAAACTATCAGTAATCCACATATAACATCAAGCTATACCCAAAACAACCACAATTCAAAACCTTAATTAACCCTATAGTGGTTGAAGTCGTTTTAGTAAACGAATCAATATTCTTGTTTCTGCTTTCATTGTATTTTCTGTTGTCTAATTTACAAAGTGGTAGACAGAATATCTTAATATTCAGAGCTTAAATTTATGTTTAAATGAAAACCTACCATGTCTTTGCATTAATTATCAAGCTACAAAAATGTACACAAAAGAGTAATGGTTCAATTTCAGAGACAGAGGAAGCACTCTTGTAACATGAGGATGCTTGATCTCATATTTTCAGGATTCATTAAAAACATGAAGTTTCCTCCCCTCTCCCCAAGAGATATTCCAAGGGAGCAAGAACTAAATTATCACATGTTTTAGTCTATGGCATCATTTTCCACAGATGAAATTTCAACCATGATTTTTTATTTAACATCTTAAAATAGGGTAGTATTGCCAAGGATATAAATCTTAGATTTAGTATTAAATTTTCACAAATCTCACTAGCTGAGATTATAGTTTTCCCAAGTATTTTTAAGAGTTTAAAAGGTATACCAGTAGAAACAACATTGTCAAAAAAAAAACAAACAAACTATTTATGCACGTGAAGGTACAGTAGATTAATGGATAGCGGCTCAGATTGAGAAATCAGAGAGCAAGTTGAAATTCCAGTAGAATTTGTTACATTCACTTATGTGCAAATACTCTTGGAAAAGGTATGAATTGATCTCTTCTCCCCAATCCCAACCATGGATAAAACTGCAGGACAGACTGGTTTCTACAGCTTTGGTTGGCAATTGGTTTAATTGAAGGATAAATTTGAATTTAAAACATGTGTTTGACTTCCCAAAAGTATGGTTGGTTGTGCACAAGCCTTTACCACTATAATCAAATCACATGTGCAGGTAGTCTGGCTGTTTGATTCTAAGAACTGAGCTGCTGTACACTCATATATCAAAAACGACAGGAGAGTATATATATATATATATATATATATATATATATATATATATATATATATATATATATATTACATTAAGGTCACCGGACACTATTGAGAACAGTAATTGTCCTCCATAAGACTAATCCATGAAACAGACTGATTGAGAAAGGAGCTTACAAAATGATCATGAACAAATATTACCACTACCGCCAATGCTAAAGTGATCAATTTTCTTGATGTGACCTTAGACTTGAATAGTGGTTATTACAAACTATATACCAAAGATCTATATAACAATAGATATGCCAGTAAAGATTCAAACCACCATCATAAAATCCTAGAGAACTTACCTAAATCAGTCCAAGTTAGATTATCTAATAACTCCAGCAATAAATATTTGCTAATAATAAAATTAAATATATAAAGGCTTTAGAACTAAGCAACCATAAAGTAAATTTAGATTATTTAGAAACCACAAGACAAAAATGAAGCACAGAAATTAAAGGTCTAAGTCCGGAATTTTCCGGCATGTCTGTGTCCTTTATCAGCAGTTCAAGAAAAACAGAAATAGAGAAAACTCACCAATGGTTGTCTTTGTGGCTGGTGTGAATCCTGTTATATATGGTACTATTAATAAAAATCTGTTCTGTCCAATTCCTCCTGTGTGAAACTTTTTTTTGAAAATAAACTTAGATTCAAAAATTTGGATCAGGGTGAATTTTAAGCTGTTTTGTCTTTATCGGTGTGGGTAACAGGAGAGTGCGATTTTGAACATAGAGGAAGGAGGTCATAGGATTTGGAGTGGGGAAGACGTCCTCTGTATGTTGTCAGTGCTGAGAGATTTGGCGGAATAGGAAAAGTGTGTGGTAACAAAGGGAAAAAGGTAATAAAAATAAAATTAAAGAGAAAAAAAGAGGAAAGAAACAGCAAAAAAAGGATAAAACATTTTGATAAAAAAATTCTTTTGGAAAACCATTGTCATAAAATGGGGGTAAAAAAAAAACAAAATATTTTTTTTGTTTTAAAAATAATAGTAAAATTTTAAAATAATAATAATAGTAAAATTTTAAATTAATAATAATAGTAAAATTTTAAATTAATAATAATAGTAAAATTTTAAATTAATAATAATAGTAAAATTTTAAATTAATAATAATAGTAAAATTTTAAATTAATAATAATAGTAAAATTTTAAATTAATAATAATAGTAAAATTTTAAATTAATAATAATAGTAAAATTTTAAATTAATAATAATAGTAAAATTTTAAATTAATAATAATAGTAAAATTTTAAATTAATAATAATAGTAAAATTTTAAATTAATAATAATAGTAAAATTTTAAATTAATAATAATAGTAAAATTTTAAATTAATAATAATAGTAAAATTTTAAATTAATAATAATAGTAAAATTTTAAATTAATAATAATAGTAAAATTTTAAATTAATAATAATAGTAAAATTTTAAATTAATAATAATAGTAAAATTTTAAATAAAAATAAAATTTTTTTAAATAATATTTTTTTATTTGTTTATTTTTACTGCACCCACCCATTTTCTGACAATGGTTTTCCAAAATGTTTTACCCTTTTTTGCTGTTCCTTTCCTCTTTTTTCTTTCATTTTATTTTTATTACCTCTTTCCCTTTTTCTAACACTTTTCCTATCTTGCCAAATCAGCACTGACCACATAGAAAGGGCGTCTTCCCCACCCCAAATCCTATGACCCTGTTCCTCTATGTTCAAAATTTCACTCCCCTACTAACCACACCAATAAAGACAAAACAGCCTAACATGTTCACCCCCAATGCCAATTTTTGCATCTAAGTTTATTTAAAAAAAAAAAAAAAAAATTCACACGCGAGGAATCAGACAGAGGACAGATTTTTACTAATACCATCTACAACAGGATTCACACAAGCCATAAGGACAACTGATGCTGAGTCTTCCTTCGTTTCTGTTTATTTCTTGCACCACTGATGCTCGAAAATTCCAGACTTAAACCCTTAATTTCCGTGCTTCATTTGTCATGGTTAATAATTAACATTTAATAGATGTTTTTTGTACTGATCACATTGATACTTCTTTTGTTTTATTAACCAACACAGCTATTTTACATACTATAAGAAGCTCATATGGACTCTTTCTTCTAATATATATATAAAGAAATATGGTCTTAAGATGTGCTATATTTATGGGATAAAATGCTCAACATCAGAGATAGAGTGTGTGTAAATATAAAAGTGAACATAGAAGTCAACACTTAGAGGCGACAGTGTTTCATGCTAGATGCAATCGTCAGGTCGCCTGAGATATATATATCTCAGATGTGGCATGATGATTACTTGCATTATTCAGATTGTTATCCTCATCTTCATTGCCATATTCACAATGTTTCGACCATTGTATGCTCTGACCTTCTTCAAGTGACTGGAAGTTCAAACTGAACTCTTTATTTTGTCCACCGGAGTAGATTCTTCTCAAGGACACATGGCCCAGTGGATAAAGACATTGGTTAAATCCAGTGACTAGACCCAAAGAGTTGTGAGTTCAATACCAGGCCATAGCAGCAGTGAACCCAAAAACTTGGAGAGTTGAGTTATAGGGAAATAACGGATATCCGGAAGAAGCCTGGCACATGGAACTAGAACAAACTACCCCAGTGGACAAAATAAATGGTTCAGTTCGAAATTCCAATCACCCGAAGAAGGCAGGAGTGTACAACACCCAAAATGTTGTGAATATGGCAATGAAGATGAGGATATCAGTCCAAGTAATGTAAATGATGCAAAACACACACAAAGGATTATCTTAACATTGAAGAACATTACAATCACTTTTAGTTGGTTTGGATAAGTAATTTGAACTTTTTGTTTTTATTTATTGAAATTATATAAACACAAAACTTAATGTTATTTACTGACCTTGTTTGACTTTGTAGAGAAGAGTCAATGTCTCATTAGTGGTTAATGCTGTGACATGCAAATTATTCACAGTTGGCACTTCATCTGCAAGAGCAGTCAATTCATGGAAATGTGTAGCAAAAAGACAAAACGGCTGGATTTTTGTTGAAATGTACCTGGAAAAATCAGAAGAATGGTTGCATTAGAGAATCTTAGCAATTTTCAACAATGGATAATTTGATTCTTCTAAAGAATAGAACATTCAAGCCTAACAGATTTACATGTTTTTTTTAAAAATTATGTTATTTCTATTGTCACCCCAATGATTGATCCTGGTTATGGCAACCATGTATGTAACCCACTTATCGATCCTTGTCAATGGCCACCAACAATGTAGCCCGATGTTGGTCTTCAAGTTCCTTCAGACCACCATAGCTACCATCTGGCTGACTCCTCATTCATTAACAAATGGCTCATTTGTTGCTAGTATTGTGATGGTGGGCAGAGTCCACTCAGCTGGCATTAGACAAATGCCAGCTGAGTGGACCATTCACTTGTTTTTTTTTGATCTCAGATGGTGAGAAGGTCAGTAATGATGCAAACTGAAGTGAACAGATTGACAGTTGGGAGCTACACAAAAAAAGAATCCTTTGGAATAAAGAATTAACTTGGGTTAAAAATGTAACAATGATTTTGTTTATATGTGATTTTTTGGATACAGCCATCTTAACCCTTTCCACTTACTGTTATAATCAAATGACACTGGGATCCTCTTTGCAGTCTGCAGCTTGTTTTAGTAGTAACTAAAATTTTTAAGTTCTGGTCTTCAGGGCTGTCAAGAGGTCTTAGCAAACAATATGGATTCCAGTAGCACTAATGTGGGGATTCTATATGGCTTATATGTAGTTTTGCTGGGGTGGGGCTGATCAGAGTTTGAGTTTGGTTGCCTTCCACCCTAAGCAACAATCTTTTTAAAATTCCATATTCTCAAAATATATTTACTCAAGTGGTTTTTCCGAATTTGGGATTGTCCAGCCCCCTTTTGAGAGTGGTCAGAGGAATAAAGCCATCCCTTAATTCCAACTTTCTTCACATCTCATCTCACAATATCAGCCCATATTGGTGATACTAAGCTCTTCCTTCCTTCTCCCACTTTCTCAGCATCTAACAACCTGCTCCTAAGGCTGGTACACTGTCTGTAACAAATCTAACTCCCAGATGACGTAGGCAAAAACCAAAGGGATTTTCAGTTATTAATCTTTCTTTATCAGCTTGTCTTGTGCTGTGATTTCTAGATTGATCAGACCGTTCAAGAATTGGGAGAAAGAAAATTATTCCTAATCTCCTTAAAATCAAAACGTTATCTTTTCACTGTCTATGCATTTTTTTTTTTTTTTTTTAACGATTAATAAGGCTACACAGACTTTTTTTTATGGTCACTCCAAAATAGTAATTAATTTTCTATATCACTTGTATCCAAAGAAATCCAAATTAATGTTTGGATATAAAAATTTTCTTGATGAATTATCACAGAATTTATAATGAATGAATGCATCAAGTTGGCCCTTATCTCTGTGGGACACTTCTCTTCTGGGTGGTGGATAAACCAAATGTTTCTTTTTTCTGGCTTTTTCGTTCAGAGAAATCTTTAAATGTTATTTTAATGACCACCCAGATCTCTTTATCAACAACGTTTTTTTTTTTTTTTTTTTTGCTATTTGACATCTTTGCAGATACATTAATGGTCTCTTTCTAATCATGGGGAAGGATAGGTAGAATTGGTTTTGCTCAATTTTATTGAATTCCGTCCAGTTAAATTTGGGTTTGATTCTCCTTGAATTATTTTGAAACATGATTTTTTAACACATTGTTTTTAATTTTTCTTTTCAACTTTTTAATCTATTTTATGAATTTCAACAATTATCATCTAATTAGTAGACTTTTTCCTCCTCTTTCTTTCTCTTTTTGTTTGATCAACCCCAGAGTCACACCATAGTCAAATTAATTGTGTAAATATGCAATGGAGTTATATGGCCCTGTTGTATTCAAATTTGCATGAATCACCCAACAAAACTATTTCTACAGAGTTGGAATAAATTGTTTAAAGATTTCAGTTCTACAATGATTTTTTTTTTGACAAATTTCTTTACTAGACATGGCAAGTTTGACATTTGTGGATGAAATAAAATTCCATTTGATATTTTACTAAAACTGACAGACACACACACACACAAAAAAAAAAAAAAAAAAAAAACTAAAAAAAAACATACAAACAAAACAAGTATAAGAGAAAGAACAATATTCAAAGTGGAGTAAATAAAAAGCTCAGTTGGAAATTTACAAAATGTTCTGCAAATATGACAGTGTTACAAATTTGGACCCTGGGGCTAGTCAAATTCATATTTCCTCAAAAGTAGAATCTCTCTCTCTCTCACCAGTGGATATAGAAGAGATGTATGGAAATTAAGTGTGTCAAGATTGCATGTGGGTTGATTGGCAGTTGCCAAGGACCCCCTGAAACAGTCTTGTTATTAATAGTAATAAGCTGGCAAACAGTTCCTTGGCAACAAATGGCCTTTATAAGGGCAGAATGCTGATTGGTCAATGCTCTCGTATGGTGCAAAATGGCGAGAAGTCCGAGACCACGAGGAGAAATTTATTGTAAGATTAGTTGGTCACAAATTCTAGTCATAAAAAGACGTGCCTGTCATTTGGTGAATAATGTAAGCTAACACCCCAAGCCAACTCATGTGTGGAGCTTACGAAAACAGTCAGAAAGATACAAGATACTTTGGCCCTTTTGTTTCTTAACTGACGGTGAAAACAGAATCTGAATGGAACAAACGCATTGAAGGAAGAAATCCTGAGAAGTTTGAATCAGGTCACAAGCAAGGAAGAATATGGCTTGTTAAACCAGAATTGAATGCTTGCAAAAAACTGAAAGAACAAAAATGAGTTTAATGATAAGCATAGAAGATATATGAAGAAAGGAAAAGGAAAAATCTGTCCCAGCCATGCATTACTACATTTGAAATTGATGAACAGAAAATGCAAGAATATGAAAGACAACGAGGAAGCCGACCTCAGTAACCTATTTCACTCTCGATGAGAAATACGACAAGTTATAAAATAAAGAATAACAAGATAAGCGTGCAATAAAAAAAAAAGAGAAAATTTTGAGAGAAAAACTTTGTGCCAAGAAGAATTAATCGTCTGAGAAACAGCGATATCATGAAAAGACAAAAAAGAAAAAAAAAAAAAAAAAGGTAAAGGATAGAGATAAATTGTAAATGTAAGTTTTATGGGGGTATTAATAAAAGGAGCATATACTTTTAATTGTATGTTTTGTGGTATCTTTGTTTTGGTCGCTCAAAGGTCCTGTGTTGCAACTTCTGTTTGCTTGTGGTAGGGTGACAGCCCATAAAATTGTCCAACCTGATATCAGCAATTCACTTGGCGTTGTCCAGACAGTGGGCATAAATATAAGGGTTGTGACAATACTTGTCACCCTCACCGAGAGTGAGCCCCAGTCGGAGACGTTTCGTGACAACAGTCATGAGAGGAAACTCAATTGATGAAATATTGCAGTAAAGACAAAAGAGGTCGGACATGTTTTGTTTTCAAGACAAGAGAATAAAAAGTGTTAAGGGTGAAAAAAAAAAACAAAAAAAAAAACAAAAAAAAAACTTCTTTAAAAATATTGGTGTTTGATTTTGTACTAAGCTTTTCCATGATTAGTAAATATAGTTTTTACGTGAGAATATCACCTAAAAAGGAACAAATACAGAATTTTAAAAGATTTAAAGCATAATAAAATTTTTTTTAATTAAAATTAAAAAAATAAAAACAATTCTTGTAAAAATTCATTATTCATCAAAGAACGAATTTTTGTTAAGACAATAGCATCTTTGACAATTAAAAACTTTTGTAATTAAATAATGTCTTAGTTTTATTAGATTTTATATTTTACAATTCAGAGCAGATTTTTGATAAATGGAGTTTCTGTTTGTTAAAAAAAAAAAAAAAAATTCTCACTTTTAATTAATTTAAATACAAAGAGGGTGGAATTTTAGTTTATTGAAATTTCCTAAGTGGTGGTGGGGGGCAGTAACATGTAAAAAAATTTCATTTGAAATTAAGTCTTGAAAATTTCATCAAAATCTGAAAATTATTTGATTTTCACAAGAATTTTTACTGCAAAAATGACACTACAATTTCCTATACTAATATTTCATGCCTTTGCTGATGCAAGACAGACAAGATTTTTAACCCAAATTTTGAATGTACTGGAAAGGATTAAAAAATTTAATAAAATCATCAAAATATACTTTGGTCTTTCCTCTTAAACATTTTGATGATAAAACTGTTTTTATTAAGTTTGGGGCCTTTTTTTCATCATGATATGCTTTTTTCAGCAAATTATTATCATGTATGTTTCAATATATGACGACAAAACAGATTTTTTCCTGCAGTAGGTTGCCATTTCTTTCTGCAGTAGACCAGTTGCCATCCAATGCTGTAGGACTCGGTCTGTCATTCTACTTACGCATAGCTGGGGGGAGAAGAAGATTCATTCCTTTCTCAAAGGAGTGCAGAAATACAAATAGAATTTGCAATCCATCAGAACTTAAACACCATCATACTATATCCCTAACATCATTTTTCTTTGTGTAAATCAGCCTATTATAATTTTATTATATTCACCCCATGTTTTTTTTGTATTTGGGCATTCATCATTTTATGCTAGAAATTAATTTTGTAGTTGTGACTTCTATTCCAGTCCTAAAATATCACTGCCACCAACAACCTCCAGTAAGGGCTTACTCATCCAGTTGTTTTCTCATTTACCTCCTGATGTACCTGCTAACTGGCTTAAAATGCACTCCAAATAACAGTTATCCTTTAAGTGAAGTCCTTCATTTCACTGAAGTGTCAGTTTTATATCTTGTCCAAATGGAATACATTCAACCATAAGTCTGCCAATCTGAAAGGAATTCAAAAGTCCCCTTTCTCAGACTAATGAAAAAAAGAAAAAGAAAAAAAAGAAAAAAAAGAAATGTAAGTGGATATCTCATTACAGCTAGTACAACAACAAATCAAAGCAAATTTACAACACTTACTCTGAAATTGCCCAAGCCAAACCAAATCCATCATAAGTTGATGTGCCACGTCCAAGTTCATCAATAATAATTAAAGAATTCTCAGTTGCAGACTGGAAAAAAAATAATTAATCAAAGAATTTTGGATAACAATGAATTTTTTCAAAATAGCTACTCAAAAAATTGTCATTTCAAGCATGCAAGTCCAACCTGTTCATTTTTATTCGTGACCAATATAGTATACATACTGGTACATGAAATAGCATGCTCCAGTAGTATGGGATGAGTTTGTTATTGAAAATTGCTAAGCTGAAAGGACTGTGTCAAAAAGCAAACAAAGAAAAGATGTGTAGAATAAAGAAAACATCTCATCAGTGAACCTAAAACATCTTAAACTACCATGACTTCAGTCAAAAATAGGAATGAAGGCTATGGAAGTAGCAATGAAGCTATGGAAGAGTAGTATACCAGTGATGAGAGATTGATATAGGAAGTGATGACAAAACTATGCAGTGCCTCTTCAGCTCTATAATTATTTATTAGTGTTGGCTACTTTATTAATCTCATAAAAATAAGTGATGTATTTTGGCACTGTGACAAACTTCATGAAAGACTTATTACATGATAGAAATAATTGCAATGATATTCTTTGATGTTTTGATGCAGTTTGCCTGGTGCATTAATGACAAAAATAAGGTTTGAATGTGGAAAACAGTTTATGGTTGTTCACAATGCTGCTTCTAAGAATATAATTCTGGACATTTCTCAATGCTATTTTATATCTTAAATAGTATTAAAATAAATTATTACTGCTTGGAATTTATTTTTTCTGCATAAATATGAAGGACTACAATCAAAAATAGGGACTGTACTTAACTTTTATGAAGACACTTCTTTTTGTCAAGATATTTTGCAATGGAACAAATGACAGAAAAAAAATTCAGTTATAACTAAACAAATTTTTTTTTTGTCATGCCAATGTGATAAGGTAACACCAATGAATGTCTTGATAAACACCAAACAATTTAATGCTTGGAACTATCAGGGGTTTTAGTAAAACATTATCATAATGGAATCATGGAGTTTAACACAGTACAAAAACATTAGACAATGCTGTAGAGAATTAAAAAAAAAAGAAAAAAAAAAAAAAAAGACATAATTGGGGCTTACTCTCAGAATCGATGCAGTTTCAAGCATTTCTGACATGAATGTGGACACTCCTTTCAGCTGGCTGTCTCCTGCTCCAACCCGAGCCAAAATGCAGTCTACAGTTGATATCTCAGCTTCATCACAGGGAACAAAACAGCCAAGCTGTGCCAAAAGTAAAATGCACCCCACCTGGCAGAAGAGGAAAAAAGAAATGAATAAAAACATGATGAAGGTTAATGCACTGAAAAGCATGATTAACATGACAGGATGTTCCTGTAAACCATTTATCATGCTGATCATGCTTACAACTTTCATTTTTACTAAAACACTAGCACATTTAGAAGAATCTCAAGGACAAAAAAACAGATGAGATGCAAAAGGATCATGCAAATAGCCACATTTTATTAGAAACAGAAAAGAAATTAATATTAATTTAAAATTAATAAAGAAAAATACTATTAATAATTCTGGCATACAGGGTTCCCACTCTTTTTAAGAAATCATTTCTAGGACATTTTAAAAATTTTTCAGGACAGCATTTGTTCACAAAGTTTCCATAATTTACCATTATGTCTAATACTGATACATTTAACCAGTTTTATTCTTATCTTTTTTTTTTATGATGTAGGACTAATGAAGTATCTTGGGTTCAAAACTGACAAGGGTGTGTGTGTGTATATATATATATATATATATATATATATATATATGTGTGTGTGTGTGTGTGTGTGTGTATTAGGAGGATTTGAGAGAATTGTAATTAAGTAATTCATAAAGGCTAGAAGAAACCTCAACAGAATGCAGAAAGCACTGGATGGCCGTTTCATCCTATATTTGGGACTCAGCAGCCACTACCAAGAATTGAACCCGGACTATTACGATATGACACAAGCATCATACCAACTGTACCAATGGGCCTCGGTGACAAAGTGGTAACAAATCAGACTCAATATAGCGCTGCTCGATCACAAATTCTGTGGTGTAACTCATCTGAGTTTCCCTTACCCATAGGACTGTGCTCCCATGACCCATGACTACTATACATAAGCCACCACTCCATCTGGAGCATTAGAAACCAGTTCAAGCAAGGATATACACGTGATAGAAATTATTAGGAGGATTTGAGATAATCATAATTAAGTAATTCATTGAGTCAACAGTCAAGAAACCTTAACAGAATGCACAAAGCACAAAAGTTCCCATCTGGTTAGTTGTCCTTTCCAGTGCTAACTGTTTCAGAAATGGGCGATCATTTTACATTGAATTAAAACGTGAAAGTGACCATCCCCCTTAAAATGTAAGATGTTTCTTTTTGAAAAATTTAAAATTGTGGTGGGTTTGAGGATCAAATTAGTTCAGATCACAGAAAAAAAAAAAAAAATACTAGAAAGTCACCCCCCTCGGCAAACTTGAATGGGACCTTACATAGAAATTTACCAAATTTTCTTTAATGAATAAACTAAAGCCTATGAAATACAATACTCGCCAGTGGCGTGAAGTAGGTAAACAACTGCTAGTTGTGGACTACTTAGACAGCATATTACGCCCACTTACAATAGTGTCCAACATATTTATGAGGATTAGGACATACCCATTAGTGTTCATAGGTACGGGATATAACAGTTATTAATACTTATCAAAGAAGAAAGTCTCTTTAAATGAATATCTTTTTTTTTTCACAAGGTGTAATCTCTTATTCAAATACTGTTTATTTTCCCAGATAATCTTGATTTTTCTCAGATATTTATAACTAAAAATAGTTGTTAAACCATAAACAACTTGTTGAATGATGTTGGATATGATAGCATATCTATTAATTCTGATAATTTATTTCAACTTAATTTACAGAAGTAGTAGTCAGGACAGAAATGTCAAGAAAGTGTAAGTTTAAGAATGGCATGACAATCTTGAGTTCAAGACCTGGATAAGATATGTGGCTGGTGATATGGCAAAAATCATTTGACATCAGCAACATGGGTTACCATTAAAAGCCATGCCAAAGGACAAGGAAACAAGGGCTAGAGTAAGTCAAGGGAGCGAACTGCAAATGACTGATTTCTTTAATCAACCTTTCACCCAGAATTCTGAAGCTGGCAACAATGGCAGACAGTCAAGAGAGTAGTCCAACCACCAACTTCTGAAAGTGTAGCTCCATCCCAAGTCACACAACAAATTAATACATATTTTTCAAGTGAAGCTGTTTTGGAAGCAGAGATCTGCTGGGTGCTAAAAATGACAGTCATTTTTCTTTCAGCCCCTGTTCAGGTTTGGGCATGTTGTTTGCCAAAAAAATTGCGTGTAGTACAACCAAAGCAGCATACCCGATTTGTTTTGGCTTGGCACCCTTTTTCAGAGAGGAACTCATAAAATTGCTACGTCATTTCATTTCATGAATGCTTGAATAAGGTTATTCAGACTGAGCAAATGAACTTAATTGTTTGGTACTGGAATGAAAATGAAGAGAAGGTAGTCGTAAATTACCTGGGCTCTCACTTTATGGTTTATACCAAAGCAGAGGTGCTTGTTGAGAGAATGAAGAATTCTCTATCTCCACTAGATCCCAACAAGCTCCTACAAATATCTATAGACAGCCCACACATAAAATAGAAGTTCATGAGATTATTTGAGGATGACAGAAGCAAGGAGGACCTGAATGCTTGAAGGTTAGTAAACCCTGAGAGCTGTGGTCTCCATACAGTGCATGGGAGTTTCCAACAGGGTGAGGAGATAGGATGGAAGATTGATGAAAGCCTAAGAGCCCTTTGGCAGATTTTTCATGATACACCAGCTAGGCAGGATGATTTCATTGAAATCACAAAAATCTCAAAATTCCCCCTCAAATTTTATGCTCACAAGTGGATAGAAGATTTGCCAGTGGCAGAGTGGGCCATCTGTACAGAAATTTATGAACCACTACAAAAAATTTTGCAAGGTGAAATCAACATCAGTGTCCTATCTGATAATAAAAAAAGGCTGTTGGTGACCCCTTTTTGAAGCCAAACTATTTTTTTTTTTATCTATATGGCAAAGCTGTTCAGACACTTCCTTCAGGGTTTTCAAAAGGATGCTCCCCATGGTGCCCTTTTTGGCAATCCTGGTTAATTTGCATCCATATTTCATAAAGAGAGAGATGTAATTGAAGTCAACAGTACACCCTTACAATTGTTCAAAATTAATGTGCTGAACAAAGAGCTTCATGTACAATTAAAACAGGTTGACATTAGCTTTGCCATAAAACATGCTATTATCAAATCTGAGAATCTTCCTGGCAACCAACTACTGGGCATACATTTCAGAAAAGAATCTCTAATCTTCCTCTCTCCATCAGCAAAGGATCAGCTGGAAAGGTGTCCACAGAATTATGTGGCAGTAAAACATTTAAGATCTCTTGATCCTTTGTTCATGATTAGTGAACAGAGGAGTGCCGTATTAAAATTTAAAAAGCAGCTTCTGAATACCAAATAGCATACTGCACAGCATTGTGACCAAATTCTTGCTGAATATGAAAGATTACTCACTGAGATAGCCTAAGAAAATAAACAAGAGTTCCTAGAGTTTAACTACAGAAGTAACTCCTGTCAAGCACACACATTTGTAGGAAATTTTTTAAGAGGTAATGTAGAATACACAAATCTGTGGAAGTTAC
The DNA here is from genome assembly GCA_903632075.3 of Acanthosepion pharaonis. Taxonomy (NCBI): domain Eukaryota; kingdom Metazoa; phylum Mollusca; class Cephalopoda; order Sepiida; family Sepiidae; genus Acanthosepion; species Acanthosepion pharaonis. Next base: position 188,777 of record CAHIKZ030001645.1, read on the forward strand.
TGAAAAAGAATTTCACATGGGCAAGCAGCAGTTGAAAGAGGATACACTGTAAACAATGACATTTTGGTAGAAAACCTGAAAGAGAAGACAGATTTCTCTAAGGCTTATACAAGGTTCATTGTCAGATGGACCATTAAAAATAATACCCAAACCCCTAATACAGCAGTACAAATCTTCAAGAATGATGTATATTAGTTATTTGGAGGAGAAAAAGAAATCTGCAAATGACTTTAAAGTAAAGACTTTGACACCACAAAAATGATCACAAAGAAACAAACAAAAAAAATAATGGGCAGCATCAAAGTATTGCAACAAGAGGCAGATGCAATGGCAGAGAAGGCTGTAAAAAAAAAAAAAAAAAAAAAAGGAACTTTACACTGCTTGCAAAATCTAATGCCTACCACAAAAGTATTGCAGAAAAAAATAAAATAAAGAAAGATTACAAAGTGTGACGGATGCAGATAGCCTCAACACGCATATATTAAGGTTAATTTCCGACTAGAAAAAAAAATCGACCAACCATCCCATTTGGTACCATGACCAAAGGATTCCGCTGGGTAGCAATGACCGTCGATTGACCGGGTCACACATTGGTGGCAGCGACTAAGAGTCAACCCCAAAATGCTGGTAGGAGAAGTATCACAGCTTCATGCCGTGACTAGGAGTTGACCTAGTCACACTACCCTTCTGCTTATTTTAAATCTTTTTAGCAGAAATATCTTCAGCAAATAATTCATACATTGACTTCAATAAAATAAATTTGACAACTTGCAGGTCTTGTTTTAAAGAAGTAAAAATAGTTTCTATTTGGATTCGTTCTTACTTAAATTACATTGTACATTAAAAGCACTAATTTAAAGTTAAACAAATATTAGACAAATAAGTTGAAAACAAAAGTAAACATTTTGAATTAAACTTTTTTTGGCATTTATCTTGTAATAGCATAATTTTGAATGAAAATGTTCTATTGAAAGTTTCATACTTACATTTACAATTCACCTAAAAACATTTTCAGTTAAAATTGACTATTTTATTCCCCAAGCGAGTCGTTTTTAAACAAACAAAAAATAGCAAATGAACAATAATTTGTATTCATATTCTTCAGACATGGGTTCTGGTTACTATAAAAAGTTGAAATACGAAATCCAAGGGAAATTGTCTTTTATATTCACCCTGAAATTTACAACACATTTTTATTTAAATACATTTAAAAAAAAATCTCCAGTTTTGAATGTAGAATATCAACCCTATGTTTAAAATAGCCTAGAGTATATTTATTAACTGTAACAATGATATTAATTTTGTGATTTGAGAGAGAGAGAGAGAGAGATTCTCAGATAATTTAAATTTTCCTACAAACATTTTTCAGGTTTAAAAAAACAAAAACAAAAAAAACCAAAAAAAAAACCGCCCATTTTCCCAAGGTTTCCAGTCCTGGAAAATTTACATTTTGTTTTCCAGGATGCATGGGAACCCTACATTCATGATATGCTGGAATTAAAATTTTAGTTATCAAATAATAATAATGTAACACTCATTGATCTTAGAAATTTATTATCATTTGAACTTTAAATTATTTTCTGTAACAAAATGATCACGTCTGACTCCTAAAAGGGTGTCAGCTAAAAAAAAAAAAAAAAAAAAAAAAAAAATTATTTGAGGTTTCTAAATAAGCTTTTGTTGTGTTAGTAAAATCTTAAAAGTTGGATAATTTTATTCAGTTATTGATGCAGCGTATGTTTGATTTTATTATTGTTTTTACTTACCGATCTGATGTAAGTTGACTTGCCACCCATATTTGGTCCAGTGATAATATGGAACATCTGTTTATCTGCAAGTACAAGAAAGAACATTAAAACTTTATAAATGCCAAAATCCAAACATGCGAGTCAACCTAGAGGAAGACAAACTTATCTTAAACCAGCATTTAATTAATACCATTTTAACACCAGACATTTTCTTTCTACTTATCACTTCTACAATCCCATCATAGCTCTCCACAGCTATTGTCTTTTGCACATAATATCATGGCAGGATTTTTTTCTATTGTTCTACTGGAAGAACACAAAGAACCCTACATTTTAGAAATACTAGAGTCCATTTCCATACAAACAGAATATGACCCAAAGCTGTTTATAACATTGAAACTCCACATGTACATAGGATTAGTGATAAAAATTACTTGATTCCTGTGGCACTTCTCTATTGGGATGCTTTAAACATCAGGGATCAATGCTAACCCTTACACCTTAGCTTCTAAAGCAAGTAAAAACCATGATTAGTATTGTATTACCTAGTAATCCTCCTTAGTAGAACTCTCCAGAAGTAGGAGCAATTAGCTCCCTTAGTCACTAATGGTACTAACCATCTTTCTACTGTTGACCATCATGGAATAAACATGTGTACAGCTTTGCTCATCATCTTGTCTATGTGTCATAAGGGAACCCTGGAAAACGAAACATGGTGTCAGAAGCGGGATATGAACCCACGTCCATATTCCTATATGTAGTCTCCAGACTACATGGGGCTATAAGTGATTTACAACTGTTGATGTGATATCTGGATATTAGTAGATGAAGCTAGATCAACAGTCAAAAGAACTGACAACCTTCATTACATCATTTGGATGATTCATCTTTAACAGATTTCTAATGGGTGTAATATGCAGATGAATTCCAAAGAGCAATGTTTGAAACCTTTGGCGACATCAAGAACATTTTATTGATATTGGATGATACCACTGTGTATGGGTTTGAGAAAGATGGTAGTGAGCATGACGCCACACTTAAGGAACTTATCGAAAGAGCTAGGAAAAAGAACTGCAAGTTCAGTACTGATAAACTGATGATGTGGGTCTCTGAAATACATTTCTTATATATAATATCAAAAGATGGTATAAAACCAGATCCCAAGAAGGTTGAGGTAATTAAGCACATGAACCCTCCAAAAGATAAGCAGCTAGCTAGCAAGTTTCCTGGGATTAGTAAACCACCTCAACAAATTGTCCACACACCTACCAAGACTCACTAAGCCACTATGGGACCTGATGCCCAAAGACATCAAGTTCATTTGGACTCCTCAAAAGAAAGAAGCTTTTGAGAGCATCAAAAAAGGAGACACTAACAAGGACAGCAGGACATTAACAGGACCAAAAACCTGATGCTTCAACATACAGAGAAAAATGTTAGCTGTTGTGTTTGGATTAGAACAATTCCATCATTATATATGTGGGCACAGGGTGACAGTAAACACTGGCCACAAACCACTACAGTTGATAGCACTGAAGAACTTGGCACAAGCACCACCAAGACTAGCAAGAATGCTACTAAAAGTAGAAGGATACAACTTCACGATAAAGTATTGCTTGGCAAAGCAGTCCACATCACAGATTGATTATCAAGAGTATCCCCCAGACCTGCCTGGAATGAAAGGTATTGACCTCAACATACATACACTAAATCAACACTTCTATGCATCCATAAATGAGTTAACAACCAGGATGGCCAACAGATAGTAGCAACTGCTCACCCACTCTTTCACTTTACTGAAACTTCAGAAGAGAAATGGGAATACAGGATGGTGTGCTGTTGAAAGGGAACAAAATTATAATGCCAGCGTCCCTTCAGCATGATATACTACAGCCACTACACGCCTCTCGCCAGGAGATTGAGAAAACAAAGTTAATAGAAAGAACAGCTGTATACTGAGTAGGGATCAATTGAGACATCAAAGACATGGTCACAAAATGCCCAACATACCAGAAGCACCAGCCAAGCACCCAAACAGAGACACTACTCCAACATGAGACCCCATCCTACCCATGGTAATACACAAGTACTGATTTCTTTACTATGGAAGGCAACCATTACCTCCTCACAGCTGATCAGTTCAGCAAGAGTCCGTTTTTCAGATGCCTCTATTCCACCATTTCTACAGCCGTAATAGAGGCATACAAGAGATAGTCTACAGTGACAACAGACCCCAATACACCAGTGTGGAGTTTGCCAACTTCTCTCAAAGATATAACTTCAAACACATTATATCCTCACCCCACTATCTTCAATTGAATGGATTTGCTGAGAGAATGGTAGGAGTATGCAAAAAGCTATTAATAAAAGCCAAAGAATCAGGCACAGACTGTCACCTGGCGATGATGGCTTACATTTCAGGCCATCTCAAATCACCAGCTGAAGTATTCAATGGCTGACCAATGAGAACACTCCTTGTTTCCAAACAGCAGAACACACTCAGGACTGCTTAAAAGGCATGTCATGACAAGCTGAACCAAAGACAGCATGCACTGCTGTCAGGAGGTCAACAGGTCTACGCACAGGACCAAAGTACACAAAACTGTGGGAACCAGGTGTCATTGTGTAAACCACTTTTAAAAGAGCAGAGATCATACCTGGTGAAATATCATAATGGGAGTGTCCAATGCAAAAACTGGCAGTTCCTCAGACCTGCCAGGAGAGAGTTGACCAGACACAACCTCAATGTTGGTGGCAATGATGCTCACAGTACACCACTCTCACTAAATGCCAAGATGAAGACAACACAAAATGCTCAGCTGCCACCACAAACAAAACTGTATGACCATCAGTCAAGCAATACACTACACTGTTCAGACAGAACAATAAAACCAATACAGAGATTAAACGTCTGAAACAAAAAAAAATAAGGTCTTTATTTCAGGTATTCCTTTGACACACAGGCTGAACCAAGGAATATAAATATTACTTATGTAGTACTAACCAACTAATCTTAAATAAAGAAAGGGAGATGTTGTATTACCTAGTAATCCCCTTAATAGAACTCTCCAGAAGTAGGAGCAATTAACTCCCTTAATCACTACTTTCTACTGTTGACTGTCAGAGAATAAATACGTGTACAGCTTCACTCGTGATCTTGTCTGTGTCATAAGGGAACCCTGGAAAACGAAACAATTACTTGCAGAAAGAAACTAACTGGTGTTGTACATTATATTTTGACCTTTGAAGTTTGAAGGAACTGAAAATAGTAAGTGTCAAAAAACAATAAGCAAGACAAAATCTCACTGCAAACATAGATATTATCTGGAATAAGCCTAATCCTTATTCATTACTTTTTACAAAAATATTGTAATAGGTATTGAAATCTTTCAAATCAGAAATCGGAAGCAAAAGTAAATTCCTCGATGTTAACATTTTATCTTTTATAGACTGCGGCAATCCTTGAAATAACTTCCACATCTCAAGAAAGCCATGCATGTGTTTAATGCAAAAAAAAAAAAAAAAAAAAACTCAACTCAGAAAGCAAACAACAATATACATATATTTTTTTAGACCTAATAACCACTTGATGAAACAGTTGAGAAAGACATGAGCCCCTTCCTCTTTTAATCGGATTTTCTTTAACCATAAACAATATTTGCTATTAGGGAATTTTTTTTCTGTTCCACAAACCAATAAGACTAGTATTTTTATTAGTTTTTTTTTTAAATTTTTTTTATTTATTATAGTCATCTATTTCATTTCTGGCATATGTTGTACCCAATTGTCTGTCATTCAGATCTTTCACCTTGAGGAAAATTCAGTGCTTACATGATAAAATTTTCAGGTCAAATTAAAAAAGGCCATGAGACTAAAATTTCAGTCTGTAAACATTTCAAATTAAAGAAATTAAAAAAAATTACTAAGTAATACCCAGAGATCACCAGATGCAACAAACCCTTTAGTGATAAAGGCATGAAAAGTTGTTGGCCAAAATGCTATTATAATCTATATAATAAAGAAATCTTTGAAAAATTCAAAGTTTGCATTTAGGAAAAGTTTGCTTATGAAAAACTTCTTCCTCTTCAATGTAAAGTCAACTTTAAGTGAAATTAAAAGAACTGAGCAACTAAAAAAAAAAAAAGTAATAATTTAAGTTTAAGACACAAAGGGATGCTGGAACATTATTGGCCTGACCAACTTCCCAAGATCAAATGACCAAACACATATTTTTGGAAGGGTTTCTAGGTGGCGGTGAAAACATTTCAGTAACCTAACCCTTCATATCTGAACATTTCATCTTGAGATAAAAGCCTAATTCTCCAAAGAAACAACTGTTGTTTATTTTACCAGTGATCATGATAAAGTAAACAGATAGAATTAAAGGAACCATTATTTACATCATTTGGACTATTGTCCTCATCTTTGTCGCCATATTTTTCACAATGTTTTGGCCGTTGTATGCTCCAGCCTTCTTCAGGTGGTTGGAATTTCGAACTGAACCCTTTATTTTGCTCATAGTTCTAGTGGTTCTAGTGCCATGTTTGCTCATAGTTCTAGTGGTTCTAGTGCCATGTTTGCTCATAGTTCTACTGGTTCTAGTGCCATGTTTGCTCATAGTTCTACTGGTTCTAGTGCCATGTTTGCTCATAGTTCTACTGGTTCTAGTGCCATGTTTGCTCATAGTTCTACTGGTTCTAGTGCCATGTTTGCTCATAGTTCTCACTGGTTCTAGTGCCATGTTTGCTCATAGTTCTACTGGTTCTAGTGCCATGTTTGCTCATAGTTCTACTGGTTCTAGTGCCATGTTTGCTCATAGTTCTACTGGTTCTAGTGCCATGTTTGCTCATAGTTCTACTGGTTCTAGTGCCATGTTTGCTCATAGTTCTACTGGTTCTAGTGCCATGTTCGCATCATAGTTCTACTGGTTCTAGTGCCATGTTTGCTCATAGTTCTACTGGTAAAAAAAAAAATGTTTGCTCATAGTTCTACTGGTTCTAGTGCCATGTTTGCTCATAGTTCTACTGGTTCTAGTGCCATGTTTGATGGATGTCAGTTATCTCCTGCTAATTTCCCTCAGAAAGATCTCCACTGCCTTTGGGTCCTGTCACTGGATCTAACCAACACCTTTATCTACTACGCCATGTGTCCTTGAGGACATCTGGGTATGAATTTCTGGGTATTATAAACCTAATGTCCTCAGCAACCATTTTTACCAGTGCTCATATTGCAATTTTGCTGTTATCGTTGCATGTTTTTACCAGAGCTCATATATTGCAACTTTTTTGTTATCATTGCTTTTCTCTGGCACTCCTTATTACTGGTTCCCATATTGTATTTATTTCTATGCTTGGTCAGCTCAGGATATTTCTGTGGCCTAGCATATGTGCTGATTCCTTAAGTTTACGAATTTTTCAATGAGGACAATAGTCCGAATAATGTAAATAATGTACGTAATACCTCATCTCAGAAATATATACAGACTCTGAAGGATCAGTACGGACCCAATATACCAAAAATATGGAGACAAATTGAAAAATCCTACCAGAAACTGGCACGAATATTGAACCATCTGACATTCCTACACTGATGCAGAGACCTACAACTCATCCCTTCAGGCTTGGCACCAAGACTTCCCGTCAATTCAAGGAGAGCTCGTCGGGTTGCAGAGAAAGCGGGACATGCCCTTGTCCAAGAGAGAATCCAGTACAATCGTTGGATAAAACAGAGACTACAAGCTCATATCTCCCAGACGCTCTTGGATTTCTTCAACAGAATTACTAATGAAGAAGACCAGAGAAGGATCCGAAATGACCTGGATAAATCCTTCAGACATGAATTTGATGTAGTCATGGCTCGCCAAGTACAAAAATTAAATAGATTGAAAGATCAGAAGGTGATGCACAAGGTCCATCACCCACCAGTGAAAGCAGTAGTCAACATCAGCCAATATCAGCTGAGTGCCTCTGAGGAGTCAGTATTGAATAAGGGTCTCAACTTCAGCCACAACCATCAGGCGAGTGCCATACTTGGACATCATTACCAGAGTCGAGGAGGTGGCCTTGAACATCCCTCAGGCTCAGGCAGATGAACTGAGATGGAAAGTATGGAGAGAGCCAAGCCGCCCAGGTCTAACATAACAAAAACTGGAGAGGCTGGCGATTGGATCCCTACAGAGGAATGAAAACATCATCATATTACCAGCTGACAAAGGTAATGCGACTGTAGTGATGGACAAATCAGATTATACAAGAAAACTGGAAGACCTCATTAGCAATGGTAGCTACAGCAAAGTGAAAAAGGATCCTACTATGAAAACAGAACACAAACTGTCAAATATACTAATCAAGAACAAGGATCACTTCGCACCCAAGACGTATAGACAGTTATCGCAGTGTTACACCAAGCTACCTCACATATACGGTCTCCAAGATTCACAAAGACGGTATTCCACTCAGGCCAATTGTTAGCTGCCAAGGCTGTGTGACACCCTCTGAGTTGCTTCCTTGTAAATATAATTGACCCATTGATCGGAAAGTCTCCTTCCTATGTCCAAAACTCCACCCACTTCATGGAAATAATCAAAGATGCTCCCATCCTATCCAACCAGATGGTGAGCTTGGACGTGGTGAGTTTGTTCACCAAGGTACCCACGGAGGAGGCACTCTCAGTAGTTAGAGACAGATTGGCCTCTGACTCTTCCCTAGAAGAACGGACCAGTATTCCAATAGATAATCTAATGGAGATGTTGACTTTCCTGTACACAACCAACACTTCGGAATGGGATCTCACATATATCGACAGGATGAGGGCTTAGCAATGTGCTTGCCATTATCACCAGCAATGGCGAATATATACATGGAATACTTTGAGGAAATGGCATTAGAATCTATATCTCTAAAGCCAACTATATGGTTAAGGTACGTAGATGACACCTTCATGCTCTGGTCACGCCAGGAAGATGTTCAGGTTCTACTGGACCATGTGAACTCAATAAGACCTTCAATACAGTTCCCAATGGAGAAAGAGAGTAACAACACACTCCCATTCCCGGATGTTCTAATATCTTGAACGGAGCATGTGTTTAAGACATCCGTAAACCGACATTCACCAGACAGTACCTCAATTTCAACTCCCACTATCCATACAGTGTAAAGAAAGGGATCGTCTGTTGCTTACAACAACAAGCAAAAGTCATAAGTGGCGACCCAGATACGTTAGATAAAGAATTGGTCAGTATAAGTAGTACCCTACAATGTAACAACTACCCTGGGTACATGGCAGCAGCCCCCAAAAACTGGGATAGGCGGGTACAAGAGGAGGAGGACAACAACACTCAGAAAACAGTCTGCCTGCCTTATGTGAAGGGGTTATGAGAGAAAATACAAAGGATCTGCAGTCCATATAACATCAGGACAACCTTCAAAAGCTTGACGACACTTCGCAAATATCTCTCCCGAGTGAGACCTCCCATAGAGGAGAACATGACTAAAGACTGTGTGTACACTATCCCGTGCAGCTGCAGAAAGGAATATAAAGGAGAGACAGGCCGCCCCTCAAGGTAAGGCTTCAAGAACACCAGAAAGCTGTAACACGAGGGGAAATAGAAAAATCAGGCGTGGCTGACCACATATGGAGAGAGAAGGGAGATCACCGCTCTCTGTAGGATCATGTTGAGATCATAGACAAGGAACAACATTGGAAAATGTGTAAACTTAAGGAATCAGCACATATGCTAGGCCACAGAAATCTCCTGAGTCGACCAACCATAGAAATAAATACAATATGGGAACCAGTAATAAGGAGTTATTACTGGTGCCAGAGAAAAGCAATGATAACAACAAAGTTGCAATATGAGTACTGGTAAAAATGGTTGCTGAGGACATTAGGTTTATAATACCCAGAAATTCATACCCAGATGTCCTCAAGGACACATGGCACAGTGGATAAAGGTGTTGGTTAGATCCAGTGACAGGACCCAAAGAGTGTGAGTTCAATAGAGTGGAGAACTTTCAGCAGGAGATAACTGACATCCATCAAACATGGCACATGGAACTAGAACAGTCTACACCAGTGAGAAAAATAAAGGGTTCAGTTAGAAATTCCAACCACCTGAAGAAGGCCAGAGCATACAACGGCCGAAACGTTGTGATAAACATGGCGACAAAGATGAGGACAATAGTCCGAATAATGTAAACAGACTTTAAAGGAACCATTATTCAAACATTCAACTTGGGCATATTAAATCCCCATTTGTGGTTTGAATAGGGGATGGAATTAGAGATACCAAGTTGTGCTTTTTTTCTATTTTTAAAATTATTTATAATTATCTGAATTAGTCACTTGTTTTTCATTATTTAAATGTGTCAAATAGTAAATAAATTGCAGCTGAATTGTTTGAGACAATACGCATTTGCTTAACAGTAAGCTTTAATGAAATGGTATTTACCCAAATCCTCCCCACAATGCAGGATGTGGCACAAGACAGGTTTTTAATGTGGGGCTTTCTGAATGTGTACACTTGGGCAAAAATTTCCCATGGATCCCACATACACAGTGTTGGGTGCCCATCTGTTACACCTATTGGGATGTTCTGAGTTTGACTCTTAGTCACTGCCACCAATATGTGACCAAGTTGATTGGTGGTCATTGCTACCCTTCTCACTTCCAATGACTGGTTACTGAAGTAACTACCTTGATTTCAAGTCTAACCTACACACATTGTGATTTTGATCTTAGGTTGACAAGATCAATCAGGCACCATGGCCGTAGTGCAAGGTGAGTCTAAACTGGAGGTGACGTCGCACAAGCAAAAAAAAGAAATAAATGAAAACCAAAAATGTTCAGGTAAGTTTAAAGAAAGCAAATCAACTTTTATCAGCCTGTTCTATACAGGAGTGTGTTTTCTTCTCAACCTGTTTCTTCTGAGAGTGACACTATTATGAAGAAGTTAGAAGTAACTTCTAGGCAAGTTCTGGTCTTCTATCTAAGTCAACTGGTTTAGTTTTTAAGTGCTGGCTTACCTTCATTCGCCAGTATAACTTGCTGTTTGTAGGAAGGCAAAGTCAGAGGCAAGAATCATGGAATCTTTCAGTCAGCTCTGTGCGGCAACTCTGGCTCCTGTGCTTACACTGGAACTGACTGAAACTGGCGAACTGCCAGAGGATGCTTGCTTATAAGTGCGGGGGTAGATGCAATCTGTTTTTTTTTGATAGATCCCCGATTTCCAACAATACTCCTTTTGTTGTCTAGCTAGGAAAATTAATTACTTCCTATTTCTGGGGGTGGGATCCCTCCGTCCGTGAGGAGAGGTTGCAGGATAGCTATCCTCCTAAACTCCTTCCTCTTCATATTGGTACCTCACACCAATTCCTTTCGGTGGGTGTTAGTAACTTCTCCTTCTTTCTTACTATTTTACCTCCACCAATCACCACTGCTGCCACACCAATGGCATCTCGATCGTGCTGGCATGGCTAAGCTTGCTTCATTAATTAACTCTTTGACACCATTGCTTATTCAGGATTTCTTATCCATGCAGTGTTAGAATTATCAACTGGAACTTTGTTTATGCAATTCCTGTTTTCTTAACCAGCACTTTTAACGGACATCACTAATTGTCAGAGACCACCACGTTGCCTTTTTGTGAAATTATCGTTGAAATAATTCTTCAGTTTTTGAGAAAAATAGACTTTTTTGGAAAATAAAAAAATCTTTTTATGTCGAATGTTATATCCTTTAGGATAATTTTTAACACTTTTCTGTTTTCAGCATTTTCCCGTTCAATTTTTAGGGTTAATTAGTCAATAAATTACCATAGCTAAATAGTGTCATGTGTCTACCTCACCAAACGAGATTGCCCATAGGCATAGAGTCCAACAAGGTAAGAGCTTTGATGAACTTGGTATTTACCCAAGTCTTCCCAACAAGGCAGGATGTGGTATAAGGATGATTATTTTATGTGGGGGCATTCCAAGCCTTTAGGCTCAAGCAAAAATTCCCTGTAGAACCTGTAATAATGTGGTCGGGTTTGTCTACCTTTCCAGACAAGACACTGCCCGTGAGCATAGCCTCGTTTGGGTTCCTCTCTGCACGAAGGCAGAGAGTTCGACAAGCTAAGCATGGTCAAACCCAGAGGTTTGGCGAACAATGCATATCAGCAGAGTTCTCCTGAATATGTGTTCAGAACAGATCCATTAATTGAGGAGATGGATCATGCCACATTCTTCCCTGCCTTATTCTTACAGAGGGAAGAAGTCTTTGAATTGAACAGGCATTCTTTGCTGTCTACATGACCATGGCAGATTGCCATAAGTATGATGAGGTTGTTCTTTCTCACTAGAACTGGATTTAATCATACTGTGTTTTTGTAATCTTCTACAAGTGGCTTGCTTTGTCTTCTGAAATATTGATAGATGGGTAGGCTCTCTTCTGTGAAACCTGTTTGTCACTACTCAAGGGACCAGAGCCCAAAGGTTCATCATAATCTTCAATAGGAGACCTTGTTTCCATTTCTTCAGTCAGTTGAAGTGTCTTCAGGACAGCTCTTGATTAAGCTTGTATGTCCTGATTCATCCCCTGCTGGAGCCAAGTCTCTTAGTGAGACTGTGTCTTCCCAGTCATCAGAGTAACAGACATATGCATACTGGGGGTCAGCACCTAGAAGCTCCACTTGATCAACCGTGGTTCGTTCTTATTCAGTAGCATGGTAGGGATGCTCCATCAAACTCCTTTTAGGAAATGAGAGGAATTGTTCATAGTGTGTTTCATTAGTGACTGTGCATTAAAGAATTCTAATTGCATGCAGGGCCTCTGGGGGATAACTGTTCCCAATTCTCTAAATCTACCTCTTTACCAGTAGCTGCTAGTTGAACAGTAGTTGAACAGTTTCACGAATTATTCCATTATACTTCTTGCACTAGACATTATCTTGAGGATTATATGGAGTTGTTCTACTTATGGCTATTTCTTGCTCTTGTAGGAATTGCCGTACATGTTCAGACATAAATGAAGCCACTCTGTCCAAACAAATATACATGAGTAGCCTGAAGATGGCAAAAACTGAGCAAAGTGTTTGTATGATAGTTGTAGAGGATACATCGGAACAGAGTATCACAAAAGGAGTCAGCATATATTTGTTAGGAGTTTTTGACAGAAGCAGACCTTCAAAATCCAATGCAATTCTTTCTTAGGGTTGAGTGGCTTTTATGAATTAGCTGGTGTTAGGCTAGTAAAACCTAGGTTTATTTTCAGCGCAAGTCTTACACAGGTTGGTAATTTCTTTCATATCCTTTACTGAGTAGGGAAGGTTTTTTTATTTTCGTGATATGGACAATGCATGTAACACCTGGATGGCAAAATTCTATACAGCTTCTTTGCAAGCAGCTGAGCTACATACACAAGAAAGTAATATGAGAGTTCCATCTTCCACCTGGCTATCTTCGGCAAAATACGTAGAGAGGTCTTTGACGTTATTGCAACAGTATTGTAATTTTTAGGATTTTGTTCTGCCAAATCTAGTACTAGTCTTGTCATAGGCTTGCTGTAATGTTAAGGTGATGTGTCCGAGTATTCTTTGTTGGATAACCATGGACCGTAGCCCATTTATGAAGGTAACTCATATCAATTTGGTTCAATATTGTTCTGCTGATTCTGAAAAAAAAATGAAGAGTCCTTACTTAGTTTTATCAAGGTTTGATCAAATCTGTCAATGGAATCTGAAGGCAGTTGATGTTGCATTCTTCCTAAAACCAGATCATCTTCTGATTAATGCTACAGTAATTTCTACCACTTGCTGGATGTGAATATTCCAAACACCAAAAACTAAACTAAAATTCAGTAAACTGCACAAGACTCCACACATACCTTCCTTTACTCCAAGAAAAAATAAGCAATACAATCCAGAACTTTCACCCAAAGAAACAAAATAAAAACTGGAGCCAATTTGAGCCTAAGAAAGGACATAAAAGCCAATCAAAGGGGCTTTTTTGGCAGTTGGACAGCATTTTGGCCTGGGTTCACAGACTTTGTGAGAAAGCAACTGCTCATCTCCAAGAGATGGGTTGCCAAATGCTGTTGCCCCAGTAAGTCACAACTTATCCTCCATCCCCTTCTGCACGCCTTTTACAACTCCACTTATCTCCTGTTAATACAAATATTTCTTTAAACCATTGTTATTTCTTTGTTCTGCCACCATACACTTAATTTGTCTAAAGACCATTTCATTTTTCTTTTTTAATGTAGATCCTGTCAAATAAAGTATTGTGTAGGAAAATGCATTTCTTTGAACAGAGTAAATTAGCCATTATCAAAATGGTTAACAAAGAGAGTTCATTAAATTGCAGTAGAATTGTTTGAGATAATAAGCTTTAATCTGAATATATTTGTCGTAACCTAAGGAAGATTACTAAATAGAATAATCACATGAAGGTTGGTAATGAACGATAATACTTAGGACATGAACAACGCATACAAAATTTGCCAGCAGCGCATAGAAGCAGTAGTCAACTGCTAGAAGTGAGTCAAGTGGATTCCACAATGAATCTCCAATTGCAGGCCAACATACAATATTTACTACTGTATTAATGTGAATGGGGACATTCTCATAATTCACATTATTACTGCCTTATAAGATAAGGCAGTAAATAAATCCACTCTCCTTTCCATCAGCAAATATAATCATGATGTGCATAAATTTGCCACACTAACAAGTGATTTCATTTGGTGTGTGTTTTACAAAAAAAAAAAAAAAAAAAGTTATGTCTGAGCAATCTAAATACCACAACCTTACCTTTCACAAACTCCACATCATTAGGAATAAAAGAGACATCATCTTGCATCTCTAGACAAGGATGACGAGCTTCTTTCAATCGAAGAATTCCAGAACCTTTTAAAGAAAAGTTATGGAAGATGATAATTGACAGTGTATTTAAATTTTTGAAGATCAAAACCGATTAGAAAGCAAAATCCCAAAAGAAAGTTCTACAAGTGAAAAGAAACTGTCAGCATAGAACTTTTGGTTACATTTAACAATTTCAGCTGTAAAATGATGAGGCCTAAGTGTCAATCTAGTACTGAGCTTTGTCAAGGTACCAAAAAACAAAGCTCATCAGAACAATTACCATGAAAATATTTATAGAAAAGGTACAGGGAAGCTATGTTATGGTGGTGAGAAAGTGACTGAAGTAAAGGTGCCAGGTTAGGACCAATAACATTCTTTAGATTTTGTCAAGGATTTCTAAATACATAGCTGAAGCACCAGACTTGATTTGGTAGTAATATTTGATGCATGGATGAATGCCGGAGCATCTTATCTCCAACCTTTAGCTGCATCAAATTATCTAAAGCAACAGCCTGAACTTCACCATTCTTAACTAAAGCTTGACACTTTCAGCAATAATTGTTAATATATCAGTAATTGACAGAGAAACAAAAGCCATATTATTTATTGGAAAGAAGGCTCTGCAAAGTGAGATGCTTAACCAAGTCAGAGTTGATTAGAACTTCTAGGCTTAAAAAGAGGTTGAAGACAAATCCACTAAAAAGTGATCAATAGAAGAATCCAAAATTTTGCTAGAGTTCTTAGATTCCTAACAAGCAGGAAAGTAAGAAATGACAATTGTAGAGTTTAGAGAGAACAGGGCCCATTTTAAGACCACATTTCTTTATTACAGGGATATCATCAAGTCCACATGCTTTGCAGGAATCCAGTTTAGCAGAAATCATGGATGGATCATATCACATAGCAGAGACTCAGTACTAAGTGAAAAGTCAAGCAAAGATACTCCAGATGAGTCAAGAGTAATATTGGTAGAGAATTTAAGATCAACACATTCTATTTTTTGTTACCTAATTGCTTGAAAGAAATTTTGTTCAAGTTAGAAGATAATGTTTGGGTAAGTTTTCTATTTGAAGACACAGCATTGAAAAAAAAATTAAAAATTTGATCAGATCCATTTATGTTTCTCTTATTGTCAAGGTTGATAATAGGTGAAATTTTTTTTTCTCTTAACCATTATGCAAACAGATTTAATACTAGAAAAGTTATGGAGAAACAAATTCAAAATTCTATTTTTTAACTGCAAACTGCTTCATGCGTTGAAATAATTACTTACCATTTTCAAGCAACTTTGGACGGACATAAGGGACTGGTGCACAAGCAGAAACATGGGCCAAACTGACAATGACATCCAATTGAGCAATGATATCATTCAACAACAACATCGGTTCAGCATAACCAGCTGAAATCACAAACCAAGAAAAATTTAACTTTTTATAAAAGATTTCTCTATATTTTGAAACTTCTAGTCATGGATACAAAGTCTAGTGTGTATTAAAACATTACCTACCTCAATCAGGGAGGAAAAACACTATAGCCTCTTATTTTATTCTCTACAGTGAAAAAGAATGCCAATCAAAAGAGAAAAAAAGCGTTCTTCATAAATAAAATGGAACAAATCTGGTTTCCAGAAATTCAGTGAATTGGAATTTAACTGAATCATAAAATAACTGAATTTAGAATGCATCAACAAATAATTTGTCCAAATTTCTAGGATGGGGAGTTATTATTTACAGTATTTATATTCGGACTTTGTTGTTTTTATCACATTTTGAATGTTGTGACCTCTGGCCTTCCTCAGGTGTATATCAATCTGGGTAACCTACAGGGAATTTTAAACTAATGTCTGTGAGTTAAATCCATGGATTGGGCAGTGCATACATGCACTCAGTGTCAATGGCAAGCAATAACTGAATAGTGCTAAATAAATATAAGAAATAAACAATATCCCTAGACATGAACAGTGGAATGAGGAAAGTCTACCCACATAGATTAAATAAAGTGTTCAGTTTGAAATTCCCTGTAGGTTACCCAAATCTATATACATCCGAGGAAGACTGGAGGGCACAACAGCAAAAACGTGATAAAAACAAGCCTTTGGGTATTAAAACCAGATAATAGAACAAATTATTTTATGACATACATACACAAACCTCCTCAACACAGTACATAAATAAATAAAAATGACATGAGAAATTCTGGTTTGACTAATAAGTTATTTTCTTTAAAATCTGTGTTCCCTATTTAGAAAATGTAAATACTGACATGTTGGAAAAAAAGAAAAGACTTATCCTAACCTGCAATGTCAATGATTCCAGTAACAACGCTTTTCTGTTGTTCTTCGTAATCTTGGCGATTTTGAACATATTCTTCATTTAGTTGACGTAAGCCTGTGCTGTGAAAGCGCACTCCATTCTTGTTGGTGTCAATTGTTAAAAAACATTTGTTGTTCCTAATCAGTTTTTCTTCCTAATTATAAAAAGCAAACAAAGAAAAATCATTTGAATTTCCAACCAAGGATAAAAAGACTGAGTATAATTTGCATCATCATTATTATTAGGCAGTGGTTTTGCATTTCAACAGTGGTGACAGCCATGTGTGCGACAAGTTACAATCTAAGTAGACTTGCAGAGAATGCACAAATTGGCACATTGCAACCAGGAAACTGTATGGACCTGCTCAGCTTCAATGTTCAGTTATCAGAAAATTTGTGCCAAATGATTTCCACAAGAACAGAAAGATCACTGAATGCTAGTCTAACAAGTCTTGCTGAGTCAATATGAGGCTGGATGATTACTTTCAGCCTTATAGTGATTTGGTAGGACTACAGTTTTCTTGAATAGATGCCATCACCAGCAAAAAAAAAAAAAAAAAAAATGGTGCCACCATTATGAGTCAGAATCAGAACACTCCAAGGAGTGGAAACTGCAAATTTTGCATCAAAGTAAAAGTTAGTGATACAGCCCATTAGTGGGTACAATGAGTACACTGTCTTTCAAGTTAAGAAAAATGTGATATTCCTGAATTTACTGGAATCTTGACAAATCACCAACCCTGACTATAACATGATAAAATCAACTGAAGGTCCAAATTTACAGATA
Organism: Acanthosepion pharaonis; assembly: GCA_903632075.3. NCBI lineage: Eukaryota > Metazoa > Mollusca > Cephalopoda > Sepiida > Sepiidae > Acanthosepion > Acanthosepion pharaonis. The sequence goes on from CAHIKZ030001645.1 coordinate 206,461, forward strand.
GAGAAAAAGACAATTATTTGGTTGCAATACAAATGTCTGTAGCCAATAAAAAAAATTCTCTATCTAATGATGTTATTGTGCTCTCTGTATCTTTTTTTATGTGAATAAATCGAAGGATTTATTTTCCTAAAGTCTCTGATACAAGAGAATTTAATGAGAGTCCCACTAGCTTTAACTGTATTTGTCAGGATATACTACTTTTGTTCCTACCCTGTTAGTAGGATGGAGAAGTGTTAGGGGAAACAGATCTGGGACCAAGCATGCTTCATTTATGCTCTACCTCATCTTTGAATGAGACAATACTTGCTAAAAATTTGTAAATAATATTGAATGCTATATATCTGAAGGCGGCTGGTCAGCAGAAGATTACACTGGATTGAGGGTGGGGAGGAAGAAAAGAAAAAAAAAAAAGAAAAAAAGAGGATATTGAAAAAGTAAATGATATACAAGTTTTATATAAAGAATGAAATTCATTTTGTTATAAAGTTTGTCAAAATGAATTTGTTAAAAAGAGGATCTCATCAGTAATTTCTCTACCATTGCTATCCAGTTGAACATATGTAATTTGTAAGTCTGTACAATTAAACAGGAGCAAATAGGCAAAATATGATTCACATGAAAGTTCTTCAAAAGACTGATATTTCAGTAATAGAATCTGTTTTTACCTTTCGTGTTACTCTGAAAAAATATCCCAGTTGACTGTTAGATTCAAGTTTAAGTGTTTTGTTGGGTTCTACACCCAAGTCCCGTGCAACCTAAAAATAAAGCAAGTAAAAAAAAGAAAAATCATTTGCATTTAATCAAGTTCATAACACAAGTATCATAATCTTCATTTACAGTATTGGAGTGAGAGTGGAGGAGGGTCTGATAATAGAGGAACGTTTATGTAAATCTGGGAGAATATTAATCATACCTTGGTGAAATTAGAATGAAAGATCCTGGTTCAAACTAGGAATTTGGTATTAGTATTTTGTGCGAAAGTGAATCATTTATTTAAATAAGTGAAGAGTTTATGGGTAGATGTTTTACTGTCCGAGAACTTGTGAAAGTTTTTATCTCAACATAGAATACTGACCAAAAGAAAAAAAAAAAAATGTTTAAAAGTTACCTTATTTAACTGGGCCTTAATATCAGATTCCACTTCATCAAGCTTTTCTCGTAAAGCTGTTTAAAAAAAACAAAACAAAAAAAAACAAGACATAGATGGAGGACTGTTTTGAGCGTCCATTGTAAGGTAATTTTATTTATCACTTTTTTTTTTAATATCAAATAAAACAGAATAGAAAAGTGTCACCCAAATATAGTGGCTGCCTCTTTGCCAAATCTTGCATGTGCCTGAAGTTACATGATTAAGTATTTTCATTATTCTAGATATTTTATTTAACTGAGTATGTTTGTTTTTAACAAGTTTCTTATAACTGAAAAAGCATTTTAAGCATTAACCAAATTAAAAATATTATTGTGCTTGTTTGTATACTCAACTGCTATGAGTTTTTTTTTTACCTGAGATCACAATAAAATATCTGCCCAATATGGCTTTCTGTACAAGGAACCTATATATTACATAGACAAAGGAGGAAGTGCAAAGGAGAAAATGTAGGCAGTAAGAAACCTTGAAAAAGATTTAAGGAAAATAAGCAAAATATATGTATATTTAGGCAGCAAGAATTCATCCAAACAAATTTTATTAAATTCTACTGACTTTATATCTTTCCAATTTCCAAATGAGATGTACATTGGAATTGATGTTATGAATAAATTGTCCAAAGCTCACATATTTTCTTTGTCACAGACTATCACTATCTCTTATTAAGAACCAGTATAGTAAACAAGATTTTTTGACTAAATTCTTGCATTTTTAAATTGTTGAATTAGAATCAGTTCAAAGTGTTGTCATATGTAACAGTTAAACAGATAAACATGTATTGAATATCTATACTATTTACATTATTTGACTATTGTCTGAATCTTTGTTGCCACATTTATTACAACGTTTCGACAGTTGTATACTCCGGCCTTCTTCAGGTGGTTGGAATGTCGAACTGAACTTTATTTTGCTCACTAGGGTAGACTGTTCTAGTTCCACATGCCATGTTTAATGGATGTCAGTTATCAGTTATCTCCTGTTAACTCCCCTCTCCAAGTTCTCCACTGCCTTACACTCTTTGGGTCTTGTCACTGTCTAACTAACACCTTTATCCACTGTGCCATGTGTACTTGAGGACATCTGTGTATGAATTTCTGGGTATTATAAAGCTAATGTCTTCAGCAACCATTTTTTACCAGTGCTGAGAGAGAGAAAGAATAAGGATAGCAAGCTAAGAAACTGAGCGAAACCTTAAAAACAAATATGAATGGAAAAAGATAAAAATTGTGATAAAGTAAAATTCTTTAATATTTATTCTATGCAACTTCATTTGCTGTACAAAAAGTTTATCCTGCTACTAAAGGTGACTGATCCCTGAATTTAAATTTGTTTGAATTTCATAGTTGTGTTTTCATATCCTGCTTTGGCAACTGAAAACAATTTTGAGTAAAATTAACAATAAGGATACTGCAATTGAGAGGCCTTGAAAAAGAATGCAATAGAAAGAAAAGTAATATTAATAATGCAGAGTGCTAAAATTTATAGAGAAAAAACAAGAGTGGATGATGTGCAAAAGATGAAATTTCTTATTTGCGATGAAAACATTAAAATATCCACAAAAAAAAGCATGAAAAAAAAAAAAAAAAAAAATTCTAAATATGTTCTTTTTACTGAAACTTTTTATTCAAAACAAACAAAAATGCATTTGAAACTAAAGAGTCAATCTGTTTCATTGCTTACATTCATATGCAAATGCACAGCAGTGTCCAATTTTTATAGAATATTCATGAGATTTCACAACCAATCAGAGGACAAATTAACCTTAACACTGAAACTTTATTTTTAACAGTGAAGTTATGAATGAATAAACTTGATAAAAATTTCTTTAAGAAAAAAAAAAGAAAAAAAAAAAAAAAAAAAAAAAAAAAAAGGTTGTTAAAAAGTCCTTCATTTTCAGATAGTTTCAAAACTATTTTTGTGCATATGTTTAGTGACGTCTTTTATAAAAAAAAAAATCTGAAATTAAAGTTATTGTTTGGACATCAACATGTCAGCTAATTGCCATATGAGAAGTGAATGCAAACCAAGGCTTTCATTGATAAACAAATACATGAAATACAAAGAACTATTACATAAAGTTATGAAAACAAGATGAATAGCATACACATTTACAGAGATATGTTGACAATGTTGAGACTGCACAAAGCTGTAACAAAGAAAACACAACTACAGTTTTGTATGCTTCAGCAGTAAGTATTCCACTTGTTTTCATTTGAAAACTCACAAAAGTTAGATAAATTTTTTTAAAGCAAAAACAACACACACCATTTGCATACTTTTAACAATGACATTTTCCTATTTGAAATTTCAAAAATTAAAGTTTTTGCATGTTATAACACCCCTTACTCCACTCCACAATTCATGTGGCGATATATTTTAACACTGACAAATACTGGAATGAGTTTCACACATGCTAAATATAGATATTTAGTAAGATAATTTTTTTGTTTATTTTGAAAAGACTAAATCTTTCTGAATTGCTTTGCCAGAAGTTTGCAAAACTTACCAGTTAATGTTTCATCAAATTCAGGTTTAATCATAAATTCATGGTTCTCCACTTGCTCCATATCCAGAGTGCTTTCTATCATCTCTTGGAATTTTATGAAATCAACCAGAAGTTCCTTTCAGAGAGAAAAAAAAATTCTGGGTTTTATTGTTATAGACTTTTTTTTTTACTCAGTTTTTCAAAAATCAAACTTATGTCAAACAAAATCTTTTATTTAGAATTTCTTATACATAATTATTAAAATTGCTCCAATAAACTGTTTATTTACAAAGTCAGATGGCATATAATTTGGTAGCACTATTAATCCAAAGACTTACAAGATTGTAGATAATAAAATCTGTACAACACCTGGCAAAATATGGAATAGATGTTCACACAGCATGTTTTTCTCTGCAGTACACAAAACAATGAAAACAAATTCTGTTTAATAACCAAATATTCTGGCTTCATTAAGTATACCTTAAACCAGTGCTTTTCAACCTTTTTGCTGGAGTGGAACCCCATGGAAACATTCCACTGGCTCGAGGAACCCCTGTGCAATAATTTGGTTGTCTTATGCAAAAAAAAACAGCATTTAATTAATTATACAAAAAATGCAATTTGTAATAAAATGAAAATATTCATGTTCAGAGTATTGTAAATGAAATGAAAACAAAAGTGTACATGTTTGAATAGATTACATTTATTCTTATGAAAAAAGTCAATGGGAAACTTGAGCCTGGTGTTTCTTGCACAACTCTTTAAGATTGGGTCGTGTTTTTGACAGACACACACGAAGTTCATCTTCCACAGACCGCAATTGAGCTCGTTTCTTGTGCTTGATGGTTGTCAGAGCTGAAAATCCAAATTCACACAAGTAGGAGGTTGAAAATTGCAAAGTCGTCGTAGCGCTTTCTGGGCAATTGCAGGATATTCCTTTTCAACCAGCAACCAAAATGCATTCAGGTTAAGTTCAGAATGCTTCAGCTTTAATGTCCTGTCATTTAGAACACTGGCAAGTTCTTCTTCTGTTAATGTGAACTGTTCTTCAGGCGGCTCAAATTCTACAAATGGGTTTCTAATCCAGTCATACTGCTCAACAGATATTGATGGAAAATATTTGTCAAGATTTGTTAACAAAGTGTCCAAATGGTTCAAAATCAGTAGCCTAATTTCTTGACAATTCCTTTTAAAAACACATGGAAACATTTCCAAATTTCCTGCAGCTATGCGTTTCTTCCATATTGTCAATTTCTTCTGAAAAGCATTTATTTTGTCAGTAGAAGACAAGATATTTTCGTTCCTGCCCTGCATGCTATTGTTCAAGAGGTTTAGTTCATGAAATATATCGGCAAGATATGCTAACTTCGAACACCAATGGCCATTACTTAAACATTCTACAAAGTCTTTCAGGTTTTCTTGCAAACAAAAGGTCAATAACTCTTCTCTTAATTCGTAAAAAACGAGACAATACTTTCCCCCTTGACAACCATCGTATTTCTGTGTGCTGGATTAAGGTGGAATGTTCTGCTTCCATACCCACACAAAGTTTCTCAAACTGTCGACATTTAAGTGGCCTCATATTGATGTAATTAACTATTTTAACTACCATATCCAATGCAGATTTTAGTTCAGATCCAAGAGTTTTAGCTACTAGTGCTTCTCTATGAATGAAACAATGAGTATGGATAATATTTGGATTTTTTTTTTGTGCGATTGAGACAACGCCTTTAAGACATCCTGTCATTGCAGGGGCACCATCTGTACAAATACCAGCACAGTTTTTCAAGTTTAATCCACAATACTCTAAATATGAATTCAAAACATCAAATACATCTTGTCCTTTCGTTGTCCCTGGCAATTCTTTGAGACACAGGAAGTCTTCTACAATAGCTTCATCATCAATAAATCGAACAAATACAAGGAGTTGTGCTTTACCACTAATGTCCGTACTCTCATCAACTTGAAGTGCAAAAAAGTTATGTTTCAGTATTTCTGATTTAAGATTGCATTCAATGTCTCCTGACATGTCTTGAATGCGCCTACTTATTGTGTTGTCAGAAAGTGGAATTTCATTTACTTCTGATACAGCATCCTCTCCAAACATTATCCTCACTATTTCTTGGCATGCAGTTTCAGCGATGGTATGAGATTTCATTTTTCTTGCAACTATCTCCGCCACAGTATAACTTGCTTCTTGTGCTTTGTCACTCAACTTGAACTTTTTGGCAAACATAGAAACCTGCCTTTTATTACATTTCATTTGTCGTTGAAAATATTGTTCATCTTTGCTCGACAACTCTGGATGTTTAGTTACTAAATGTCGTTTCAGTTTGGCTGGTGCCATAGCACTGTTAGCCAGATTCTCCCACAAATAATACACAAAGGTGAAGGGCACTCTGGGTTTCCAGTCCAAGTAAATCCCAGAGCTATGTAGTTTTCACAATATTGACGAACTTTTAGTTGTAGGTTAATTCCACCATTTCTTGATTTCGATGAGGCAGCATTGCTGGTAGTAGTTTCGGCTTCAAAAGAGTGCCTCAGATCCTGTGTCTCTTCATCCGCATCTGTCTTGCGTTTTTTCACAAATCTATCCATGGTTGTAAAATCTGTAAAAGAGTTTCGATGATTTGGAAATTGAAAAAAATAACAACAGTTAATCGGCCGTCTGACAGTTTGTGGGTTAATAAAATAGATTTTCGAATTTGAATTTAACATGTTGTTTATTTGTTCGTGTTCTAATTTAGAAATTGCGGAACCCCTGGACTGTACTGGCGGAACCCTAAGGTTCCGCGGAACCCTGGTTGAAAACCACTGCCTTAAACAGATTAACTAATGCCATATTTTTTTCCAGATCAAATAGAGGAAAATATTATGGAATACACCTTTTAATATGCATTTGTAAAACATACTAAAAAGAAATGCAAATATACAAATTAGTTTGCAATTAAAAGGAAGCATTTGTTGATCTTAAGGAACTGCTGGATGTGGTTTAAACAACAGTGTGTACAAAAAGACCTATAGTAAAGCTTTAGATCATTAGTCAGTAACTAATCTCAGAGTTAAGGAACATTCTATAAATTTACTGAGTGATCACAAAGAAAAAAGATTTGATGTTTACCTTAATAGGATTACTGTACAACTGCATCAATAAATTTTTGTGCTCTGTACCTGTTTTTTCAAGTGCTTCAATAAGATGTGGCATCTTCCCCAATGATTGATAGACTTTATAACAATCCTGGCAGAGAAAGAAAGGAATAAATAAATATTTTAAATTAAATGCTATATCAAAAACAGTTTTATTTTTGTGTAAATGATGTTTGTAGAAATACTTATTAAGAAGAGACATCTCAATTTTATAAAACTGGGGAAATATTTTTTTTAAACATTTTGTCGATGAAAAAAGTGGGAGGGATTTTATATACCAACAAATACAGTAATTTCAGTAACTGAAAATGATATAGGAATAATGTCTTAAATCTTGTATTATTTTTAAGTTGGTAACACAGAGGAAAAGGAAAGATTTCTAGTTTGGAGTAAGTAAAGAATACAAAGAAAAAAGTATAAGTGCTAACTTAATAATTCAGCAGAAAGCAGGTGAATACTTTTCAGCCATGAGTTTTCAATATCTACAAAGTCTTCAACTGGTGATGACCCTGGGATCAAGCGAAAACATCATTAGAATAATCCAGGATACTACAATAGCCCTGAACTTTGTCAGTAGAAAATTTCAGTTGTGTGGCTTAAGACATGTTTACCACACAATCAGATACAATCTTTGCTTGGTTCTGAAATATATTTTATTCTGAATTCTTCATTCCAAGGAGCCTCAGAAAAGTATTTATGAAACCACAATATCTAATTCTGAAGACAAGATTTGATCACAAGCCAGTTCCTTTATTTCAAACCTTTGCATTTTTCCTAACTTTTGTCTTGGTCTTTTAAAATAGTCTTCAAAGGAAATTGTGCATCATTTTTCAATCTTTGACAAGCTAATTAAAAGATTCCATTTGGAACAAAATGTGCTACTTATGCATTGCAATTGTGTATGCCATTTGTCTGAATCAGTTGAGAAATGGAGACATAATCGAAACCTGACAAACTAAATTGTTGATTTCTAAAGGAAATAAAAATTTGGGGCGGGTGATTAAGTCCTGTCATCAAGGTATATTTATATTGCTATATGCAATACTTGGTTCTCAAGAAATCAAATTAGATGTAACATTTTGTTTATATCCACTTATCTTCACAAAGACAAACTGCTTAAATGCCAAAGTAAATCTAAACTCAAACTATCAGTTTTTACAATGTTTTGGTCATTCTGAATATGAAATATCTTGCATGAATACAATTTGTCACAGCAACACATACAGTTATGTATATAATGTGTACAATAAAGCATGATGATTTTAATCTTGAAATTACTCACCTGGAGAGTAGCTTTTTTACGTTCAAATTTCTTAGCCAAACGCTGAAAGTCTGGAACCTTTCGTAAATGGTCCTCATGAAGTGTTTGACGAAGTTCCGTATCCTTGAAAAATGCTTCCACTAGATTAAGCCTCTCCTCTGAAATAAAAATAGCATCAGATATAAATTGGGAATAAAAAGAAGGGCTACAAAAAAGCCCACAGAAAAGTGTGTGTGTGTGTGTGTGTATATATATGCTACTATAGTTTAATAGTCAGAAGACATTTATAGAGTTTGATACAAAATGACCCACTATTGTTGCCCTAGGTCAAACAAAGTTAAACTAAATAAACATTTATGAACATTTATAAATCCAGTACTGGTAAACACTTTACTGTTATGAATTTGAATCTTCACTCATATGGCCTTGTGCTAGATTATGAGGTGCGTGTTGGTAAGTTCTGGGTCTGACTAAGAAGGGATTAAAAAAAATTGATATTTGGTCAGTATAGGGATGTGTCAGCATCCCTCTGCAGATGTAAAATGGAATTGTTGGCAGTGATTCTATAGATTAAAACAACTAAAAGGATGCATTCTCATGATTTTACTCTTCCCTCACCATTTGCTTGTCTCTTCTTTTTCTGACAATATTTATTATACAAATATGGATTAGATTCAACTTTTGAAAAATTTTTTCTGCCGTGTCCCATGTCATCTAGTGGATACTTACAAGAAAGAAAAAAAAAGTGTGACATGCAGCAAGGTGTGTGTAATTCAGCTAGTATTATAACATACATACATAGACTTCCTAAAACTGGACCAAATACCAAGATATCAGAATTTTTGTAAGGCCAATTTTTCTTTTAAACACCTTGAGTGTTTGTGTCAGAAAAATTTAATGTGTTTGTCTCAAAAGTTTGTGTTTTCTCACAGAACCATCTCCAAAAGGTTTCTTTTGGATGTGAATAGTTTTGGGACAATAAGTTTCAAGCAAAGCCCAATGTGAATATCACATACTACACAATTTCACCCAATGTTGTTTTGCTTCTTACTGAGTAATTCCACATGTAAGTATCTGTTCATGTATACAGAATAAGATAGCCCCCTGATTGGTTGCTAATCTGTATCCATATTATTTAAACAGTCAAAATATACAAATGGCTGAATACTTTTTGGACTGATCATGTCATATATGTGAAAATAACTTTTTGCAAAGATATTAAAACATTTTTTAAGGCCACAGAAAAAAGAAAAAAAGATTCTTTCCAATTTCTTGAATGCCAAATATTGAATGGAAAGAAAATGATAACAAGGAGAACATTTCCAAAGATAACTTTAATCTGGCACAAAGCAATTATAACAAGTTACTTATTGAGAATTGAACTGCCAAACTTGCTTTAGAAATTAGCTACAAAGATATTCAAATAGTTTGTTAAACATCAAGATAGAAAAGAATACATCTGTGCTTTTTTTAATTTTCAAATAACAAACTCACCTATCTTGTGGAGATCAACAAGTGGTTGCTTCACCCATTGAGTAAGCAAACGTTGACCAGATGCTGTTCGACATTTATTTAACAAACCCAGAATGCTTTGGTTCTTATTTCCTCCTGGTTAAAAAAATAAATAAATGAAAGATAAAATAATCAAATCAAAAAGGCTTTGGCAACTCAATCTAGTTTATATGTCATCAAAAAATGATGGATATATTTAATAATAATAAAGTTTTAATAAATTTATGCTGCTCTGCATTTTCTTTATGTACAATACTTTGTGAATATTAAACTAAAATTAAGATAAATGATCCTCAGTCTTGTTCCAATGCTATAATTAAAAACAATTACAATAAAAATGAAACAAGCTTTTAATATGAACATATTTATATATATTTTACTTTGTATTTAAAAAAAAAAAAAAAATCTACCCAGTCTGTCAGAATGTAAGAGCTTCTTTAGCATATTCCTAGTATAAGCAGCATTTTCAATTTTTAACTTAAGATGAGATGTAGTGGAATTTTCTGATGTAGGAAATTTACTCACAATATGTCTTTATATATAATATATATATATGAGAGAGATTTTTAAAGTTATTCAAAAGTATAACTTCAAAATAAGAGCAGAATTTCAGTAACAGTTGACTAAATTTCATAGAAAAATCAATGGCATTCTTTTTTAAAATTTTTTTTCCTTGATTTTATTGCAAACCTAATTCTTATGTCCCATAAAAATTAGGTAAAGTAGCAAAGAAGAGAAACTTTTTTGTTGGCAAATTCATGGATGATATTTTTAGAAAATTTCAAACCAAATCATAAGCAAATCTTGGAAAAACAAAACACATCAGTCTACATTGGACAGTCTATATTGATACATGGATCCTATTTTTGCAATGGTAAAATTTTTACAGGAATCTAAAATTATAACATTAATAGAAGTTCAACTTGTGACAAAAAAATAATAAATAGTACAACTGCATTCCCCGCTACCACCAAACAATCATTTTTGATCGCATTAATACTGTGTGTGTGTGTGTGTGTGTGTGTGTATGTATGTATATATATATATATATATATATATATATATATATATATACACACACACACACACACACATTTACATTATCCATATATTATGTATTATTCCCATATTAGATGAGCATTTGTTCTACATTACAAGTTTGCCCATGTTTTCTTTATTGAAATCACATGCTTCACTTTTTTTGTGGTTTATCAATGAGTTTAAGTTTGTAATAAATTTATAAAATTATATAATTTTCCTTAAGCTGCATGTAAAAGCTGGCTGCCTACTAATGCTATGAAAATTTTAATTCATGAATCAATGATTTCTTATTTTCAAAAGTATATATTTTCTGTGTCATGTCCTTAAGCAAATCTTTTTTATCTACATAATAATTGCACTTTGGGATCAACGTGGACTTACATTAAAAAATAAAACTCTTCCAAGTATTATCCATGTAATTTATTTCTGAGTGAGTGAGAGAGAATATTTAGTTATTCTACTCATCAATATTTTAGCTGCTATACTACTTGTAATGACAAAAGTACACAAGAAATTTTTTCATCTGAAAATACAATGTTCATGCATAGTGTCCTTTTATAGTCCCAGTAAACAGAAATAGCACTCTCAAAGAGGAGAGTAGCGAAACAAGGAGAGACCACTCTTGATTATTCATAAAACTACTCTCCAGCTTTTTTCAGGTGTGTGTCTTTGCACTCAGTAACCTTGTAGATTGCTCTCATTCTGCTTTCCATGCTTAAGGGATACATTGTATCAGTTTTCACCAGTCACACTTCTGTGCTCCTTGTTCATTTCTTCAACTGAATGATACCATGTGACTTTTCAGTATCACTAAACCCAGTGATTGAACTCACAATATACCTGATATGTTTTAGCCATCGCTTTAATCCATAAGACCGTGTGTCTCCTGAACAATCTAATGTTGAAATTCTAGAGCCTTAAACCAATGTCTGTAGTTAGGTAGTAGAACTACCCACTAACAATTAAGTCTATTTTATGTAAGGAATTTTCCCCATTTTGTAGAGACCATCAGTGGTGCTTCCATCCAAACAAACTGAATGGTCAACTTGGAATATTGCAAATCTATTCACTAATACTGCCACTGATGAGGCTTCATTAGTGGTTCAAGACAAGTCAGAATCAAACTCCCACTCTTGGAGAGCACACTATTAATAGTAGATAATCTGATGGAGAAGTTGACATTGGGTTCTGACATATACTGACAAGAAGAAAGATTAGCTATCTCCAGTAATGCCATCACACACACAGGGTGCAATGTGTAAGTTGTTGCCAGTTTATATTTTTACTTTCATGTATACAAGTTGTTTGTTTTTGTCAACTGCACAGCATAGTAGGGCCAGCCTGTGAGAAAAAGAGCACCACGATGCAATTCAATCTGCCAGAAACTTGGAAATGGCATACTGTACTGCTTGGCATTTGCACTGGAAACTCCAATACAAACATTGGAGAGTGCTTGAGTGCCAATCTGAGGACATTGCAGAGGATTTGGAAGGTACAACAACTTGGAAAACTCACTGATTGTTCTGATAAGAAAAGAACTCCCAAATTTGTTGGTGACAATTCATTCGTCAATACCTGAACTTCAATTTTCACCATTCATGCAACTACTCTAAAAGCATAGCGCATCAGCTTTCACAAACAGGGACAGTCAATTAAAAAAACTGCCACAATTTGTTTATCATATATATGGAGTATATTTGAAAAGATTCAGAGGATCTACACTCCATACAACAATCAGGACAGTATTCAAAAGCTAGTGAACTGTATGAAAAATAGCATTTATTAGCTTTGGACAGCATTTTTTATTGAACAATAAAAAGTTTGTTTACAATATAAATGAGGTACAACATCAGGACAATATTCAAAGGATATGTGATCTTTACAACATAATGATGGTATTTAGAAGTAGTATAACACTTTGTATATATATTTTTCAAAATCAACTCCTTCCATTAAAGAAAACATGACCCAAAATTGTGTGTATTCCATTTCATACAGTTTTGGCAAGGAATACAAGAGATTAGCCACCCACTAAAAGTGGAAGAATGTCAATAGGTTGCAGTCCAAAGAGAGACATTGAAATCTTGCATAGCTGATCATCTGTCTCTACAGAATAAATTCAAGATAACAGAGGACAAGAGTAGAGGATAAAAACAAGTGAAAGAATAAGCATATATATTAGGCACTGACAACTTCTTCAGTAGATCTAGCATAGAGATAAATACCATCTGAGTGCTTTTGATGAAAAGGACACTCAAAAGAAATTCCACCCCATCACTTATACAATTCCATTAAATGACATGAATTATACTCTAAGTGAAATGAAAATCGAAAGCAAAATAAGATTGATCTATTCCCATAGATTCCAAGAAGGTTACAGAGTACAAAGATGGACACCTGATGAAGGCTGGAGGGTACAACAGCTGAAACATGAATATAATAACCAAGATGAGCAAGCTGGTTTGAATAGCAAGGCATATATAATAACAATTCCTCATTTCAAAAATTCAAACAAAAATTAGAACAATTAGCTTAAATTTTAACTTTACCAAAGTTTGAAATTGAACAAGGCTTACCTTCATATGTGTTGGGGTAAATATTAAGAGCTCGCACAGCTGCTGCATCCAGTTTCATATACTGCTTCAGATCAAAAGTAGACAATTGGAACTGGCCAAAATAGTTTTCATCTGACAGTAACTGAAATCAACAACAGAAACAGTTCCTAAAACCAAACTGCATTTGGTCTATATTAGTGATTTTAAAACTATATATGGCTTTGTGTGTGTATATACTAGTGTATTGTGAGATATAGCAACATGTAATGCAAAAATGGGATACAAATTGGGAGGGGGAAAAAAAAAAAAGAAAAAACTTTTTTTACAGGGAGAGTCCATCATACATAAGATAGGGAGTTACTTTTTAGTCACCTTGTATATTCACTATTTGAATGCATGATGTTTCTATAGGTGAGTGATGACAACTGGCAGTTGCAAATTGTGTATGAAGTATAAAAGATGACAAGGGAAATAATGCATCTGTTTGAATTTCTGATACAAGTCATTAATTTCGATTAATGTCCTCATCTTTGTTGTTATCACAACATTCTCGCTGTTATACTCTCTAGCCTTCTTCTAGTAGCTGTTGATCAGGATAACCTTCAGGCAATTTTGAGTTGAACATGTTATTTAATCTACAGGGAGTAAATTGTTCCACTATGTCAGGGGATATCAATCTTTTTCAGTTATTGCTCATCCTTTTACAGAAATTTCTTCTAAGTTAAGCCTAATGCAGAGGAGAACAAAGGTGAAACCAGGTGACCCCTGAAGCCAAAGCTGAAGGAACACAGAAAAGCAGTATTCAGGGGTGAAATCAGACACGGATGATCATGTATAGAATGAAAATGATGATTGCCAACCCCTGTAGAATAAAGTAAAAATACAAATATAAAAAGAACACAAGCTAGTCAGATATCTGAAGGAATCAGTATATATGTTAATATCCTCTTTAGTAGGCCTATCACATGGGAACTATTAATAAAGAAAGAGATATGATGACAGAGGGAACAAAGTTTCACAGTAAGTCTATACTAGTAAGAAAAAGAGAAGTAATTGTGGAAAAAGTCAAGTGTAACAGTAGCAACAGACATACAATAAGAACATTAGGTTTAAGTTCTACATTCAGGATTGTCCTACAAGACAATAGCTTAGATAGGTGTTGGTTCATGAATCGGGTGGCATGGTAATTGTGAGTTCAATCACTGGGCTGGATAGTACAGACTTACACTTAGTGGAACCAGAGATAGCAATAGCTGAGCTGTAATAAGAGAAGACAAAATATATCCAGCCATGAGCAGTAAAGGATTAAAGGGTTCAGTTTGAAATTCACTGAAGGTTACCCAAATTAAAAGGCACCTGAAGAAGGCTGGAGGACAACAGCTGAAATGCTGTGATAATAAAAATGAGGAAATTAGTCCAAATGTAAATTATCCTGGTTTATCAAAAAATCTTCATCTAACTTGAAAGATTATAGGAATGGACTAATCCTGACACTTGGAATTAAAACCCAGCTATCTCATCACATTACTTCCAAGTTTTTCTTGTCTAAAACTACCTATCCCAAAATATTGTTTTTTATGGCTTTTTCTTGAGAACGTTTTTACATGAATTTACATTAGAAATAGAAAAACCAAATGATACATTATCAGCAAATATTTTCTTTTGAAGATAATTTTCTTTCACTTGAGTCATAACAATTGCCATCACATCGTAAAAATAAAAAAAAAACAAAAAACAAAAAAACTAAGTAACATTTAGGAACATATTGAGATATCCCAAGAGAATAAATTTCTTTTTCTGGTAACACTTGTAGTTTTAGTTAATGTCATCACCTCCTTTTTGGTTATTTGTTCTCTGTGCATTTTATAATTACTTCACTCGAACAAATTACTGGTGTTTGTTCTGATATTGTGTTAAATTTTTTCTCCTTTTTTAAAAATTAAATATCTCTATATATGCATTAAGAGCTGGTGAAAAATTCTAGATCCAACACAAAAAACTGATAATTGGGTCAGGTTAAGAACATTCCACCATTTTCTCTTATAGAACTGTGTTGGTAATTTTCAAATGCTACAACTGTCTACAACTGCATTTCAAGCATCTTAGCACATTTTTTTTTTTTCATTGACATTCAAACTGAAATTTACTTACTTCAAGGTATTTGATTAAAGCAGACAAGCTAGCCATAGCAACATTTTTATCAACTTCAGCTGAAAAGAGCAATGTAAGTAAATAAATATAAATTAAAAATGAGCAGCAAATCATTTCATTAGTTATAATAAAATTATATTCTTTAAACTGACATGAAGGATTAATATATATATACACACACACACAATTATACATGATCTACAACATTAAAACCTGTACTAATAATTAAAGTATCGAAACAATTTATTTTTAAATGTCAAATGTTATTTTCAGAAGTTAATGAATTGAGCAATAAGATTATGTTATGTTGGCAAATCATGTCAAATGTTAAGATGAAGGACAAAGGATGCAGCAGTGAATGTGATAAGGCATTTTAAGACTCTTGAAATATAAGCAGAAAAAGAAGCTGGGGAGGGAGGCGGGGCACACACATCTTTTTGTATTTGCACAGAAGTGGTCACTGGATTATTCATCAGTGTTGGATTTCTGTGGACAATTCTGCAGCACAAGACTTTGATGCTTGCTTGTCCATTATGGATTTTGTAGGAAAAAAAAAAAAAAAAAAAAAAATTGTGCATAGAAAAATGCAATGTGTTTGCTTTCATTTTCTTTTTCTCAATGAGAAAGGAAGTGTAAATAAAAAATTTCCCACCAAATAAAAATGTCACTGATGCTTTGTGTAATAAAATTAAACCATTTTATCAATAAGCTTAGATATTTTATTAAAAGGTGATGCTTTTCATCACATTCTGAAAAAGTATCCTTTAGCTGTTAAGTATATAATAATGTATTTTTTGTTTTTTAGTTATGTTGAATAAAAGTGAAATGTTTTGATTACAGAACAATTAAAATTTTTTTAAAAAAAAGTCACTCACGCAGTGCTGCACTATTTGGTTGATCACCTTTTTTGAACTTAAGCAATCTGTTGAGATCTTGTACAATATCTTTATTCTGAAAGTCACCTAAATAGAAAGAGAAAATTTAACATTGAAAAACTTGTTTGTAAAAAACATTTTTAGGACATGTGAAAGCAGAAGGAATAGGAAAAAAAAAAAAAAAAAAAAAAACACTTACCAAAATGACATTTTGCTATACACAAATTCTCAACTATATATATCAGAAAAACAAACTTGCCTTTCTTTTTTTCTGTCACCATAAGCCCGCTGCGGTTAACAACTTGTTTCAACCAAGTATTATCACTTATCTCATTTGAACAGACAACACATTCCTTGGGTCCCAACTGTACAATTAAAGCCTGCAAAAACAAGTAAAATTTTAAATATTTAAGATGGTAGAACCATTAAATGTTATGTCAATTTTAATGTTTTTTTTTATAAATATCATTATTCTAGTATGTTTGTGTATAAAGGAGGGAGATGTTGAGACGATTATCCTATCAAACTTTCAGATGTTTCCATAGAGGAAAATAGTGTGATCATTATTGTAAATGACAAATAATTAATAGTTAAATTACTATATCCTATAAAAATAGAGAATAATGTTGGAAGAAAAAGATATCTATGTATATGTTCCAGGTTAACGAGAGGGGAGGGAGGAAGTTAACACAGCCAAAGTTACTGAATAATCCCCTTATTAATTTTAAGCAAGACAATTGGGAAAGCCATAATTCAGTAAAAAAAAAAAAAAAAAATTCATGAAAGCCTATGAAGAATTTTGATGTCAACTGAAACGTTGGCTGGCTCATTATCATGAGATGAGCAGATATTGATATAAGGGTATTGAAATATGTCTAAGTACAATGAATCTGCCTCACACTTTTATAACAAAGTTTTGAAACATTTTCTTTTATCGGATAAAATGAAAAAAAAAAAAAAAAAAAAAAAAAAAACTAGTTTAAAAGGCAAATTGAAGTCGTTGGCAATGTGTATAAAAAAATTAACATACTTAAAAAAAAAAAAAAAAGAAAAAAAAGAAAAGAAAAAAAAGGAATTTAATAAAAAAAAAAAAAAAAAAAAAAACCCAAAAAATACAAAACCTGTTTGGAAAATAAAGATTACAGAAAGCTTCATAGAAAGAAGAGTTTATCTTTGGCACAATTAAATGCAAGAGTTAACATTTCAAGTGAGCCTCCTAATCAAACAGGATTTACTTTGACCCAAGAATCCATTAAGCATGACCTAAAAAGATTCCATTGCAATTTCTATCAACAACAGTTACCTTGTAGTTGAGAATTGCCTATTTCCCATTGGAAGTAAGGGTAAATTTTCAAAACAAACAAGTTTATATTACCTGAAAGATTGGCACAACACAAACTCCATTTATTCTTAAACTAAATATATCAACACTAGATTCCCAATGTTAAATTTTAACCTGTTGAAGCCCCCAAATCTGACACTTGCCAATGTCCTTAGACATTTTGGGTAATTTCAGAACTGTCTCTTTAAGAGAAATGAACAGTAAAGCAAATGGTTTGAACAAATGTTCATATGAACAGCTTTTTTTTTTTTTACTTATTAGGTTGTGTAATTCTTTTTGGTGATTAAAACACCAGTGCTGTACTGATGAACCAATATTATAGAATTCAACACTAGTAGTTAATAGAATAGTTAAATAAAGAGTGTAAAGATTTAAACATAAAATTTGCCCGGTTCATCATCATACATTCAACCTAGTATCTGTCTTTATAATTATCAATGATGGAAGGTATATATATATATATATATATATATATATAATAAAAAAAAAGACTGCTTACCTCTAAGTTAGAGAATTGATCATTATCAATAAATTCACAGACTGAGAGTTTGTGTGTAAGTATTTCTGCATACCCAATGCCAACAATCTTTAAAAACAGAAAATAAAATAAATACACATGAATGCAATTTTTAATATCAGTTTTTGAAATCAATAATAATTTTATAAATTTTAAAATTGTGTTCATACAGATTTAAAAAAATGATCTTTCTCAAAAAGCTTTGTTTAGGAAAAGTATAAAACCTGTCAGTAATCAAAAAAGGGCTTGGGATTAACACTCATCCCTGTGGGATAATAGACCATTAGTTTAAGAAGACTGTTCACTGAGATGATACAAAATTATTAAGTTGAATTTTATCAAATTTATTCTAAAAGTAACTAATAAAATAAATTCTTACTTTGCCCCAAGTGGCAGGCTTTTAATAAATGGGACAAGTGTGCACACATACACATGCAAAAATAAAACAAAGCTTAAGTTAGGTACCTCCACGAGATCGCTAAAAAAAGAGCATAGCATGATGAAAAAGACGCCAAACTTGACGAAAACAAAATTTTATCGTCTAAATGTTTGTTATTATTAAGAGGAAAAGTCAAAGTATTTTTTGGGGTATTTTTTTTCCATTTTTTAATTGTTCCTAGCACGTCCAAAATTTTCGTTAAAAATCTTTTTTTTTTTTTGAGTCAGCAAAATTGACCATTTTTTTCCATTTAAAAAAAATGGAAATCTAACTTTGAAATTTTTTAAATATCAATTATCATTTTTTCAAAACTTATTTTAAGAAAAATCAGAAATTATAATGTTTATTTAAAAAATATTTTGAACCAAACTTAACTTAGCTTTTTAAAAAAAAAAAGATGTAATTTGAAAATAAAACAAAGCAGGTCATAAACTTTCGCGTCTCTTGACATGTGATGAATGATATATTTACGAATTCCATGAGGCTAATTTGTTCTACGGAAGGAGAAAAGTGAAATAATTTACATTTACGTGAACAAATTATTTACCCCGTTATTTTTTAAGGAAAACTTTCAGCGGTCTTTTTTTTTTTTGTACTTAGCTTTCACCTTTACGTTTATGATGCTTTATGGAAAATATATTGTAAAGAAATTAAAATAAAACTGTTAAGAGTGACATTAAATTTCATATTTCTTAAGAAAGGTATCTAATTAATTTATAGGTACCTTTCTTATGAAATTTTATCAGAAATTGTACATAAAATACTATAATTTTATGTACATTTATTACATTCTACTGTTATTTGTATTTGCATTCATTTTATTATTAATTTTGATATTTCATTTATGGAAAAATGTCATAACTGAGATTAATATAAAAATAAGATCATATAAATTTCATAAGATGATACTGATACTTGTAGGTACCCTTCTCAGTTGAAATTGAAAAATCAAATTAACTTCTCTACTCATGTTTTGCAAAAGTAAAGGCCTTAACAGCAGAGAACAATGCTTAACTCAAATAACGCAACTTAATTATATTCTGGTTGGTCTTCCGTATTTTATAATTACAGCTCGATTATAAAGCACAAAATTACATTTCTTAATTACTGGGGATCTTCTGATTAGTCAAAATGATACAATTTACAACGTAAAAAAAAGATCTATCTCATAAGGACACTTATGAAAGCCGATGCGACTTTTAACTAATTTTATAATATTTTAACAACTTAAATGTAAAATCTATTATAATTAATGAAATAACAAATAATTGTATTAAAAATTCAATTTTTCATCAAAAAAAATTTTTTGCTTTCAGAAAATATTGTCCATATTCATAAAAACAACTAAAAGCAAATAAAAGCATTTGAAATTAAATAATATATTTGTTTTATTGAGTTTTGTATGTTACAATTCAGAGCTGATTTTCAGGTACTGCGATCAATTAAAAAAAAAAAAAAAACATGATTTGCATTCCTCAAAGCCCTGTGCTTTTAATTATTGTAATCACTAAAACCGATGCGATGAATTTCCAGCGTTTTCATAAAATTAGTTATGGGGGTAATAAATATTTAAAAAAAATATTTCTACCATGACTTTCAAAAAAAAAAACATATTTATAATAATTTTGATCATCTGTGAATAGTTTCTGAAAGTTTCATTAACATCCGATAATTATTTTTATTTTTGCAAGATTTTTCAAATTAATGTGTGTCATACCAAAAAAACGTGCTAAAAATTGTATATGTTATTTACTAGTTCGCTGATACAAATAGAAAAAAGGTTTTTTTTTTTTTAAAATCAAAATTTAGAATGTTCTAAAAAGAAGGAAAATTTTTTTAAAATAATTAAAAAAAAACTTTGGTCTTCCCTCTTAATAATAACATAAGCATTTAGACAATAAAATTTAGTTTTCGGCAAGTTTGGCGTCTTTTTCATCAAGCTATGCTCATTTTTTAGCGATTTCGTGGAGGTACCTAGCTTAAGTCCTTTTTAGACTTGTGAATGAAACTCAAACTTAAATTTAGAAATTTGTATTATTTATCATATGTGAAAAATATGATCTAATTTTAAGAACTGATTTTGCTTTAATAAACAAAGTATAAAAATTATTTTTGTCAATTTTTTGGTTAAAAAACTTCCATGAGCCATTAGCAAACAACATTTATGTCTTCTGCTTATAAAATAAATTGAAAATACAAGGGAGAATTTAAAACAATGATAATCAATTGGGAAATTAAGTCACAATGCAGATAACTGTAAATGAAAATTTAAAAATTCTTTGATTGTGACTTGTAATGCACTAATATTCTTTATATAAAAAGTGCATATATATATATATATATTATATATATATATATATATATATATATATATATAATCTCGCAATTTGTAAATTTAAGCCTGATAAAATTTACTCAGAGCATGGAAATTAGTTAACATTTACATGTAAAATTATTCAATGCGATTTAACCAAATTGTTTAAATAAAAATAAAATTATGATTTTTATAAAAACTGCAATAAAATTTAACTAATTTGTCTTTTTATACATTTTTTAAAAACTTGCCACCTAAACATTTTAAGGGTGTTTTTTTATTATGCTACAAACAACTGTATAGAACTTTTTAGCACCTCCTCTTAAACACAGAACAAAAATGGCAAACATTTGGAATATAAACATTAACATAATTAAAAAATATATATGAAAAAATATAGTTTAAAATGTTTCTGCCATTATTTTTCAAAAAAGACTGTGGAAGTTCACGATATATAATTTTAGAGAAACTTTTGCTGTGACACTAAAAAGCAGTTTGTTTTTGAAAATGAATTTTTAGAAATAATTAAAGGACGAAGAAGAATGAAATAATTATTCATAAGATATCGGATCTGTTTAATTAATTTATGTTACAGGGTGGCGAATAAGAGATAGCTATCTGCCCATGGCAATAATGAAACTTTTCAAATTGGTCATGGGCCTACAAGACAGAATGCTAAGAGATAATGGTAATCAGGCCACCCAAGAGAGAGAGAGAGAGAAAGATTAAACCATTAACTATCCTTCGGAGATATCACATGGTTTTGGGAAAAACACCTGTTTTATTGTCCAGACATGAACATGATAAAAGTTTGATACCAGGATAGTTAATTAGTGACAGAATGTGAATACGTCCAGTTAACCACCCACTTGACGCTGCTAAGATAAAGATTAGGGACCACACTACGAGTCGTGGGAGGTCTGCTTGGGGAAGAAAAAGAAAGAAAAGATTTTTTTTTTTTTTCCCCTTTGAGCGATAATTGCAAACACCCATGCTGCTGAGCGTTCATTGGCTGAATGGTGGCGTGAGTGGTAGGCGAAGATAAACATGTGAGAAAGAGGAGTTGAGGAGGATTGGTGTTGACGCCTCTGAGGGGATTGTGTGAGATACCAATATGAGAAAGGAAGAATTTGGGAGGACGATTCCTTAAAGTAGAAAGTAATGGACTTCCAAAAATGGAAAGTAATAAATTTTCCTGTCCAAAACAAAGAAAATCCTTATTGTGGATTTAGAATTATCAAGGAATCTCAAAATTTGCGACAAGCCCACCCCGGTTTTGGTCGGTGTCCATATAATATATAGCAGTCGCAGCAGTTAGGAAAAGTGGACGGCAGTAACACAGAAAGCAGTTGGAGAGAGAGATGCAGAGTTGAGCTGTGAGCTCTGAGACCCACCTCGCAGGAAGCTGACTGAAGATCCATACATCCTGACTTCAACTTCTAACCAAGAACAATTTATTTTTGAAGAACGACTTAGACTCACACCACCAAAACAAGTTTACGAATATCACCTGAAGATACACCAAAAGCAGTTTCTTAAAGAAAAAAACGACTTAAGATGTTAAGATTTTAATAATAACAAACACA
Source organism: Acanthosepion pharaonis (assembly GCA_903632075.3). NCBI lineage: Eukaryota > Metazoa > Mollusca > Cephalopoda > Sepiida > Sepiidae > Acanthosepion > Acanthosepion pharaonis. Next base: position 228,833 of record CAHIKZ030001645.1, read on the forward strand.
AAGTGTCAATTATCCACATTAGCGGTTTGAGAGAAATCCAAGTCCTGTATTCAGCAACCAGATATAAAATATTGTTATTCTTTTTTTAACATTTGAACTTTTTGAGTTGTTACTTTATTTTCTTTTACATATACTTTGTGTAAGTTACCTTTGTTCAGACTTGACTTGCTATTGGGCCCGGCGACTGATTGATTTTGTCTACCTAAGATCAAATCACAATGTGGGTAGGTTAGACTAGAAATCAAAGCAGTTACTTTTAACCAGATGTTGGAGGCAAGCTATCAAACGACAAATCTGATACCGAATCTAACCAGATTCCCATCTGAATCAGCAAAAGCTTAGAACGTCACATTTGGTGCCGTGACCAACACCAAGCCAGTTGGTCGTCACAGGATAGGACGGCGACAGGGGGTGATGTCACAGTGGAATGGAACTAAAGTGGATATTTCTCAATATTAAGTATTTCAGTAAGTCACATACCATGTCTTTTCTTAATAAATTTATATACAAAACAGTGCAATTTAGACTAACATAAAAATAGTAATTGGAAAAAAAATTCACAACAACCAAAGACTCATATTTCAATGGTTTTACTAAGATTAAAATTGCAGGCTTAAAAAGTAATAAGCATAAGAAATTTATTACATTGATATACTAACAAGAAAATAGTAGCTCATGAATTTGTTTTGAACATGGTGTTCTTTACTTCAGCCCAACCCATAGTGCAACTGATGCCCAGAACTAGTGGCCTATTTCTAATCACAGCATTCCACTGAGAGCAACAATTTTTAATTTTGGTTTGGGTTTACAGTAGTTCACTGCTTCGGAACCATCAATCCCCACTGTTAACAATGATGTATGAAATATCATATGCATTTTAGTCTTTAAATTTAACAAAATGTTACAACTGTTTTAATGAAACAAAAAACTATATTGGAACTATGAATTCTGGAACAAAAGTATGCCATAAAACAAAATAAACATGAAAGGAACTTATTTTATTGTTTTGAAATGAAGTAACCAATGTTATGCAGACTTATTTTGTTTCCATGACATATTTCAATCTTTCAATTCACATAAAATATGGACCATAAAAAAAAAAAAAAAAAAAAAACACCCAAATTTTCAAGATAATTCTGTTTACTTTAGGCTGATATCTATCCTCCAAGTCTGGGTAAACATCCAGATTCCTAGATTTTTTTTATTGCCCCCATCTTAAAATATATAAATCTTACTTTATTAACACGTTAGAGGTACTTCTTGATAACATCTATGGATATTGAAATATTTGCTAGAAAGGACTCGAGAGATAAAGGCTGAGCAGAGGTTCTTTGTAAACAAATGATGGATCACAGTTTATCAATAATCATCTATGAGATGGGGAAAGCAATTCACGAGAAAACAGAAAATATGCTTAAACTTGAAATTGTATGAGGGTGGACAGAAAAATGAATTTTGTGGGAGAAATTTATCATGACCGGATAATGTTAATTGGTCAAGATGTAGCAAGTATGGACCTAATATTGGTGGTGAGAGGCATTTCAACCAATGGTCACATGAGAACATAGAAGATTTAGAGAAAATATCTGAGCAGAATTAGTCAACTGAAGATTTTTCTCACTTTAAGAGTTTCTGGATGCAAACTAATAATCTACCAAGAGTGTTAAGATCAGGTACAAGTAATTTGTTGCAGATTTGCGATTAAAAGCTCCCTGACTGAATTGCCGAACAACTATCAAAATACCAATACAGTTATTATTGCTGTTTTTGCAATGTGTTATGAATGATGCCAACAATTAAGAACTCATGAACTAGTTGTAGTTATGTAAATTAATTTGGTAATTCTAACCCTTAACAAATAAATTTTATATCATTGTTTTTATAAGCAAGAGTTGATGGTCATGAAAGTCGCTTTTCTTACAACCCACCCACTTTGTGCTGGAGGATTTTTCAACCAGACTTATCTAAGACTTCCTCAGATCAGAAACTTAAAATACAGTTGGTGAAATACTTAGCAAAGATGACAGAAAGATGAATGTAATAGATGCAAAGTCAGTTTTCATCTTTACTCCTACTTCATGCCATGTTTAATGGTTGCAGAAAGTTGTGACAAAAAAGAAAAGTATAAAAAAAGTAAAAACTAGTAACTCACCTTCTGCCCATTTTCTGTTGCAAGTTTGATAGCAATAACACCTGTAGATGATGACATGTCAATGTTGGTAAAAAGAATGTCTTCAAACTGAGACAAATTACCTGGAGATGCCTTTCAAGTAGAAAATGAAAATTTCTATCAAAGTAATTCTAAAAAAAAAAAAAAACACAAACAAAACAAACATTATTTTGCATTTTAATAATTAGAAAAACTATCAGGAATCACAGAAATTAAGTTATTGCAAAAAAAAATAAAAAAATACAATTTTATATGCAACAGATTGATTAAATGTAACAGATTACAACAAATAATTGATTAGAAAGACCAAATATTTAAAAAGCAAAATCAAAATGCAACATTTTGTTCATTGCAAATCAGCTTAAAAGGAATTACTGCTTACAGGGACCAAAATTCAGTCTCAATTTCCTGTATTTTGAATTATTGCAATAATTCTGTTCAATCAATTCATTATCCTTGGTATATAATTAGATGCATGGAATAATTAAACATTTTTGATCCAACAACAAATTTCATGAAAGAAAAAACTGAAACTGTAAATTTTTCTCCAATGGTTCAAATATTGAGGCAAAGTATGATTACTGTTAATCATTTTAAACTTATTACTTAACCAGCATATCTTAATTTCTCCTTTTTATTTTAAACATTTGATTACCTGAAGATCTTACATTCTAAATTAAAGATTTGATTCTTAAAATATTTTAAATTTCATGGAAATGGCATTGTAGGAAAATGTAAAAAAAAAAAAAAAAAAAAAAAAGGAAGAAATGCGAGACAGAAAAAACTTGCATGTTACCTCCATATGCCTGCTGAGAGAAAAATGAAATTAGATTAAAAATATGAAGATTTTATAGAACCCCACTTCACAAGGTTCATTTAACATAATTTGAAGAGGAAAGTTTCATTTTCTAAAAATCTTCTGAAACATTTTCAATTGAAAATTGCTTTTGACTTGAGAGAATTTGACAACCAGATTCTTTCTGGTTAATAAGAAATTAGGAATTTCTTCCTTGTATAGCATTTTGAATGTGTGTGTATTGTAGCAGTTATTGGCAGGGAAAGTGGAACTGGCATGCCAAATTCAAATTTCGGCAGTGCTTATTGCATTCAATTTCACACTAATTTCTTTAGGAATTTCTTCTCTCCCTAGCTCTTAGCTAAATAGCAGAGCAGACTGGACTTTCTAGTCTTGGTTGGCAACCAGCTTAGAAGGAAAAATCTGAATTTAAAACCAGTTGAGTTTGGGGCTAGCAACACCACCTCATAAAACCCTATTTGCTAAGAAACCACAGAAACAACACCTAGCACGGTGAGGGTGTGGCTTTATTGTCTAATGGCACTAAAGAAGAGGAAGTAGAAGACAGTGTTGTGCATTACCATTTACATTTAATACAAATACGCACAATTTTTCATTCCAGTTACCAACTGCTTTACACATTAACTTGCCAATAGTTTTTATAAGAAATTCATTAAATGGTGGAAAGCAGCCACAAAATAGAATTTCAAACTTTTCAAGCTTTTAGCAGAGTGAATAGCACAAAATAGAGTGAATAGCTTTACTTACTTTAAAATCCAGAGACCAATCATTTTTGCTTTTACATCGATAAATTTCTACCCGATATTGTTTTACTAATAGAAGTTCACGAACAAGAGATTCAAAATTCATTTTACTGAGAACCACAGACTCCAACTTATTTGAACCTGAAAAACAAAATGTTTTTGTCTGAGAAAAAAAAAAAAAAAATATTGCTGATAATGTTACATTTGAATGCTGTATGTTTTTTTTTTCTTCTTTTTTTTTTAAAAACTGGTCAGTAGTTATATCAAAATTGGTCTTGTATATTGCTGAGTTGCATAAGACTGTACATTTCAATGTTAAAAAATAGGCTTGGATCATCAAAATTTTGCTATTCTCAGGTTTTGAGGCTCAGACATATAACATTGTTTCCTTTAACCAAAATTCTTTTGTGAAAAGATACGAAGGTCAATGATAGGAATTGTGTCTGCACTGGTATTGTTCTTATTACCCTACTTTTGGCTAGACACCTGAAAACTACAAAAACAATGTCATTCCAAAAGAATTAATCTTTTTTGCATTTTAAGTTTTCAAATCTTATTTTTTGCCTGTCATGGTGTTATATACTATACATATGAACACCAATGGGTTTAATCTGTTTTAACGATGCAAAGAGTACATTTCTTTTCTTTTTGAAAACCGGTTGTACATTTTCCTTTAACTCGAATTTTGCTTTCATTTTATTGCACCTGCCTAAACCCACCAGAAAATACCTCTAAGAATTTAATTTTCAATTCTTTCTTTAAACTTTGTTTCGTTAATAAAACTTAACTTCTTGACAGCAAACTGATTGGACTGTTCCATAACTTAACCTGCTCCAACTAGTACATTCCAAAAAGGTTATTTGTATTTTTCATTACAAACAGTCTTAATTTCAGTGTTTTCATTCAACATGACACTTGTTATAAATTCCCCTTCAAATTTCATTTTCTGACCAGTAACACTACAAGCAATTTTCTTGGTAAGGATTAAGGTTGGTTTTCTTATCTTTTTCTGTTGTATCCTTAAAGAGGTTATAAACAGAGAAAGGTGGTACTCGAGTGAAGGAAAAGCAACACATACATGAATAAAAGAAGAGAGGTTTATTGTAAAAAAAAAACAAAAACAAAAGAAAAACAATACACTACTGAAAGATGGAATCGGGTAGCAGGCTAGTAATTCCTGAAGCAAGCCCTGAGGTATATCCTGTGCTCATTATATATTGCCACTGATATAGTCAGTCCACATAGGCGATAGGAGGGTGCGGGACATTCCATTACAACATTTTCCATGTATATTGGTGTAGCATACCTACGGACGATAATGGGTATGACCCCATTCTCATAAATACAGTTGCAAATACAGTATGTTGGTCTTCAGCCGTCGATTGGACAGCGTTTGTAGTCCTTATTAGACCTGTTAAGACCGTTTTTCCTGCCACTCTAGGAAATGACCTTTTTGTTCTACAAATTCCGTTTTAGTTAAATTCTAATTTATTTTACCTTTTATGTTCACTTTTGCTGACTATGATTTTTTTTTTCACTTTCTTTTTCAGTTTATTACTTTCCCATTTTTATTTATCCTTTTTTCGTATTTATTCTATTATTAGTTTTGATTATGTTAAAGTCCTTTATAAGTTATTTTTTTCGTTTTTGATTTTCTATACCCAATTCCCAGAGTTTACCTGTTTATTTTTTTTGAATTTTTAATTTTTTGTTTAGTTAATACGTACTGTTTTGTATTTGTAGCCTGTCCTTTTCATTTTAATATTTAGTTAAAAAAAAAAAAAAGTTTTATTGTTGTAGTTTACCTGATTTTGTGTAATTTATTGAGGTCTTCATTTGTATAACGTTTGTTTTTCATTTGAACTGTTGTTTTTTGTTGTAATTTTGTTTGTGACCAATTGTTCATGTCAAGTTTTTTTTTTTTTTACTGTATTGTTTATTTACCATATTTAATTGTACTTTTGTTTGAAAGTATTTTGTGACTATTGTTTTCTGTGTATCGTCTTAAATTTGTTTTTACTACTTGGTGAACTTTGTTTATTAAACATTTTTTTTCCGTTTTAATTTTTTTTATGCCTTGTCATTACCACCCCTCCTTGTCTTATATTTTTTCTTAAAAAAAAAAAAAAAAAAAAAAGTGGAGACCCCCACCCCCGAAAATTCCGTCTTTCCTAATTAAGAAAAAGAAAACAATGTTGGCCAACTACAGAAAGTCAATTAAAAGACATTTATTTTCAATTAAAAAAAAACCTGCCTGACAAAGATAGCACAGAGGAGTACCCAGTTTTGCCGAGTACATCCCTAGATAAAGAAGTTAACTGCCTGAACAAGTTAACTAAAAGTATGGAGGCCAAAAATATCCAAAATGCAGAAGTCAAAAAATATGCAGACCAAAATAAGGAAAAGAAAAAAAGAATGCTGAGGCCGGGGAATCACCCTCTTGTTGGAAGTCCCCTACACCAGTGCATAATCAATAATGCGGAGTTCTTGGAGTGAGCTAAGAGTTATGCACACCTTGTCGTAGAAGGTGGACTCTTAGAAGACCCTCAAGAACTAAGAAAAATTGACAAAAAAATTGTGTTGGTCTTTGTCGTGGACAAGTGTATGTGCAAAATTTGTTGCTCAACGAAAGACACAGTGGTGAAATCACTGGAGTCCCTGGGGTTTAAGCCCCTCAGAATCATGAAGGGAGCCAGCTATTTCATGCGGGACGTATTGTTACCCACACCAGAAGACTGTGTTGAAGCTTCCAGTCGAGACCTTATAACAAAGGACTTGATATTGCGGACTGAATACGAAGGCAAGCGAAGGACCAATGTGGCAATATAAGAACACCCCGCCGCTTTCAACTCCCAGTATAGCGAGATACTGGGTGTTTCCTGTGATAGTCTGAACGGGGGATGGAGTTTTGAAATATTATTTGATTGTAAAGCCTTCCTCTCCATCCCCAACTGTCTGGAAGTAGGGAACCTGAGGCTGCCGTTCATTGCGACCGGTCGTAAACTGGTGTGTTGGAAGTGTGGAGAAACTGGTCTCTTCTTCCTGCCCAGAGAAGAAGGCCCCTGGAAGTCAGGCTCCAGTTGACCAAAATACCCCTCTAACTGCGTCTACCTTCCACCTCGCCATTAATGGGCATGCCAGCTTCCGGGACCGGTTCGGTAAAACCTCTGGTTGGGTTGAGTTCTAAGACCCCATTCCTCGAAGAGCATTTGTCTGCTGCTAGTGCAGTTGTTGAAAAAGGGGAGGGGGAATGGTAGGTTGCTGGTAAGGCCAGAGGGAAGCACCAGACTGCAGGGCCTCAGTCCCATGACGAGAGGCATAAACAGCCTTCCCTCCCTCGGTCAGTCTTAAGGGCAATGCCCCAGTCTCTGATTTGACCTTAAAAGAGCAACAAAAAAATACGACCCAGGTTTCAAGAAAACTGAAAAGTTAAAACAGTTGAAAGAAAAGTTGGACAATCAGAAGCAGTCCCATACCAAAAAAGCTACTCCCACAACATCCTCTACCCTGTCCTCACCTGCAACTCAAACATTTTTCTCCTCAGAAATATTCTACCCCTCTCATCACCTGTTAAAACTGTTCCCTTCAGTAGAGATCCCAGCCTTTACAAAGATCATCTTCTACCCCACATCATACTCCCAGTCCTTCCCCTATTAAAAACCCTGAAATGTCCCCTCCTCCTTCCAAAAGGCAGAGAAGCCCTACCCAGGAATTGAAAGAAAAAGGAAAAAACTCAAAAGCATATTTATAACTCTGGAGAGGATGCCTGCCAAATTTCCTTGGATGAAAGAGCTAGAGACTATGGCAACTGGATCAAAGATCTGAAATAACTTCTTTCGATCAGACAGTATGCCGATATGGATGTGGATTGATTGATTGTTTAACGGCATCTCAACCTTAGTGGTCATTTTATGCCGAAAATGGTTTTGAGCGACTTTAAAAGAATCTCAAGTTAAATGTGTTTCTTGGTTTGAGTAGGCATCTTGAAGTAAGCAGTTTCATGGAGGTATATATCTTGGTATATTTGTGTTTATCCCAATCTCTTCTAGATTTTGTTATAGAGACCAGTTTCTCTTATATATTCAAGTATTTTTGAAGGTTTTACTTGGAGGAATACTTCTTTCAGTTTGTTTCTTTGTAGTACTTTTGGCGAGTTTGCTTCAAGTCTAAACAATTTGTCAAAATGAGACATATTGTATAAGCCTCCTGGCATGGTATATAGATTGGAGCTGCCTCCTTCTCAAGGAGTTAAGAATGGGTGATGCTCGAGTGGCCCATACGGAGTCTTGATAATGTTACTTGTTCTTTTCTAGTCATTTCACTGTAATCATTTATTTCTCAAATTGGTTCCTTTATTGCGTATAATTTGTTATTGGTGTAAGAATTCCATGATTCTTGCCATTTGTTCATTTGATGTTTGTTCATTTGATGCTTGCTATTAGGTCTGTGAAGGGAATTTTATCTTTTGAGGGTTCCAGTTCTAGTGCATTTTTTGCTGCCTGAACAGCTTTGTCATTCCCATTTATACCGATATGACTGGGTACCCAGAAGAAAACTATTTCTTTATATTTATTAACTACATCGATATTGTTTAGGATTTTGGTTGTTAAAGGGTTGTGTGTTTTTCTATTTTCCAATGCAGTTAGTACTGAATTCTTATCTGTAAAGATGATGTGTTTCTTTTCTTCACTGTTTTCAATTATATTCAATGCCAGTTCTATGGCTGATGCTTCAGCACTGTAGATTGATGCTTTATCAGGGAGTCTTTTTAATAGTTTGTCTTTGTTGTGCACTGCAGCACATGTAACTTTATCTCCAACTTTGGATCCATCTGTATATATTTCCATGTGGTTTTGGTATTTGTCTTTAATACTTTGAAGTTCTTTGTGGTATATAATTGGGTTGGTTTTTTCTTTTGAGTACTTGATCAAGTCAAGTATTATTGTTGGTTGTTTTGCCAACCAAGGTGGGTATTTCAGGCTAACAGATTTGTGAATTTTGGATATATATCTATTTCAGCTTCATCTTTACCTTGTTTGATTCGTAGTCCATATGGTTTGATGGCCTTTTCTTTTCAAACAAAACTCTGTGTTGTGGCTGAAAGACACTTGTATGTAGGATTTGAGGGACATGATGCTAATTTGATGTAATATTGCAATGCCAACTTTCCTCTTCTCATTACCAGTGGTGGTTCATATGTCTCTACGTACAGGCTCTCGACTGGGGTAGTGGCAAATGCTCCTATTACTAGTCTTAGTCGTTGGTGATGGATAGTATTCAACTCTTTGATATATGATTTCCTTGTCGATCCATAAACGAAACAGCAATAATCCAGTTTGGATCTTATTAGTGTTTGATAGTTTCAGAAGTGTTTTTTTGCCCACTCATTAATTTTGTTTAGGCTTAGTTGCAGTTGCCTTTCAATTGCGCGCATATATTTTGCTCTATAGCATATCATTAGATCGTCTACATATATGGCACATTCTGTTCCAGTATTAATGTTTTTAATTATGTTGTTAATCTTTATATTAAAAGTGTTACAGAGAGTATACTGCCTTGTGGCAGTCCCATTTCTTGTTCTTTCCAAGCTGAAAGGGTATCTCCAAATTTCACCCTGAATTTTCTATCACTCATAAAATTTTTTATCAGTATTGGCATTCTGCCCTTCAAGTCTTTCATTATCCCATATTTCCATGTTGTATCATATGCCTTTTCCAAATCAAAAAACACTGATACAATGTGTTCTTTTTGGATGAAACCTTCTCGTATAAGGTATTTTTTTTATTTTTGAAGGTTTTACTTGAGGAATACTTCTTTCAGTTTGTTTCTTTGTAGTACTTTTGGCGAGTTTGCTTCAAGTCTAAACAGTTTGTCAAAATGTGACATATTGTATAAGCCTCCTGGCATGGTATATAGATTGGAGCTGCCTCCTTCTTAAGGAGGTAAGAATGGGTGATGCTCGAGTGGCCCCGGATATTCAAACCTGCTAACTAGAGTGCCATTATCAGACCGATTAGGGTTGGGACACTGGTCTGAACATGGTCGGGGTAAGGATACTGACAGCCTCTCCCATTGACCCATGGCCCATCTCGGTCTTGATGGTGCTGTCTTGGAAGAGCCCGCCTATATCCCAGGGAAATGTCAGTTTCAGTGCTCTATAGAGGGAGGGGTGAACTAAAACTGGGACCCTCCCTGCACAAAACTGTTTCAAATGTTTGGGGTTTATGCGCCCAATGACCATGCACAGCGGCCTGCTTTGTTTCAGCAGATCACACTGTTTTTTGATGATATCTTGTTCGGTAGTTCTAGCGGGTGATTGGAATGACGTCCTTGATATCGATTGTATATGGCCGAGATTAGGTACTAACAACTGGGATGTTAAGTCATTTTGGGATTTCATTGATGGGTTTGATCTCGATAAGTATCGAAATAAGCACCCCTGGAAGGTAGTATGGACTTGGACTAAGAGCGGCAGCTCTGATTCGGTAGTGAGCGCAAGCTACATCGACCAAGTTCTAGTTAAAAGAGTTGAAGTAGGGCTCTTAGAATGTCCAAGTTTCCATTTTATAGTTTACTTGGATCATAGGCTTGTCCAGGTTTAGGTAAACTTAGATAAGCCTAAGGTTAAGATGGCTAGTTACTGGAAATTGAACGCATCATTATTTGGTGAGCAAGATTTCCCGGGACTAGCTTCTACTAATGCTACAGCGGGAATTGTCGGGGCTGTGGTTGGGAATAAGTGGTGGGATAATCTGAAATTGAAACTTAGGTCTTTTGCTGCTAATTTTAGTTGTTGACACAATCTAGCAGGGTTAGCAGCACAAAAAGTCTCTTGAGGCTAAAGTAGATCGGGCGATAAAATACTGTGATAGTGTGGATGTAGCCATAGCTAAGGCGGAGCTGGCCTCCTTGCTTATCAAGAAGGGTCAAGCTCTAGTAGTTCGGGATAGGATAAAAAGAATGTCTTGCGAGGCTATGAACATCGCTGCTTCATTGTGTGCAGAGGAAGATCGTCGGGCATCTAGTCGGCATATTGCAAGCATCACATTGCTGGACAAGCAGACTGTGACTACAGACATGGGCATTTGTGAGGCTTTTCGGGACTACTTTCAGGAGCTGTTTACCAGGCAGCCCTGTCTGAGCACTGCTCAGTTTGACACCTATTTAGCCGACTTTCCCCGCCTTGAGGTGGCTGGGTGCAAGGGTCCCATTACAGAGTCTGAGATGCGCTGAAACAGGTTGGCCTGGACAAGACTCAAGGATTAGATGGTCTACCTTACGAAATGTACTTGAGGCAGTCGCCAGTCCTTGTCCCCTTGCTAGCGCTGATTTACAAAAACTGGATGAAGCAGGGGTCTATACCTCAACGTTTCACCAGGGTTGTGATCAAGTTGCTTTGCAAGAACAAAGACGGTGGGGATGGATTAGATAATTATCGGCCTTTGACGATGTTAAACACAGAGTTGAAGATTTTAGCCAAGGTCTTAGCCGGCCATTTACAGGCTGTCCTTTCTAGTCTGATTGGTCCTGAGCAGACTTGTGATGTGAAGGGCAGGACTATTCAGGACAACCTACATTTGGTACACTTGATCAACGAGCAAGTCAACAGTGATGCCGCGCTGATCAATTTAGATCAGTCCAAGGTTTTCGAAAGGGCTGACCATTGATTTCTGGAGGCTGTTCTTTCGGCTGCCGGTTTCGGCCTGGACTTTCACACTTGGATCCGGCTTCTGTATGCATCCCCCGGTGCGCTGGTAGAAGTGAATAGGGTAAGATCAAAACCTTTCATTTTGTCTCGCTCCATTTGTCAAGGTTGTCCGCTTTCTCCATTGCTGTACATTCTTGCGTTGGAACCTTTCCTGCCTAGGTTGAAGACGAATCCGGTCCTTACCTGGTGCTACCACCTCGGCCAGTTTTGGTTATTGTGTTGAGCAGAGCTGAAATTAACGAAGTCAGCAATGAAATGAAAGGCTATAAGATGGTGACAGAGGCCAAGATTAATTGCGATAAGTCTGTTGGCTTGCGGTCGGGTTTGTGGAAGGGAGTTTCTCTTCCCAGATCTTTCCTCTGGTCAAAATACTTGGCGTCTGGATTGGTCCCAACCACCTGTTGGAAATGAATTGGTTGGATGTGCAGAGAAGGCTGAGCTTGCAGTTCGTCTGTGGACTCGGAGGAATCTTTCCTTGAAGGGGAGGGCGGAAGTATGTACCTCGCACATCTACCTGATTCTCCTTTACTGACTTTTTGTGCTTCCACCCCCGTCTGACACTTTATTGGCATTTGTAAGGCTCTTGTTCTCTTTCCTAGTGGAGAGGCAAGACTGCCATGGTTAGTTGCGAGATGACTGCCATGGTTAGTCGCGAGATCTGTTACCTCTATCCTTATGATGGCGGTCTGGGGATGCCTTGTGTTGAGATTCGTCGACATATGCTTCGCATCACTTATCTAGACTGAATGTGTATGCATTTGGATGAGAATGGCGAATTCTGGAAGGAAGACACATGTAGACAATTTCTATCCTTAAGAAGTGTGTGCTCATGCGAGGAGGAGGCCGGCCGTATTCGAGCTAAGGGCAAAGGATGGCCTCTGACATCCAGCCGTTGTCCCGTAAGGCATTATATCAGGTGTTAGTTAGGGGGAACGTTCAAGATGCTTTGATAGGCGAGGTCGGTCTGATGAAGTGGGAGGCTCGCTGCATATGGCCTTGGTTGAAATGTCTGAATAACACTGAGGCATCACTCACCTGGCTGTTGATTCGAGGGGCCCTCTGGGTTGCCAAAAGACTTCATGCAGTGGGTTTGGCTAGGTTGCCAAACTGTGTTCGCTGCAATGGGGAGGTGAAGACCCTAGGTCACGCCTTCTTTCATTGTAGTGTCGTAGATCCGTTGTGCAAGTTTGTTGAAGACACCATGGTTCGCATGCAGCGTGGAAACTTCTTTCTCCTCGAGGCCAGTTCCGTCTGTAGCAAAATAGTACCGCTGTTGACTAAAGCTGAGCACTATGTGTTCCTTTGCTTACTGGGGGTTATGAGAGTCGTGATATGGACGACACGAATTCCATGGGGCCCGAGAAGTTTACCTCTTCCCAACTGATCCTTTTCTTTAAGCATCAGCTTAAAGTCAAGATCAGGATGGAAAGGAAGTGACTCCATCCATTGGAATTTTTCAAAAGGTGGGCGAGTCTTGCGCATCTCTGCAGAGTGAAAAGTGCTGAGTGGTATATTGATGCCAGTCAGACTGTAAGAATATTGGGATTGCTTGGTTGAACAATGGCAAACCTTCCCGTGTATAGGTTAGTGTAGGTCATTTTTTTGTTTTTAGTTTTCCCTCTTTCTTCAAACAAACTTAGCTAGGGTGTGTCTGCCCTTACGAAATTTCATAGATTCATCCACAAAGAAGGTTTACCTTACAAACAGATCACAGCTAGCTATTTATGGGTCCAAAAAAGGCCTACTGACCCATACTGCTAATAGGTTACAATGATGTGGTACCATCTTATGATTTCAGGATGGAATTCTTGCCATCAAGTAAACTGAGTCATGCAAACGGATTGTCCAGACTTATCCCCCAAAAATAACGAACCTTTGAAAGAAACGGCCATGGCCGATCTACAAGTGAAAGTAGATTAAAAAAGTGTTCTATGCAATAGTGTGCAGGAACTACCTGTGACTTTGGAAGAAATAAAAAAAAAAAAAAAGCATTGGTTGACAATTTTATTGTGGAAATGAAGAAAAAAGACAGGAGTAAATAAAAATGCACCTGTGGCCAGAAATTATGTTTGCATGGAATTAAGATCAGTTTTTGACAGGCTGATACTGAATAAGAAAAAGTTAAACATATGGTATAAAAAAAAAACAAAAAAAAACTGGAAATAAATTTAATTTTTTAAGCGGGTGAAAAGATTTTTTTACCAAATGTATCAGACAGGGAAAAGATATTGGGAAGTTAGAACTATCATCAAAAGAATTGGTAGAATGATATATTTAGTCAAAGGACCAAAAATGGTGCATTGGAATCAAGTAGGAATATAGATGAAGAGAACAATACTCCAGTGGATGTTGAGCCTATGGAAGGTCTTTTTGACACATTTGATGTGCCCATTCCTCGGAAAGCTCTCGAGACAAAAGTCCAAAAAAGAAGGGATACAAAGAGAATTGACTTGACATGACATTAACCCAAAAAGGAAAAGATACGGGCTGTGCAGAAAAAAAAAAGGGGGGGGGTTATATACAGTACTTATGAACACTAATGGATATGCCCCAATCCTCAAATACGTTGGACACTATTATAAGGGGGTAATATACTAAGTAGTCCACTACTAGTAGTGGTTTACCTGCTGCTTACAAGTATTGTATTTTGTTGATGTTATAAAGATTACCATTTCATTTCCAACCTCTGTTTTGGTTATTCCTCATTCAGTGACCATTTCTAGGTTAAAACAAATGGGATTTGGATAATATTTCTGTGAACTATAATCTCATTGTACACACAAACATGCAAATGCAAGAGGTCAGTTCTCAAAACAAAAATGATGATATACTCCCCACAAGTCTTTCTATAGGACATAAAATGACATTAGTTGGTAAATATGATTATATGATTAAAATTTGATTAAAATTTACTTACAATTTTCTAATTATAACTTTGAGAACCACCCAACATATTTAAATATTTATATAAATTGTAGTTATAGGAAGAAAAAAAGTAGTAGGAAAAATAGTTAAGAAAGAAAACTTACCAGACCCCAAATATTTAACGACCCCCAAGGATTTGAAAACTTCTCTGGCTGCAAACAATGCATCACTACCATGCACTGTATAATATTCCTGCAATAAAATATTTATTACCAACAATTAAAATTCACCTAAACATTTTCATGTGAATTTAAAATGATGTAAATAAAGCATCATTTTAAAAAAGAAAGAGCAAGATTTTAAATGAAGATACAGAGCTTTGGATTTTATACTCTTTGTGCAGTATGGATTTTCAATGACTTCTATAAAAAGATATAAATTTATTCATAATTTAAAGAAATTATTAAGCATTTACTTTTTATGCATTTTCCAAATACAACAAATTTAGAAACATTTCAGCTGTATGCTGAATACTTTGGAGACTGTGTGTATGTAAAAATTCAGATAAAATATATGTAAAATGAAAAAAACTCTTGTTTTACCCAGAAAAAGGCAATTTCTGCCTCACTTTTTTTTTCAATATTCTGAAAATAAAAACACATCACTTTTTCTTTATGACAGTGCGTAAATGAAACAAAAAATGACAAAAAGGAAGATGAAAAAAAAAAATTTCCATAAAAAACATTTAACTAGGGACGTTCTATTTTTTTACATTTATAGTGAAACTAGATAATCGCTAAAAAAAATAACAAAATTTTGATATTGAACTAAAAAAAAAGTTTGGTTTGGTTTGTTTTATGGCATATCAACGCCTCCTAGTTTATTTTGCTATAATTTTTTTGCCTGGTATATCTTTTTTAAAACCATCTGGTAATATTTTTGGAAAAATGTATGCTGGTTATTTTTTTTTCAAAAAATGTATTGTTAGTAATATTTTATAAATGTTTCTTGTATTAAAACCTCAGAAATTTTTAAAGTTTCTATAGTTTTTTTTCTTTTGTCTTTTTTTCATATTAATCTTCCCATAATTATAAACCCCAACAGGTGAATATTTCTTTAATAATTTTAGGATAAAAATTGTTAATGAAGAGGTGGTTCCTTCTAAAAACCTTCAGAAAACATGTGTTTTTCTGTTGTTGTTTATTTTATCGTTTCTCCCAGGACGTGAATCCAACGTTTAAAAGTTTATCGTCTAAGGGTACAACTTCTAAAGAACATTTCTTTCAGTCTAATACTTACCTGGATAAGACATCACCCAAATATTCTTTTTGATTAAAAAATCAAATTCATCTAAAAGAAAATGGAAGGCTTTCAAATAAAACGTCAGGACAGAGTCTTTTCCCGATCCTGATGGAATCAATGCATTATGTGTCCATGACCTAGAAAGCCTTCTGCTGGTGACATCATCTGTGGTTTGACCTAGGAGAAAGATAGGCAAAGTAGAGAGTAGGGTGTAGGCTAAGACACGTAATGAGACATGTGTAGAACTTTATGTTCTTAGAACCACCCGGTCATAGGACTGATGATGAATAAAAAATAATTTTTATTTTATTGTTTTAGATGGTATTCCTATAAAATTATCTTGGACTTGTTCCAACTCCATCTTAAAAAATGTTTGCCTAAGAGCCAACTTTCTCAAATAGCCTCATCAGATCGGGAGACTTTTTAAATGAATGTGCCAAAAACGTTCACTGTTGAGTAATTTAATCACCTGCTGAGGAATGCGTTTTCTCGACTGTTAAAATAGTCATTTTCAATGTTGAGACCTTAAAATAAAGTACTGCGTTTCTAGTCTGTATTTATTTATCCTTTTTTTAAGCATTATAAATGTTACAAACATTTTATTGCCAAAAAATTCGGCGTATTTCAGTGGAGTAATGGATAGTAGATTGGATTGAGGAATCGCAGAGAGTTCGAGAGTTCAGTTCGATTCATTACATTCACTTACCATTGAGAAAGGGGAAATCCTCTCCCTCCAGCTATGGGTAAATAGCAGGACAGACTGAGGTTCTATAGCCTTGGGTGTCAACTGTCTAGGAGAAAGTAACTCTAGCGTAGCACATACTATATAGGTAAAGAAAGGATCATTTGTTGATGCCCCGATTACAAAGTTGACATGATGGATGATAGATAACAAAGGTATTTGATAACTTTTGCCCAATTAAAAAAACCATATGGTCATTTTCATCAATCATATTGATTACTTTGACTTTAGCAGTTTATCAGGAGGTCCCAACATCGCCAAAACTAGATGCCAGGAGTTGAAAAAGAAAAAGGAACCTCAGTCTAGTAAAGAATAGGATGAAACATTCTTCAGATATGGTGACAGAAATGAATGCCAAAAAAAAAACATTAAAATTCATGATGAAGACCTTGAAAAGGCTTTCAGCAGAGGGGTTCTTCTGCCCGATGAACAAAATGTGTCCATGACCAAGGCAAGCCTTCAAGTTGGTGACATCATCTGTGAATTGATTCTAGAGAGGGATGGTCTCCACCGGCTGCATTTTTGCCCAACACATACAATGGGAGATATGTGTTGGGAGTTGGTCAGGTTCCCAACAACCCCATAACTTCACCCAATCATAGGATCAGATGATGAATAACAGAATTTTTTATTTTATTCTTTTTGGATGAAATCATTTCGGTCTTCATCGTTATCTTATTACCATTTTACTCCATCTTTTGTTGTTGTCTTTTATGACACCTTTCTTAAATATCCCTCAGATTGAGAGACCTCATATGCATGGTGCCAAACCTGTTGAGAAATATCTAAACCGTCAGCTATATAACAACCGCTTTTTAAGATCAATGGTTAAAATAGCCTTTGAGTGAGGGAACCTCCAGAACTGGCACCACAGAATCACAAAAACCGTAAACAAACAAGAAACACATCACTTGTCCGAGCTGGCAAAGAAAAGGAACTCTACTAGTAAAGAAATGGATGAAACATCCAGATATAGTATGGGGATGAATGCCAAAAACTTTATGAAGTTGAAAGAATATACTGAATCTATTGAAAAGGTCAATAAAAGATTATTCGTTTGCTGTGTCGGCGATCTTTACGTTCTCAAAAAAATCTATCATGCTTATCATGATATGTCTACCATTATTTTGAAGCTTGGAATGTATTCTAATTAAAAGTCGGTGCTGTTTTATTTGACAAAAATGTATAGGAACGCTGTCCACTGATAAAATCAAAAGAAGAATCCCAAATTTTGTCGGTCACTGATCTGGTAGATCTTCTTCTGTCATATTTAAAATAACAGGTGATGAACCGCAATAAAACAAGAAACTAAATAATTTACTAGACCAAGTTTTTTAAACACAATAAGGTCCAGGAACCTTCGAGTGGGATTTATGAGATAAATAAAATGTGTCACAACAAAAAAGAAGAAAAATTATGAAATGTGAGCAAAGTGCAGAACATGAACAGCCTAAATGTTGCACAGCACTCATAAATGTTACTAGTTTTCTAGCAAATAAAAATATTAATTAAATAATTAAGAAACAGACAACCTTAAGTTTCCATGACTATATTTTATTTATTAGAAAATATACTTTTCCTGGTTCATCATGTCACATCTCTAGTTACAAAGAAATTTTGTTTCTTTTATTTTTTAATACAATATTTTTAATAGTGTTTTTGAGGAATAGTTTTAGATTGATATAAGTGACAGAGGTGGTGGGAGGAAGGACTATAAGCTTGTCTATACTGAAATTGGGGGTGAGATTTTTTAAACCATCTTTAATTATTTACGAAGGTTCAAGTGTATCCAGGCAAGAAACCAGACAATTTGAGTGTCAATTAATTTTTTCAGCAGGGAGAGAAAAAGAAGATAAAAAAAGACACATTGTATAAAACAAGGGGGGGATAAGAGAAAGAAGAAAGAAATAGTTAAATAGGTGAGGAGGAGGAAGAAGAAGGAAGAGTGAGTTATTATATATAGGCGTATCACGGTGACACTTGAAAAACCACATTAATATAAGTTATACATAAAGTATTAAAATTACCAACAAATTAGGAATAAAATAAGTTATAAAGAAAGAAAAAGACGGGAAGAAAGACAGTAGGAAAATGAAAGAAAAAGAAAAGAAAGAAAGAAAGAAAGAAAGAAAGAAAGAAAGAAAGAACAAAAGGATGAACTGAGGAATGAATCAGATGGAAAGAAAGAAAGAAAGAAAGAAAGAAAAAGAACAAAAAGAACTGAAAGAAATGGAAAAAAGAAAGAAAGAAAAGAAAGAAAAAAGAAAGAACAAAAGGATGAACCGAGGAATAAGACAGATGGAAAAAAGAAAGAAAGAAAGAAAAGAAAAGAAAGAAAGAAAAGAAAAAAAAAGGATGAACTGAGGAATAAGAAATGGAAAGAAAGAAAGAAAAAAGAAAGAAAGAAAGAAAGAAAGAAAAGAAAGAAAAGAGAAAGGATTGAACTGAGAGAATAAGTTTAAGAATGAGAAAGAATTGAATTAAAGAAAGAAATAAAGAAAGAAAGAAAGAAAGAAAAAATGAATTAGAGTTGGTAAGAGAGATGAATTTAAGAAAGAGAGAAGGACAATTAAATTAAATGCAGAGAAAAGAGAGAAAAAAGAGAGAGAAAAATCAAAGAATTGGGAAGAAAAGAATATTTAAGATTTTAGCCAGTTTAAAATGCCTTAAAGAAATGGATAAACAGAGAGAAGAGATGGAGAAAGAGGAAAAAGAGAAAGACTAGATGTGAGAGATAGATAAATAGATTTAAGAATAGAGAGATATGAGTTAAGTTTAAAGACTGAGATAAAGATAGGTAGAGCAGATAACACAGAGAAAGAAAAAAAAAAACAGGTTAATATTAGATAGATAGATAGATAGATAGATAATAGATAGATAGATAGATAGATAGATAGATGTGAATAGACTGAGATAGATAGATAGATAGATAGATAGATAGATAGATAGATAATAGTAGACTGAGATAGATAGATAGAGATAGATGAAGATAGATAGATAGATAGATAGATAGATAGATAGATAGATTGAACAGACTGAGATAGATAGATAGATAGATAGATAGATAAATATTATGTGAACCTAGAGATAGATAGATAGATATAGATAGATAGATGTGAACAGACTAAGATAGATAGATAGATAGAAAGATAGATAGATAGATAGAAGACAACTGACTGAGATAGATAGATAGATAGATAGATAGATAGATAGATAGATAGATAGATAGATGTGAACAGACTGAGATAGATAGATAGATAGATAGATAGATAGATAGATAGATAGAAAGATAGAGAAGATATGAATAGATAGATAGATAGATAGATAGATAGATAGATAGATAAGATAGATAAATAGATAGATAGATGGATAGATAGATAGATAGATAGAAATAGATGAAAATAGAAAAATTAGATTAGATAGATAGATAGATAGATAGATGATGAACAGATGAGATAGATAGATAGATAGATAGATAGATAGATAGATAGATTAGACTGAGATAGATAGATAGAAAGATAGATAGATAGATAGATAGATAGATAGATGAATAGATTGGGATTGATAGATAGATAGATAGATAGATAGATATTGAACAGACTAGATAGATAGATAGATAGATAGATAGATAGATTAGATAGATAGATAGATAGATAATGAATAGATAGATAGATTTAGATTGATAGATGAGATAATAGATAGATAGGATAGATATGAACAGGCTGAGAATAGATAGATAGATAGATAGAATAGATAGATAGATAGAAAGATGTCTGAAAATGAATAAATTGAGATAGATAGAGATCAGAGAGATATTTGCAAGAAATATAGATAAAAAGATTTAGAATAAAAAGATTCAATAGATGGAAATGAATAAATCAACGGTCGAAGTTTATGAGTTAGAATAATTATAAGGCGGGTCTGAAGATATAAATGACGTAAAAATAAAGTAAAAGGAAACGATGAACGAAAAACAAAAGGCGGAAAGAGAGAAACGAAATCAGTTTTAAGAAGAGATAGAAAACAACAGCGAACGAGATGATTTAAACAAAGTAATCTGAAGGGAGATGTTAATTAAACGAAAGAATGAGACGGAGATAGAAAAGGAGATAATCATTTTGAAGAAGATGCCGGTTTACGTATTAAAGATGGCCCATTGATATTGCGTGGTGAAGATTGAGGAGGAAATGATATATCATTGTTGATGACATCAAAATCGCCATGAATCAATCATGATAGTTAGGAGAAGTGTTGTGATCTATGCAAAAAAAATGATGACTGTTTGATCGAAAAGGAAACCCTTATAATGGAACAACAAACGATCAAAGGTCCGATTTTAAGACTTTTCCATTTGTATGACCTGCACGAGGCCAAAATATCTTTGAAATCTAGTTTACGAAATTATTTCTTTCTATATTTTCTTCTAGCCGTCCGTCTATCTGTAATTTTCTATTTTCCATTTTTATACAACAAACCTTATATTTGTTAAAATTTTTTCATGCAAAAGTATATTTTTTTTTATCAATATATCGGATTCGAAGATGGAGAATTAGCCCAACTTTTGGCATGATTTTTGAATAATCGTTTGAAAATATGGCCAAATGACGTTCCCCTTATTTATTAAACCCGGAAGGAAAAAGTCTTGAGTACGCTGACTTTGCTTGTTTAAAGATCGCCAATAGATCCTGAAAAGCATTTGAGAAAAGAAATTGCTTTTATGTTTCATCAATGAATAGATTGGGCAAGGTTTTTTTAAATGTGCGAGGATTGCAGGAAAGTTTTTATATACAAATGCATTGGTTGTTAGCTAATATTTATTCATGTATATTTATTGATTAGAAGACCATTATAAGATAAATCATATGATAATGTACAAAAAAATAAAAGTTAAAAAAATTATCTAACTAGATCTATATAGTTTCATAGACAAATTTATATTTATAGAAATTGTACGGATTTTTATATTATTATTATTGGGTTTATTATTATTATTATTATTATTATTATTACAGTAGTTTATTAAGATTTTACAATTTAAAAAAAAAGAAAAAGGAAAGAAAACAGTCTTATAAATATTTCAACAAGATATCTGTACCAAAAAGTTAGATTTAAAATTCCAAATATTTATACTATGCTTTATTTGATTAATTCTCTTGTTTTATCAACTAAAGGAAATATTCCAAGATGAATATAATCACTAAGCGTGAAAGTTTCATGCCTTCAGCTATATGGTGTTTAATGTTTTGTTCATTAATAGGACAGATATTTTTGTCATTATAAGACAAAACATTTTAACTTCAAATTGGAGTTATTATTCATTTAGATTTATATTTTTAAATAAAATCGTAATTATATGTATAATATGATCAAAAAAAATAGAAAAATAAAAAAATTAAGGATGCGTATTATTTTAAAAAAATTTTTTTTCAGCATTCTGTTTTTTAATTCCATTTAATGTGAAAAAAATATAAAAGCATAAAATATGGAAATTTGACACAAACACAGAAAAGATATTGACCCATAAATATGTCAAAAATAATCATATATACCATGTTAATAATTATTCCGAGAAAATAAAATAAGAATTATAAAAATAAAACTAAATTAGAATAATAATTCTATACAAAAACCATTTTTAAAATGAGAAAGGAAACATTTTAATGATTTTGAAGAGGTAGATAATTTTATAGGGTTTGTTTACCTGTGTGGGTGCGTATTATATGAGTAGAAGATTTTTCCATAGATTTCAGTGTAATTGAACAAAACTGTTTTTTTTCTTAAATATTTTTCTTAATGTTTGATAATAATAATAATTATATAATATAATAATAGGGATAATATTAATAATAAAAATAATAATAGCATATCTAATATTTTTAATTTTTTGTCATTAATAATAATATATATTAATTACAAAAAATTGTTTTAAACAACAACAGCCCACAGGATACGAAGGGCTTTATCTATAAATTTAATTTTTTTTTTTTTTAAAATGATGAATTGAAATATTTAGTAATTGAATAGTCAATATCAAAATTTAGAAAAAATAATTGCCAGAAATCAAAGAAAATAAATCCAATATTGTAAGTTGAAAGCTGAAATCGAAGGATTTATTGTTTATTTAGGGACTAGTACATATCTAAATAGAAATTGTAAAGCAATTTATTAAAAAATTGTGTTGACCCCAAATAAAGTTTTTGAGAAATATCCAGAAACAATTGAATATATTTGCAATCAAATTTTCATTGTTAACACAGGCTGAATATAAAACCCACGTGACAATTTTTTTTGCTCAGAAACGTATGCAACCCAGTCAGGAAGGAAACAAGAAAATTATGATTATCAATAAACCCAGTTAAGAAGATAGGACCTGTAAGAATATAAATTTAAGACTATGTCTTTCAACTTAAAAATTAAATCCGTTTTAGTCCTTTAAATTAGTTTAAATTATATATAAGAATAATAATATTTGGAAAATTATTTTAAACAAATTGTTTGATATTGAAAAATTATCAATCAATATCTAAAGAACTGTTCATGAATGCATTGGACTTTGCTACCCAGTACACAGATATTACTGAAGAAGAAAAGAGCATTATTGTAAATGCAAAAAATCAGTACTGATACATAAAGGTAAGCAATGAATAAAAAATTCATATGACCACTTTGACATCACAATGGGATCATTAGACTCAGCTGAGTCTTCTGATCTTATAGGTCTTTTTTATATTATACAATCTCACAGAGTACCGTGAAATTAATATAACTGACATTGGTTTATACAGAGACAGTGGACTTATGGTTATACAGAACTCTACTAACTTTAAAATCGATAAAATTAGAAAAATATTATATAAAGAATTTAAAAGCCTGAACTTAAAAATTATGGTAAGCACTAAATTAAAAAAGTTAACTTCCTTGATATAACATTAGATTTAATGGAAAAATGTATACATACCTTATAAAAACCCAATACCAATCCTTTATATATATATATATATATATATATATATATATATATATATATATAATTCTAAATCAAATCATCCTCCATCTATAATTAAAATAGAACCTTTATCTATTGAAAAAGAATAAATACAAAAAAGAAGATTTTCCATGAACATATTAATTTCTATAATAAAGCTCTAAAAGATAGTGACTATAAAAAACCCAAAACTAACATATAAAAAAAGGAAAATGGAAAGCATAGAAAAAAACAGAAGTAGAAAAATAATTTGGTATACACCCCATACAACCAAATGGTAAAGAACAAATTAGGACAAAAATTCCTTGCATTAATAGTTAAGCACTTTTTCCTAGAGAAAGTAAACTAAGTACTATTTTCAATAAAAAATACACTAAAATTAAGTTACAGCTGTACTGAAATCTTAGAAAAATTATTAAGAAACATAATGCTAATATCTTCAATAAACACTTAGACTAAAAACCAAAGAAATTTAGACAATGTAAAATAAAAAAAAAAGATGAAGATAAACAAAAATTATGTAACTGTAGAAATCCTCATAACTGTCCTCTACAAAATAAATGTTGCATGGAATCATTAGTATACCAATGCAATATCTCATCTATTGAGAATCCTGAAAACATAAAAATCTTTATAGGTTGCACAAGCCATGAGTTCAAAAAAAGCGGTTCAATCAACATCAAACTTCATTTAGGATAAATAAATACAGAAATCAGACATCCCTTTCAAAATATTTCTGGCACTTTAAATGAATCAATAAAACACCTACAATAAAATGGAAATTAATAAGTAAAGCTAGAATATTTAGGTCATTAAATGTCTCATGTCGTTGTGCATGCATGAGAAACTATATATTACTAAGTTTTTAAACAAATATGAATTTACTGAGTCAAAGAAATGAAATAGCTATTCTTTGCCGTCATTGTCAAAAAAAATTTTCCTTAAATAATATTTAAAAGTAAAAAAATAAAAAATGGGAGCTGGTAATATACATACTTATATTTGATATGAAAAAAAATTTTAAATAATTTAAGTAATTCTATTACATTTACTTGTTTTAAAAAGAAATATAGTCTAGTAGTAATTAAGAGTAAAAATATTTTTAAAATTGTAGTTAAATAAAACGTATTTAAACAACCCATGATAGAATATTTAAGTATACAAGTATGAAAAAATGCTGAAAAACTTTTAGCTGCCGTTAAAAAAAAAAAAAAAACCAGACAACATGTGTTTAACAGATGTCAGAATTCGTTAAAAAATACACCCTTGCCCTCCCTAAACTTAACCTCTTTTTCGAACGTAACTCATAATTGATACAACAATAGTTAATAAAAATGAACACGCTACCGCCTCTTGTCTGAATGATTGGATTTCTCTGTATCCCTGGAAACAGGAAATTATGAATTTATATGTGCATTTAAAACACAGAAATTTAAAAAATAAGTTATTCAAAATTCGCTTGAAGATGAAACAGAACTAATGCTTTTTAATTATATAATAAACCATAGTGAAACCATATTTTAAATCAGTAAATTTATAATATTTATGCTCTGTAAATTTACATTGAGCACTGTTTTGTAAAAATAAAAAAATATCAATAAGAACATCGGATTATATAACTTACTGTTCATTCTTTTTTATTTATATATATTTTGTTTCAACCCAATATACAAGAGCAGATCAGTATATCTGCAGTCCAACATCTTTTAATCGAATTTTAATGAAAGTTTCATATAATATTTCATGTATGTCATTAATTTTCACCACTAAATTAAGGTCAAAGAAGGACATTATGTTGAAAAAAAGATTTCAGGTGCAAGATGAATACAGTTTTATTATTAGACATTTATTGATGTACCTATGTTTGTGATTCATTGATGAACCTATGTTTGAGCTTATATGTATAATTATATCATGAGTATATGACCAAGTGGTTAGTACATTAGCATTCTGGGTTCAAATCTCACCATTATCAATTTGTTATGGTGATGACTTTGATAACAATAAGAGATGGTCCCAGCATGCAGAGTCATGTCTGAAAACTAAACCATTATGAAAGTATTATGGTTTGGGGATTTTTTTTCTGCAAAAGGTAGTGGAAACATATCAGTAATAGATGGTAGAATGAATACCGCAGCATATCAAAATAGTTTGGAAACAAATTTAATGATTTTGGTTGAGAATCTTAAACTTCCTCCTGATTGGATCTTCCAACAAGATAATTATCCTAAGCACACTGCAAAATCTATTAAGAAATGGCTTGCTAAAAATAATGTAAATATCCTGAAATGGCCAAGTCAGTCCCCAGATTTAAACCCAGTTGAGAATCTGTGGTGTTATTTGAAAATTCAATCCAATCAAGAGCTCCAACAAACATCTCAGATCTGAAGACCATACGCAAAGAAGAATGGAACAAAATACCAACTAAAATTTGCAAATCATTAATTGAGAATTACAAGAAGAGGTTTGTTGCTGTAGAAGTGAATAATGGCTATTCTACAAAATATTAAATGAAGATTATGTATATTATTTTTGTATTGTCAAAATACTTTTCACTCATTAAAATGAATAAATGAGATTTATTTCTATTAAATCATTTTTTTTTCTGTCTTCTATCTATATTTAGTTATTATGCATCTGTGTAGAGTTAATTATATGAAAAGTATGTTTATTCATTAGTTGGAAATACAATAAATTAAAAATTTGTATGTGTATAAATATTTGTTTTCCCCTACTTTATATATATGAGGGAGAGAGTTGAAATTAGTCAAAATCTAATTTTTATAATGATACAGTTAAAGTAAAAAAGCAGATATTCTGATGCTTAATGTGAATAACATTTCATCACAGTGATGTAGATTTTCTTGTGAAATAAAATTATTTTTTTGATGATACCAAATAACCAGTGAAATATGTCAAATTAAAAATATATTTTCAAAATATAAGATGGAATCCATGAAAACCAGTAGGATGTTTAACTTTTTTGTATTATTTCCTTGTTGAGGTTTAGCTTTTTTAAATGAGCATTGTCAAAACAAGTGAAAAAAAACTAAGGAAAAAAACTATTACCATGGCAACCCCTGTTACTTAAAAATGCTAATAATTTAGTATTTGATAATGATATTTCTTGAGAATTTTTTTTCAATTGTTTTAATACATCCAACTGATTTTCACATATTCCATCTTATACATTTTGTTTGGATATGCCATATAAATCCCACTCACTTGAGTTTGTTATATTCACTTATGTGAAAAAATACCCCTGGGAAAGGTATGAATCTATTTCTTCTCCCCCACCAGCTTTGGGTTAAATAGTAGAACTTGTATTTGGAAAAAATCATTGTTAATGCAATTCTTTCAAGCCAAAATGTCTCAGTTTTAAATATAGTTGATAAGCCATAAAAAAAAAATCAATCAAAAAACCACATCAATCATTTATTGCTTTGTGTGTGTGTGTGTGTGTGTGTGTGTGCAAGGTATTTGAGAAAACACCTTTAGCATGTAATAAATAGAAGGCAAATTAATGTAATGTTACATGACATGCATCAAACTTTAGCATTCTCATTTCCCTTTCAGCTGTATCAAGTGCATTTAACACAAGAAATGAAAAGCACACCATGCTTGTGATACCAATGACCAACCACAGTAACTTGAAGCTTTTTGAAAGTGGCCAGCTGAAAAGAAAGTACAGGTGGTGCTGCACAGGAATACAGAGGAATGTAATAAAGGACAGGTCATCTTTATACAGGGAATCAGGGTCAATGCCACCACCTCCATTGAGATGCTACACATGACAATCAAGCCTTAGACAGAGGAGGTAGCCATACATATTCCAGGAGTGGTTAATTTTTTTCATAATCATGTTGTAGTTAAATGAGGTTCTATTCCTTTAACACCACTGTTACAAGACCAAATGCTCCTACTCAGGACACTGTTCTTGAATTCATGCACACGTCACCAATGTAAAAATCGCTATTCCCTTCTGACTTCTTCAGCCCTCTTTTATTATACCAAAACCATGAACAACTGACCAATCAGCATTCTTTGCTTTGTCTTCAGTCCCACGTTATCCTCCAGTCTGACCAATCAGCACACGAATTGCTATTGGTCGAACCACACTAAGCTGTATAAAAGCTAACATTACAAAAACATACACTTCTGGGATAATCTAAAGGGTGTGGGGAGATTAATGCCATCTTTAAAGAAAAAAATGTCACTGCTATGTGTCATGTATTGAGGTAAGGAACTTATTTTCCTTTGCACCAGATGCCAGCCACTCTGACTCGCTTACTTCTATGTAATTGTTCCCTACACATGTCAGTCAACATTTAACCTCTCAATGGTTATGGGAAAGAGGTAATTTTTTTATCACATCCTGAGTATTTATTCACAAAATATCTTTTTTTATTTTTACTAGTGTAATAGTAAAATTCTGTCATTTTTTTTTGTGGTCTTGGTAAAAACTCCCAGTGCCTGGATTTGTGTCCCTTATGTATAGTTAGATAATATTTGTAACCAATCAGAATGTACTTGAGGTCTTTCAATATGAATTGCAATGGTCAGATGTTTTTGACTTGGACAATTTGCAGCTGAGACTAGCATGCATATCAGGAATCTTATTCTCTCTTTGAGTCCATCTGCTTGGAAATAGTCATTACTTGATATTTTCCCATATTTTCATATGCATTTTGAGCTTCAAATATTCATATAAACATATCTTTATATATAAACTATTTTCAACACTTAAGATTAATTTTATTATTTCAGGTTATGTTTCTTTCTATGAAAGGAATCTTAAGAAAAACCCATACATTAAATTTAAACCTGTCAGGTTTAATGGGAAATGCTGCTAGAAAAATATCATTTGTTATTGCTTTCAATTCATTGTACAAAAACATCATTTTATATATATATATATATATATATATATATATATATATGTGTGTGTGTGTTTGTATACAAAAAGTTAAGATATATCTTAAACTTTATCTAACCTGAGGTAACATATTTAATCAAATGAAACTTAGAATAAGTTTAGTAGATAGTTTAGTTTTTAAGAAATACGACCATTTACAAAGAAATTATTGTTCATTGAAGCCATGAATTGAATTATTATTGTATAGTTATTATTATCAGGACAATTATAATTAAAACTAAAATTATTAATATTATTTCAATAATTTGGTACCTGTCACATTTCAAATTTAAATGCTATGTCCATTTAAAATACTAGCTTTAATAAAAATATAAATTCAGTTTAATAATAAAAATAACTTCAAAAGGCTGTACAATCTGGCTTATATTATTTTTCTGTTACCCAATGGTTATTGCCAGACAGAAGGAAATTAAGCATCATTTTTTAATCAATTCACCCCATGCAAGATGATAATGCAACTAAAATGCAAGGAACTACCTAGAGTGAAAAGAATGAAAAAAGACATTAGAAGGAACTAGAAAACCCAATCCTAAACAGGAAACAAGAGATAAACCTCTACCCCTGTTCAAAAAGACTGAAGAGAAGTGTGAACTGGATGATAGACAAACCTTTTTTTATATCTGTCAAGCTGTCCATTTTTGGTATCAGGCAAGCAAGCAGAGTTCCAAAGAATTTTAACATTGTTAACTACCATATATGTTGGTGTACAAGGCAACCTTTTAACCTTAAAAAATCCCCCCAAAATAGGGGGCCATCTTATACTTCAGGTATAACATGTGAACCTTAAATCCTGAGGTTTATGCTAAGTTGTTAGCATGGGAGATTTTATTATCATTACTGGGTAAGGCTAAGTGTACTGGGTAGATTATAGAAGGGGTAATGGTAAGTATAGATTGTGGTAGGTATTTGACAATATCTAACCTCCGTTTTTTTTATGATGTTAAACAAAAACACAACTAGACATGTCTTGACAAGATTGTAGTTCTTAATGGACTCGGCCTCTCAGCTCCATATAAACTGTGTCCATTTCTTGTTGAGACAGAGACTACACATTTCTGAACAGAAACAGAAGTAATCCTGAAGATGAGAACAACAGACTAAATAGTGTAAATAGTTACAATACCTCATTTTGGAAATAAAGATAGATCCTGAAGAAGGCCAGAGCATACAACACCTGAAATGTTTCGAATATGACAATAAAGATGAGGACAATAATCTGAACAATGTAAATAGCATAAATAATTACAATAACTCATCTCAGAAATATACACAAAGATTGGGTAATTAAATACTTTCTGGTTTACTTTTTCTCATTTGTCTGTATATTTGTTACATTTTATTGCAACCTTATCTTTGGGAGTTGCTTTTTCAGTCCTTAAAATATAAGAACCCAGGAAAATGAAATAATGAAAGTGGTTCATCTCAAAATGTCAAAATAACTTAAAATTCCCGTTCTATTAATGATAAATACAGCACAGAATATAAGTCAGAGGGAAGAGACTATGCTAGAAGTCTGTAAGAGAAAGAGCCCTGTTATGTTGTAATGGTTTTGGATGTTTGCAACAAATATAAAGGCACAGTAGAGTAATGGATTGCAGCTTGGATTGAGGAATCTTTGTTAATAGGGTTTTATAGATTCCACTGGGGAGGAGGTGAAACCTTCCAAAGCCAGTCTCAACCCTTAGTAGGGAATTGTGTCTAATTTTTTTATATAAGTTTATTTTTGATCTGATTAAAGAATAGTAAAGCTTGAGTAATGTGTCTTTTTCTGCACCCCACTCAGTCTGTATGCTATAATTCTGAGAAGTTGGATGCTTTTGTTGCATTTGGATCTTAAATGCCTAATGTAAGGGTGAATAACAATTTCTTTACCAAAGATAATACTCAGGAATTTGTGATACTGGACAACAGGCATTGTGTTTTTGTCACGTTGTAGAACAGGGTAATTATGCATTTTATAAAAGTGGCAAAAGTGCATGCATTTAGACTTGTCTTTTGAAAATTTAAAGCCATTTTCTATGGTCTATTTATTAATGTATTGTTGTAGACGGCATTCTATCGCACATGAAAAAGTCATTAATTTAGAGAGAGAAATCTGCAACAGTTTTTATGTTTTTTACTATATTATTTATTTCTCTATTATTTATTTGGATATTAAATAGCATAACAGAATGCTCTTTTGTGGTACACTTATTTCTTGCCCTTTTTGACTTGAGAGGTTATCACCTATTTGCAATTGGAAATTTCTATCATTTAAGAAAGTATTGATAAAAATTGACATCCTACTTTACAGCCTGAAGTCTTTTAGCTCCCTCATGTCATACTTCCATATAGTCATATGCCTTCACCACATCAAAGAACATTGGGAGTAAGTGTGCTTTCTTTTTATGAAGGTTTCATATATAAAGACTTCCAACTGGACCAGATAATCAATATAGGTTCTTTTATTTCTGAAATTTGATTGATATTCTGTGATTAAATTATTGGTCTTAAAGAACCATATTAGCCTGTGTGTTACCATTCTTTCAAATATTTTACAAACATAACTGGTCAAAGTAATGGATTTGTAATTTTTCCATTGTATCACCTATGACTATGTCTTATTTTTCCATTGGTGAATAATTCAGTTCACTGCTTTGTAATGATCTACAGGGAGCCCATTATAAAAGTGGCAAGTTTATTAACACCGTTTTATCTTTCAGGAATAATTGACCTTGAATAATCTTAAATAGATTTCTTGAATATTCATGACCTTGAATAATCATTCGACTTTCATGCAATTACTTAACTCTAATTGGTTCTTTTATGATTGATTAATTGCTGCACAGTCTTGTGACTCATCATTTAAATGTTATTTGCAAACAACTTTTGTCTTTCATTCTGGCCTTCTCATATGGCTATACAACTCAAGTTATTGTACTTTTCAAAGAACATCTAACATGGGAATTGACGAAATGAGCAGAAATTCTTCCTGAATTTTTCAGTCACATCAGTCATCACCAGTTTTCAGTGGTTGTCTCATGTCTTTCTGAATTTACCACTTTTTTACTGGGTACCTTGTAGAATGAAAGGCAACTGGAGATCGTTATGTGACACTTCTATCTCAACCACAAGCAACAAATTTTTCTTAACTGCAATCAAGACTGTATTACCAAGTTACCTCCTTTGCATAGCAGTGTAAATATTTTGAATTTTTCAGTCTTCGTGCACACATATCCATAGAGATTCAACCCCTGAAGATGATCTTGGATGAGACTGAAAGTACTTGGGGAAAATAAAAATTATTTGAAAGAAAATTTTGGAATTTTTCTTGATCAATTTTCTACAGCTACCAAGAAATTAATTTATGAACTTGAAAGGATTCAAATTTAAATAAATAAACATAATACATCTAAATTATGAATTAAAATATATGTAAATATATATATATATATATATATATATATATATATATATATATATATATATATATATATATATATATACACACATAGCAGTGAAACTCCTATGGGTCATTTGTTTACTTCCAGCAACACAGACCCATGCCTGACAAACTGGGAACACCACCCAATATAAACTATAGTTACATGCCAAAAAATGTAGGTACGCATATATGTACTCATTAATACACACACACACATATATGTGTGTGTGTGTGTGTGTGTGTCTGATACCACAGAATTTATAGAGAATTTTAAACAGGCAAAACTCAAATATTTTTCCTTTTTTGATCAACACCTCATCAGAAGAATTGCAGGGCATAGACAAACTGGGAGGAGAATAAAGCGGGTATGGTAAAAAAAATAAACAAAAACACAGAAGAAACAATTCCAATCAGTACAAAATGGAAAATTGAACTCACAAACCACCTAGTGTTGAAAGACAACAAATTAATTTTTCCTTCTTTTGGTTCAAAGACGGTCAATGCAATGTATATTACTTGCAAAATGTGCAGATGCTTAGCCAACCATGCTTTGCCCAAAATGGAAAACCACGAGTCACTTTATTTATACATACATTCTGGATTATCCAATAGATGTTGACCTATCGTGGAATCCTCTGCTGTGTAAGACATTAATTGTAGGTATTCATAACCAGTCTGATGCTGCCAGGCACATTTCAAGGTGCTGATTGGTCCACTCTGTGTAGTCAGTGTTGCACTGACATGTAAATTTATAAACAACCAAACTATTTTGTAGATAGAGCAGACCATCCTTAGCAAATAAAGAAAACGTGGGGACAGTACCAAAAACAATATATGTCCTGATGGCAGAAAAACATGACTTAATGCAGGTATTCCCTCTCTTAGCCAGAGTCTGGCTGCCCCTCCCCAACCACAGCAGTTTCAGATAAACTGGGTATAAACCGAGACCAAACATAGGTGGGGACTTAAAACTCTTAAACCTTCGCTCAATTGTACATTTAATCATATTTTCTGGATAACCATTATCCCGGAAAATCACATGAAAGTTTTCTATTTCATAATGAAGCTTACAAGGAGAACATCAATGCATGGTCAGCTAAAGTGGAAATTAGATTTAATGATGATATGTTCTCCTTGATTGTTTTCTTCATTTCTTTTGAGCAGGAATATCTTATTTGTGCAGCATTTCTTTTTCTGTTCAAAATTAAATCTGTTCAAATATTTTTTCCTCTCCTGATGGAAACTCACAAAAAATAAAGTTTCAGTAACAAAGGAAATCGATCTTTCTACAAAAAATATTCCTGAAGTATATTGGTTCACAAAAAAATCTGTCCACATATATTGTCTGCTTTTGGTCATATTGGCCACTCAAAATTGTCACTAAATGATTTTGAATTCATTTTAGGTAAATCTATGATAAATTTTTCACTAAGGAAGAAAGTTGTTGCAGTTTTGAATCAACCCACAACAAAGAAAAAGGTCAAAAAGGTTTTTAAATATAAAAATGTAAAATATTTTATTTTTGTTTTTACAACTAATTGTTCCTTGTTTGTAGTTGTTTGTTGAGATGGAACAAAATGTGATTTCTTCACATGTATATGTAAGAAAAAAAGAGGCAAAGGAGAAAGTGAGGAGAAAAGTGTAAGTATCACGTAGCTTGGTGAGTAAGAGTGTAAGTGTCACGTAGCTTGGTGAGTAAGAGTGTAAGTGTCATGTAACCTAGTGAGGAAGAATGTATGTGTCATGTAGCTTGGTGAGGAAATATCTTTGAAGCAGCGCCTTGTGAATCTGTTGCAGTATGTTGCTGCTCCTTCTCTTTACTGATTTTATCTGTCTAGAGACTTTAATTAAATACTCTTCAAAGGAATTGCAAAGCATGTTTTTATTGTTGGCAGGAACATGACCCATTGGTTGAAAAATATTAAATATTTATTTTCAAAGGATTAATTTATTGACTGGAAGGATCCTCGGACTCAGAAACCAAGGGGACACCTGCATTAATACAAAAAGATTTAGAAGAGTGACTGTTCAAGATGACTTTTGTAATTTGATAATAAATATTGAATAATTAATGCTTACATTAGTTCCTAACCTCTTACAATCTCTTTCTTCCTGATTTTCACTGCCTTTATATAGCAAAATCATTATCAAACTATTTATTATTTAATAGTCCAATTCTATCTGTTATACTTGCTTTAATTCTTAACCACTTATAATCTTTTTCTTCCTGATTTTCAATGCATTTCGATAGTATAACATTAGCAATGCATCGACATTATATATACAAAAGCCCTTTTCTATCAGTAATGCTTGCATTCATTCATGACCACTGATAATACCTTTCAGATTTCATACTGCAAAACATTGCAATATTTAGCATTTAATCACCAGCTTTTCTCTTTATAACAAGAAATATTAAAATAGTGTAGAAAATACTTCTACTACTACTACTACCACCATGGCCAGCTCAAGGTACTGGCAACTTAGGTAGTTGCCCAGAGTGCCATCAAGGTAGAGAGCATCAAAATACCACAATGTCCTATGTTTGGGATCTTTCAAAACTAAAGCTTATAAAAACATACTTGTGGCCATCTGTTATATTCTGTGCTAATAGGAATATATACTTGAAAAACAAGGTGGATAAAATAAGTAAAGGTTTAATGTAAAAAACCAGTATAATAAGAATAAAGGTAACAGTTATGCACAAGGTCGTCATAAGTCAATCCAGTAGTGAGTGCTACTATTGGAAGGTTGGTAGTTCTTGTGTAAGTCTGAGTTGTACTCAACAGATCCCAGCTAGTATATTTAGGTACCCCCCCCACGAGGGTTGCATGTGGCACAAGGCCGGTTTAACCTGGGTTCTTCGAGCCTGTAGGCTCGCCCCAAAATATTCCCTTTCAAACCCATTATAAACAAGTTCAGGGGCAGTCAATCTCCCCAAACGAGACTCTGCCCAAAGGCAGAGCCTTGTCCAGGTTCCTCTCTGCCCAAAGGCAGAGAGTTAGACTGTTTAGCTGGAACAGGTTGCAACTAGTCTCTGTAGTTTGTTGTCTTACAGATACTTATAGATAGTTATTACCTATAGTGTAGTTACTTATGGGGATGACAGGTTATACCATTACCATCACCATCCATGACTCAAGACAGATAAATTCTTTGGCTATTTTTTCGATAGAAATGATCTTGTGAAAAAGATAGGTATAGAAAGTGTCATTAAAAGTCTTGCAGATCTAAAGGCTAGAAAAAATGTTTTAGGTAGGATAATGTTTTCTTTAGCTTGTATTAAGTTGTATATTGCAATGAAATCATTATTCTACATATTTCTTTCTCCTTGTGAAAACTTAGAAAAAAAAAAACATTACTTGTAAGAGCACTGAAGTTCAGCTTGCCCAGGATGCCAGCAACCCTACTAAGAAGAAGAAATTGGCTATAGTAAAAGGGTTATTTTTTTGTCATGACCCTGTAAATAGTGCAGTAACAGAGTTGATAGGAACACAAAGCCAACTAGATTTCAAACAGAAAAAAATTTATTATACAATGAAAAAAGCAGAAAAAATATGAACATGTAGAAAATACAATCTATGCAAGAGCCACTTCAGGTCAAGGGTTACACAGTAAGAGACACAGTTTATGAGGATATGTGGGAAAGATAACCCTTGATCATAGTTATCAGGGAAGCATCCTCTTGGGAGTCAGTTCCACAAAATAGCAGTTTGTGGGAAGAAGCTACTCAAGTGAAACATACATCTCACCAATAGAATTCAAATGAGGGTGATTCACAACAATGTGTAGGGTGCTTTTGAAACTGGAGACTGGAAAGTGAAGACAATGCAGCTCCAGTCCATATATAGCAGCAGTATGTATTTTTTTTTTTTTTGGCTTGATCTAGCTCTTGTAAAGTTAGAAGATAGCAGGAAGAATCAGGGAACTGAGCATTTTTCTAGCATCATTAGAAATGGATTGTATATACAAGTTCCACAACGTCAAGAGCTACTCAAGGCATGACACCTCCCCAAGAGAACACCTGTTCCTTGCAAAAATTAAAGGTTCACTTGACATGCTGGTTTCAAGAAATAAGGTCCACACTTCATGCTGATGTTTTCTTTTTATTTAGGAAAGACACTGAAAATTAGAGACAAGAAACAAATATTTCTCTCAAAAGAGGAAATGGACAAACGAAATAGATTTCAATAAAAAATGCAAAGAAAATACTTTTTAAACAGAAACAATAACAATTTGGAACAAAGTCAAAGACATGATAAAGGAACATATGATATCTTAGAGGAAAATTTCAGACTGAGTAGAAGGAAGCAGATAATTACTGTGTTGCCTCTTTGACCAACAGTAGCTAAAAAACACAGGGTAGTTTCCTTACCCCAAAGTGGTCACATAGTAGCAGACTCACAGAAATTACAGTTGAATTTAAATTACTCTGGGGTGAACCTGATATGTATTTGAAATCAACTTCACAGAAATAATTACCTATTAAATAAAATGATATTTTACAAGGGTTGTTTTTAGCATCTAATATTGGAATAGGATCTTAACAACAAACTGGAGGTGGATTACTAGGATTTGAATAAAAACACTTTTTTGAACCATATTATAATCACCAAAAGAATAATTTGGATTTGCATCTGATTGCCATTTTTCAGATTTATCAGGTGTCCATTTAGCATTGCCACAAGATTCAAACTTAGAATTTATCTCAACTTGTATAGCATGAGTGTACTCTAAAGAAGGAGCCATGTTTTTATATTGTAAAAAGCATTGAAATACTTCGTATTAAACCAAGCAGAATTTCTATTTATCCAATTATATCCAAATGCATCACCGGTTGCTAACATTTTCTAAGCTCTTCTATTAGAAAATACTTTCAGTGGGAAATCAGATTCTTGATCTTTATCAACAATTTCTATCCCCATTTGATATTTAAACCACTTGTAAGGTACCTCTGTATGTGTTGATATTTTTTTCAATTTCCCTTGCTGGTGACTCTTTGGAATGTTTATTTTAATATCTGTCTCTATTTCTGAGATGAGGTAGTGCAATTATTTACATTGTTTGGACTGTTGTCCTCATCTTTATTGCCATATTCACAATGTTTCTGCCATTGTACACTCCAGGTGTTGTTTGGAATTTTGAACTGAACCCTTTATTTTATCCACGAGGGTAGACTGTTCCTGTTCCACATGCCATGCCTCTTCCAAATGTCTCAGTTATCTCCCTTTAACTCAACACTCCATCTTTTTGTCACTGGATTCAACCAATGCATTTTATCCATGTGTCTTTGAGTGGTGAACAAAAACTTGGAGAGTTGAGTTAAAAGGAGATAACTGAGGCATCTGGAAGAAGCATGGCATGTGGAACTAGAACAATCTACCCCAGTGGGCAAAATAAAGATTTTAGTTTGAAATTCCAATCACCTGAATAAGGCTAGTGCATACAATGATTTATTTTTAATTTTATTTTATTTTGGTAAGTATTCACATCTATACTGCATCTATAACATGTATGTATTTATGTGATAAATAATCTATTTTTACAGAACATTAAAAAATCTTATAATTTTAACACTATTACTACTGCTACCATGTTACTACTAAGTAACAAGGTCTCTAAGCCCATTGATGCATATACTAGGCCCTTTGGCGACCATATTACAGAGACTGTCAATGAATTTATCTGGGCTGATTCTTATGATTGTATAAACAGTAGAGTCCAGAAATGAAAGCTTTACAGTAGCCAGCAGCTGACCAAAAGGAAAGTAGAGGTAATAAATAAAGATCAATTTGATCATGTGACATTTAACTGGAAATTAAATGACACATCTAACTTGGAGAACTTTCTTCTGGCTTCTTACATCCCAATTAACATCTTCAAAAATTTAAATGCAATGTCAGTTGTTATTTTTTGTCTTTTAAATTCATTTATTGTTCTCATGTTTAATAATATTTTTCTTTTTCTCATTTTATTTCACACTCAGTAACCCCTCTTTGCGTCTTAATGACTTTATTCCCTTGCTTGGGGTAAAATGATTAAAAGAAAAATGACAGTTCCAGCCAATACCTTATACAGGGTGTGACAGAAGTACCTCCCACATAATAGTAAGAAATTAACTAGATGAAAACACCATTAGCACTAATACCTTACCATTAGGTGCAAGATATTTCTGGGAGATATTTCTGTTGCAACCTGTATAAGAAAAGTCAGAGAATGGTCAATTGTGAGCCAGCTGTAGACAGTGACAAAATGGCAGTCACTTTTCAGCCATTTCTTGGAAGTTTGGTGGAGATATAGAGAAATAAAGTGGGAAAGCTGTGTTTCACAATGTAGAGATAAGCCAAGGCATGGAAGGCAAAAGACAGCAGTAAAAGTGATGAGAGAGCTATGGTTAAAGCAAGAGAGATTTACAATCTGATTCCTTATTCGCCAAATGAAAGATCTGGTTCATTAGTCTGTTATGAGAAACAGGGCTGGCGCTAGGGTCTCGAGACCCACCCCCTCTAACACACATCAACCTTGGGGCCCACAAACACCCAAAGAAAAAAGGAGGGACTTGGGCAGCATTTTTTTTAAATTACCAAAAATCAGGGAAGTATCCAATTTAAAATGAAAATTTCAGTACATATTCATTATTTACTTTCATAATAAATAGGGCTTTTTTTTTTTATTTTAAAAGAATTTGAGAAAATGTTATTCTTTTTGCAATAACCACTAATATTTTCATGCTTAAATTTTACTCCAAAAAATGTTTAAGTTGCAAATTTTTACATTTCCATAAAGATTAATTGCTGATGCATCTCCACTTAAAAAAAAAAAAAGTTTTACAAAGATTCCAACACAACACAAAATGGATTATTTTAAAAATTTACATTAAAAACAGTATTTCATTTTTCAGGAAAATTTTTCATGCATTGAAATCTTTAAACATTTTTATTTTTTAAGTGATCATTTTCTCAGTTGTATCTTTCTAGAAATGTAAAACATAGGGACTAGAAATTTTATTTTAGTTACTAGCCATGGACTTCTGATTAGTATTAGTATTAGTAAAAGAAAAATCAGAGATCCTCCTTAGTGGATGATCTTGGAATAAAAAATGATTTTACCGAGATATGTTACCCACTTAATTTATTTAAAAGAACTGTTCACAAAGAAAGTTACAATTTTAAAAAATAAGCACTACTGAAATTAGCACTTTTGCCCCTACTCCCCATGCTGTTGAGAGGTTCAGGGTAGTAAGCACCAGCCCTGTCGATTATTATAGTTGATGATTTACAATATAACTTAGGTAGAAAAAAAGTAAAAAGTACAAAAAGCAAAAATATGCTGCTGAAACTAGCCTTTTTGGGTTTTCTCACAGCATGCACCACATCAGTCATGCATAGATATGATGTATATTATTTGTTGATAACTGACAATGTAATGTCGGTTTAAAAATAATTAACAAAAATGGTGGATGGTAATAAAAGAGTGCTGGAGAAAATGGCAGAGACCACAATGGGCCCCCCCAAAAAAGTGGATGTAATTTGCACCTAGTGCTACATCTTGGAGCAAGGGGGGAAAAAAGAGAGTGAGAGGGAAATGTTTATCATTTTATAGACTTCAACAGTGCCACCTAGTGGCGTTCGATGAAGCCAAATGGGGTAATCATATTTCTGGGTTTTTTACTACTAGCATCATGGGGAAAATGTATTTCTTTTTCTTTTATTATTATTATTATTTGATTTTATTTAATTTTCCCACATATCCATCAACATCCACAGCCACATCTTGTTTCAAGTTTCTAGTGACCATTAATTAGGTAGGTCTTCTGGCTTGTGGAGTTAACCCACTTACTTTCCTAAAAACATTGTCGCTAGAGGATGCTCCCTAAGGCTATGAATAGGCAGAGACATTCTCTGTCATCCTCTTTTTGCATTTTCACTCAGTGACAATAAGATGTAGGTTGAATGAGGAAAACGCTTTCTCATTGGGGAACACAAGTGCACGTGCATGCACATATACACCTTTCACTTCATTTTCTCTAGAACTTTCTCATGCAAAAAAATAAACCCACACAAACAATTCTCTAGTTTAAATGTTTTCTTCTTCATTCGTATTCATTGTTCTGTAACACACAACAATCTTCAACTGTCTATGTATACCTTTGTTTTGTTTTATACATATTTATTGTTTGTACATAGTTTTTGTTTCTGCCATTTTTGTTGTGGAATAAATATACCAGGAGACATGTGTTTCCCACCTAAACAATCGACCAGCATAGCCTTTCCTTTTATAATTTTTATGGTAGCGATGCTGACACAGTATTTTGAATAAATTTTTGACAATAGGGATGTATCTTAGAAGAATTTCAGTTAAGATCTATTTCAAGTTCAACACATTAACTTCTGAACTTTACACCAAAATACAGGAAAGAATTGTTAGAACAAATTGTTTTAGTCAATTACCTCTGACAGCAGGACAATGGTCCATTACTAATGGCATAATGGTTAACAACTTAATCTGATTTGTTGTTGACTATTACAGTTGGGTAGTGTGTTTGATTGTTACTGGATAACTCATACTTTTGATCTGGTAACAGTGCTAAACTAAAAACTTAGTAAAAATGACAGGAAAAAAGTAACAATATCAAAACAAAAGATGAAAGTAAAAAAACAAGCCCTAGTTGCTTCATGGGTGACCAGCTAATAATGCTGATTTTTTAAACAAAAAACTGGTAGATAGGCCACACCCATTTGGAAAATTAACTAGGCGCAATCTTCCTCCCACACAAAATTTGATGTATGCAGTTGTCGAACTGAGATGATATAAAAAGAAAAAGAAAAACTGAAATACCGTATATACTCGTGTATAAGACGACCCCTGGATTTTTTATCATTCATTTTTTAAAGTTTAACTCTGGCCAGAAAAAATTACTTGTCCGGTCATTGATAGGGAAATGCATGACCTTTAAACTCTTCAAAAAATTATCTGTGTATTAGTGCGATAGCCTTATTTTTTTGCGTAAAAAAAATGATCATAAAAACTCGCACTATGCAGTAGTTCTATGTGAAAAAATTGAAAAATACGAGCCGCATTTTAATATCGTCTGGACTTTTATAAACAGGAAACTAAAGACAACCGACACCGTTTTGTATGTTGTCTGCTGTTGTTGTTGAAGACTTCCTCTTTAAAGACAGGAAAATATTTCCATTGTCTATATCTTTTCTCGAATTCCTTACTTTTTGTAAGGGGGAATTACACAGAACTCAACAGAATTGAAAGAGAAAGGTAAGAACAGTATAAAACAAAACAAATTAAAGTTCTGTTTTATCCACGCGGCAAATGATTGACTTTTAAAACGATAAATCTGTAGAGAGGCCCTCTTGCGCTGAGTTTATCGTGTTTTTGGGTATTACCCTCTCTGATAGAGACTTTATCAGAAAGGGAAATATTATTATTAGTAGTAGTAATTGGTTGATAAAATAATTTACTGCAAAATTTACAAATTATTAACAGATAGTTCAAAAATCAGAATATAACATCGCATGCAGTCTATTGTTCGATCTGCCAATAATTGTTTCTTCATTCAATTCATCTAACAATTTCTTTTCAATGAATAACAAAACATGATTCCAAATCCTCCTCAGACAGCGAATTTCTTAACCTTGTCTTTATGATCTGTAGCTTTGAAAATGTCCTCTCACAATGGACTTGTCACTTGAGTAACAAAAGTGTGCGCAGATGCTTTTTTTTTAAAGTTCTTATTTCTTTTTATATTACTAAAACTAAAACACTTGTCTGTGTTTTAGCGGACCCACACACCAACGGACAAGTTGATACCCTGGCCTGTCCGCGACGGCTATCCACTCTCGAGTAAGATATGGATGAATATGAATAGTGATTTTAACTGGTCGAAGATTTTGCTTGTAGGCTCAGGAAATTACCTTTCCAAATTCTTATGGGTTTCAAATTCGGTTCTTCTGATTGGCGGAAAATAATCCAAAAGATGAATTTTCGGTAAAGTTTAATATATGTACCCACAAAAAATTGTTTCAAAAGGACAGTTTTTCTCTTGATACCTCTCTTACTCCCTCGACAATTTTTATTGCTTTAAAAATCTGTTTTTAGAATTTTAATAAAGCTCAAATATATGAAACTATATTTATACATTCTCTTTTTTTTCTCTTGAGAATTGACAACAAAAGAATTAAAAAAATATATATTTATTTTATTAGATTTTTTAATGTTTATTTACAAGAATAACACATCTAGTCAGCTTCGAAAGAAAGAGCAGAGTAGAAAAAAAAAGAAGGAAGAAAATACAGCCTTTAGCATTTTCTCTCTCCAAGCACATATACAAATTTTGACTCTCTTCCAATTAGATGGAGTTGACTGGAACTTTACTCATCTCTATGAATTTTCTGTGAAGACAAAATAATCTTTAGTTTTATTTTTATCACAAGATAAAAGTTGAAATTCCCTCATTTCTCCATCTCCACAAGAGTTTTGCCAAGGTAAGTGCACAAAGGTCCCACAAAACATGCAGATATGTCTTTTGTCGATTTATGCTCTTTTAGAATTATTTTGACAATTTGTTACCTGAAGTTCAGAATGAAAAACCATCATTATTCAATGAAATTCTTTTGACTAGTATCCTCATCTTTCTTGCTTTGATCATTATGTTTCAACCTGTTGATTTTAGTCTGTAAATTGTGAATCTCCTCCTACTTTCACTCGTATTGTGTGCAACAAGTTCCAAACACCCTCATTGTTTGAAAACTAGATATTGAATACACAATAGTAACCATTATTATTATCATTTGACATTCATCCCCTGACTTTTAAATGTTTTGGCCAGGTGATGATGATCATATCTCAACTCCTACCCACAGCTTAGAGACAGAATACACAAGCAGTTCCAAACAGTACTGCCACCTGT
This sequence comes from Acanthosepion pharaonis, assembly GCA_903632075.3. Taxonomy (NCBI): domain Eukaryota; kingdom Metazoa; phylum Mollusca; class Cephalopoda; order Sepiida; family Sepiidae; genus Acanthosepion; species Acanthosepion pharaonis. The sequence goes on from CAHIKZ030001645.1 coordinate 271,449, forward strand.
ACACTCGTCTCAATTGCACTCCCCACAAAAGAGACAACTTCAGCTGCTGCTTTGTACATTTCACTGATTGACCCTCTCAAGTTTTGGTACCTCTATACTTTTGCCTGCTCTGCTTTCACAGTGCTCTTAACCCAAGATGCTACAATGTCTATTTGTATCCATTTATGCACAATGGGGTTATCAACAAAATTGTTCTCCAAGCATTTGTCAATCAAGAATGGTCATATTCAACATGACATTATCCCCTTGACTCATTCACACCTACTGGTGGTGGTGGTGAATGCTTGTAGCACTTTGCTGTGCACTTGAGGCCATACTTACTACACAGTCTCCAACATATTCTGAGGGATATTTTGTCATAGTGTTGTCTGTACTCTTTTTACACCAGCTGAGTGTAGCCATTGATGATGTGTTGTACACTATCGGCAGCTTCCCTACTTGAGATTATTATAATTATTATCATTTGATATCCTCTCTGACTCTTAGAGATTTCAGCCAGGTGATATACTTTACTCAGTACATGAGCAGTTCCAAACAGTGTATTTAAGGCCATACTTTCTGCACAGTCTCCAACATATTCTGAGGGATACTTTGTCACAGTGTCAATGTAGCCTCAGAATACATTAGAAAATTATTATTTTTATTATTAAAAAAAACACTACAAACTTTTACACACATTTAAGATTTATATAATTACCTTATCATAGTATAATGTTTAGCAAGCTTACTTTGCATATTATTATGACTGAGTAATAAATTTGACCTTCACTAAATGTACAATACTTGTAGCCTTGTACAAAAACTAAAGTTTTTTTTTCCACTAACCTGCAAATTGTGGTGTAACAAAATTGACAGGAATTCAAGCTGAAATAATATCATAAATCATGTAATGATAATATATAAAAAAAATAATCATGTAAAATTCAAAGTTGATTTAAAATAAAAAAATTTATTGGATAATTCCTCTAAAAGATTTGTGTGTGGTACCTAGATCTGATGGTATTAGTATACATATTCGATTTTATAACAGCTTTCCACCAAAAAAAGTCATTAAGAAAAATACGTTTTTGAAGGTGGAAATAATTATAAGACAGTGTTGAAAATTTGTATTTAACAGGAAAATTGTACAAAATTCAATATTTACATTTATTCCCTTTCAATTATTATACTTCAACACACCTGTTTTGCATTGAATCAATACGTTTTCTAAGAGTTTCAGATGGAATTTCATTCCAATACTGTTTAATGCAAGATTTTAAAGTTTCTCTATCTTCAAATTGATGTTTATTTTTTGTATACTCTTCTTGACAAAATTCCTTACTAATTTTCTATTGGGTTTAAATCTGGAGACCTATTAATTAATCCAAAACTTCAAGAGTTTTCGTGAACTTAGAAGTGTGTACTTCAGGTTGTCCTGTTGAAAAAATGGCATTATTTGGTGTCTAGACAATTCATAAATGGGGCAAGACTTTTTCAACACATTGATATATCAAGCAGAGTTTTGTTAAATTTCCATCAAACTAAATCAGCTTTTCCAGATGCAGAAGAAAAAGCTCCCCCAAACCATAACAGATCCTCCTCCAAATGGTCTTTTTGAAAACAGCTGCTTCTCCTTTCTTAAATCATGTCAATAACACTGGTAGCCATCGGCCCATCCAAATTAAACTTTTTCTAATCAGAAAACACCACGGTTTCCCATTTCTCATTTGTCGATGTTACTTTTTTCTTTACCAATCTACGTGCATCTTCTTGTGTTTAGCAGTTAAAGCAGGGGCTGTCTTTCTGTTTTGATACATGAGATTTGACGATTCATGGAGAAGTTGACAAACTCTTCTTGGAGTGATGGGTAAATTCTGAGATTTTTGCAGATCTCTTGAGCTTGATTGTCCTTTAGAAGTTTCTTGAAAAAGTCAACGTCTGGCTCTATTTGTAATTTTAGGTGGACAACGTGGACGTTTTCTGGTACCATATGATTTAGGGTCCTTCAGATAATTTCTCCCAACTGTTTGGGACCTCAACAGATCTCTTGCAATGAAACATAGATTTTCCTTCCAGTTTATAGGCAGAAATTTACTCTTCCTTTGGCATTCTGAAGTAACCCAGATAAGCAAATTTTCAAAACTGTCTTATAATTATTTCCACCCTCGAAAACAAAGTTTTGTTAATAACTTTTTTGTTGGTGGAAAGTTGTTATAAAATCGAATATGTATACTAATACCCATCGGATCTAAGTACCACACACAAATTTTCAGAGGAATTTGTGCAGTAATAAGAAAATTATTAACAATTTCATGGGGTGTCTTATACTTATTTCCATGACTGTATATATAATGAAGAATAATCAAAAAAATTTCTTTTTACCTTACGTGGATTATACTTTGGTTTGGTTTGTTGTACAGCATATCATCTCCAATGGGTTGTTTAATGCTGACAAGATTTTTATTGCTGGTAATTTTTTTTTCAAAAATGTATTGCTGGTAATTATTTTCCTTCAAAAATTTATTGCTGGTAATAATTTTTTTACAAAGTATTTCTGGTATTAAAACCTATTTTTACACTTTAATAGTGTTTTGACCACAGTTTGGGGATTAACTATTTGCCCATAGCTGGGACCCTAACAGATGCTACCACCCCAGGTCAGGGTGGAGCTGGGAACACCAGCAATTAAGAGGTGGTTCCATGCTCCTCAAAACCTCTTGATCAGAAGCCTTGCTGTTGGACATGGTTTATAGTCTTAACCAGTATGTGGATGTAGTTTATCATCTTACCCAGGATGCACATTGATTATACATACACTTGGATTATATTTTACCTTTACTCTCTCTCTCTCTATATATATATATATATATATACATGTTTCATTAAATAATATACACAAGTTTTGTCTATTTATTTTAAGTAAGTTCCTTTTATATTGTCTGATAAGCTTAATAACATTATCATTGAAAGACGAAAGGAAATCACTATATTGATATGTTTTAATCCTATCTAAGCTTTCGGCTTACATAAGCCATTATCAAAGATGACAATTGCATTTCAACATATCAAACAATACACGGACAAAGCAATAATGATAGTCTGTTTTTGTTGCATGAAAAATTTTGAAGCAACAACAAACTCATGTATATGAGACGCGGAAGTGAGTATAAACCAATGGCTTCTGTTATCAATTATAGGCATTTGTGGAGATTTCGGAGTTTATTTTGTTCAGGTTAGGTTTCAACTGTCTTATGTATATAGCTTCAAGAATTAAAATAAATAGACAAAACTTGTCTATATTATTTAATGAAACATGCATCAATGAAAAATTGCTGCCTAAATATACAGAAAATATATATATATATATATATATATATATATATATATATATATATATATATATATGTGTGTGTGTGTGTATTCAAACAAAAAAGAATATTTATGTAGACAAAGGAATTCCAACTACCACAATTTTTCTGTGCACAGTATTCAACACTTTATTCAAAGTTTGGAACAATATAATAAAAAATTAAATAGACCTTGTCAGTTCTTTTTAATCAAACTTGTTTGGACAAATACTTGCTGCCTAAATATAACTTTATATATATATGTATATATATATACACACACACACACACACAGATGCTGATAGGTATGTATCATACATCCTTGATGTATAAAAATTTTAAAGGATGCAGTGACTTTTCCATCTGTGCATCCCAGGGACACAACTAAAGTTTCCCATGATAAGTGATACATTGCAGATATTCTTTCAAATACATTTTACTAGTTCTTTCTTTTTTTCTTTCACTTACTGTTTCCTTCTTGCAGTGGGATGTGTGGCTGATATGAAATAGACATCACAGTTGCCTTACCAAAACCTTTTTTTTTAAAATTCATTTGATGCCCCTGATCTTATTGGATTTTGCCAACCATTGTGTTGAATACTTTTTTTTTCTTTTAAATTTATTGATTCAAGTGAAAAACAAACTTTTGTTGTGTCAATTTAAAAACTTTGCTCTGTAATAATTGTCAAGAAAATATAGTTTTTTAATTGAACTGTTATTATGTGTAAATACTGTTTTTGTTTTGAAGTTTTTAATTTTAAAAAAAAATTATTTTGTCAATTTATTTTTGGGATAATGGTAAAAAAAAACATAGTTTAACACAAAAATCTATTAAGAAATTTATTTGGGATCCATTGAATTACCTAAATCACCACCTGTGGGTACTTACTATGTTAGAAACCTATCATCATCACTCTATATCATACTTATTATAAAACCCAGGTTGTGTGTGTGTGTCTGTTTATATATTGGATCGGATTTCCTACATTTTTCAACCGATTTCAACAAAACTTCACAGGACTACGTAAAATTACCTTGCAGTGGTTCTGACAGCACCAAAAATTGGAAAAACACAATTGTTTTTGCACAAAATCAATTTGAAAACATGATTAAGAGGCATCACTGTCACCAGAATGAAAGGGGGACAACTCATATCGAGTTATACTTATTATAAAACCCAGGTTGGTTGTTTGTGTGTGTGTGTTCATTTATATATGGGATCAGATTTCCTACATTTTTCAACCAATTTCAACAAAACTTCACTTATTTTTTTTTGGCAGGTAGTGTTTCTTATTGTCTTGCACACTTTTTTCTTTATTTTTACATTCAGAATGCTTTAAAAATTCCATTTACAAGACAATTGTTTATAATAAAATTCTATTCAATTGGTAGACTCATAATGATTGAAAACAATGTTTTTGTTTGAGTTTGGGTTTGACCAATTCATAAAAAAAACAAAAAAAACTAATTAAGACATGCGTGTCCGTCAACCTTAAATAATAATCTTTGTCAATTTTATTTTTCAGTCTTTATGATGGTTGATACTTGATCTATCTCTTACTGTTACATCCCTGGGCAACACCAGGCTCTACTGCTAGTATATAATAAAAATATAATTTTAAGGTATGCTATATTTATAAGTTAAAAAGTATATAAATATAAAGTAGATACTGAGGTCAACATGCAGTGACAACAGTCTGTTTCATACTTAAAAGCAATCACCTGGTGATTGCTTCTGGGCGTTGACATCAATGACCACTTTTATATTCATATATATATATATATATATATATATATATACACACACACACATTTTATAATATCTAAAAATAATCTTATGCAATTCACTTGGTGAAGTCACTTTTTAACATCCATTAGATTATTTAAAATTCCCTTCTTGGTGAACTGTTTGATTTTACCTTGATTACTGTGATTGACTTGTCTTGTCATTTTGTATTTCATTCTTCTTATTTTGTGAAATCACTTTGCTTCTCTTTATGTCAAATAATAACCATATTAGTTCCTTTAGCAGTTGATATTATAGATGGAAGACTAAAGACTGAAGATGCACAGGTAAAATGTAATAATGCCCCCCTCCCCCGCCAATAAAAAAATATCCTTTCAAGTTGATAAACATAGTATTTGCTGACATATAATACACACTAATCCTCTTAAAATTTTGCTTAGAAAAATGACCTTATATACTGGTTTGGGATAAGCCAACTGGTTGAAGTAACTGCCACTTTTATAACTTTGTTGCCTGAATATTTGTTGCCTAAATATTCCTTTGTTTATTGTGGTTTATAAAATCCCTGTATTCTACATGATCTTACCAAAATCTTGTTGAGGAATGAATTAGTGTAAGTAAAGGAGTCAAAAAGGAAAAGAAATATGGAATAACACGCAAACCTTAAATAGATTGCTCTTAAGTATATTTAATAGCAATCTATTCTGTAAAATCCATTTTTATATAATTTTCTGGCAAAAAATATCTCATACTTTATGGCTGTTTTGTCATAACTGATGAATACAAATAACCATACTGCTTTCCTTTTTGTCTTTTCAGGTCCATGTATGACAAATATGCAAGTATAGCAGAGGATCTTGGAATCACATGAGTGGAAAAAATATCTTTAAATGAAGAATGAGTTTATCATTCACTGAGAAGTGTTTCCAGTGCAAAATATGTGGAAGTATTATGTCTGCACATGGCTCCTTCCAAAGGCACATGCGAATTCATACTGGAGAGAAACCATATGTTTGTGAAGTGTGTGGCAAAGCTTTTTCTCACAATGGTAATTTACAAACACATGTAAGAACTCATACTGGAGAGAAACCCTTTCACTGCGAAGTGTGTGGAAAAGTATTTTCTCAAGGTAGTGCTTTGCTTTCTCATGTAAGAATCCACACTGGAGAAAAACCTTACAAGTGTAATTTCTGTGGGAAAGCAGCATCAGATAGTAGCACATTGCAAAAACATCTGAGAACACATACTGGAGAGAAGCCCTATCATTGTGAAGTCTGCCAGAAAGCATTCTCAGACAGCAGTCATTTCCAGAGACATAGAAGGACTCATTCTGAAGAAAAACTGTTCAAATGCAGAATTTGTGGGAAATCATTTTTTCAGAACTGTAATTTGAAGACACATATGAGAACACACACTGGAGAAAAACCTTACAACTGTGCAGTATGTAAGAAAGCCTTCTCAAACAACAGAAACTTACAAAAACACATGAGAATTCATATAGAAGAGAAATCTTAACAGGGTTGAAAAGGTTTCTTATAATAATTATTTAAAGTCATAAATGCAAGTGCATGCAAAAGATGGCCTCCAGTTTTTTATGCTTAAGGAAACAAGCAAATACCATAAGGAAAAAATTCTTTTTAGGCTAAAAAACTCAAACAAATTTGGACATTTATTAAATTTACGCTTTGTTACTCTGAGTTCACTTGATGTTTATTAACACTTGAAATGGAATCAGGATTTAAAATTGTGATTGAAACCTTTTTTATTTCACTCTGACATCAGTGCCTTTAGGGAAAGGTAAGAATCAAGCTGTCCCTATGCTCCAGTTACCTTGACCATTGTCTTCTTGTTGACATACCACAGGAGTAGACAAAAAGAATTGATGTATGACTAGACTAGCAGTCTACTCACCAATAAATATCCTATCTGCATATATCATTGCAGCTATGTCCATTTTCAGTCATGACAATTGGATACTAGTCAAATAATAAGTCAAATGAAGAAAGCTGTTACTGTAATAAGTAAATGTTTGTAAACAGACAAATAGTGATTGGTGAAAAGACACCAATTTTTTGTTTTTTGTTAATAAATTGAACAGATTAAATGAAATTCTCTTGCAATTGATTTTGAAGACATTTTGCACTTTTAGCAGTTTTACTGACAGATAATTTCCGAAAAGTATTCCCAGTGAGTTTGCCATATAAGTTATAAAGGCTAACTCACATTATTCACAAGTAAATTACTAATTGACTGAGTTCCCTGGCTTAAATATCAATTATTATTATTATTATTCTATGAGAGTTTTTCAAACGGTCATAGTGAAATACTTTGGTATAATTAATTGCCCTTTATTTCTTTAATTAACATTTCTACTGCTGTGAACATATACATCTTAATGAAACTTACTTTGCCTGTTGCTAATGTATATATACATTTTCAAGCTGCGTTTATATTATTTTCAAACTGCATAGACTTATCATCGTATATAATACAACCTGTTTTGTGACACATTTTTATTATATTGTGTCCTAGGTGTATAGTTTAGCTTAGTCTGTACTGGAGAGTATCTGATTTAAACCAAAATGGTTGCAACCATGAGAAATTGTCATCAGCCTTTTTATAGTCGTTTATTTCAAGTAAATGGCAATTTCCTGTTTTTCTTGAAATGGGCCAGCACAGCCAGACAAGAAGGCTATAATAATGCAGTAGCTAAATTCTCAACTAAATTTTTCATTGAATTACTATTTTTTATATACATTTTGAATTTGGTTTGGCTAAAAAAATTTAATGTCATGAAAAATTAATTTTTTAAAGGATATTGCCAATGTAAAACTTTTGGAAAGTTCTGTACTAAATAATAATTTCATACAGTTCATCATTTTTAGATTACACAAAAGATCTGAAATGTTTGCCTGATATTTAAGCAGTTTCCCTCTGATTAGATGGAGGCTTATAAGCAATGGGATATTCAGCTTTGGAGAAGAAAAAGATTAAATTTTTTTCTTTTTTTATGAGGTGGAATAATATTCCATTATGAAAACTAAGTGGGGGAATCCCCCATGGTAAAAGAGCACATTTCATTCTGTCATTCTTCCTCTGTGGAAAACTTGTTGCCAGCTCCTCCTCTGGTTACAACAAAAAGTCATTAAAAGTTTCCAACTACAAACTGTGATGAAACAATGAATTGAATCTAATATACAAAAACGTTCTAACAGGTTGTATTTTGAAAATGTCAAATTTGGTGATAAAAATATAAATATTCAAATGAATAGACAATATATCTGTCATTAAAATAAAGCATTTCTACTTCTGAGACTGCTTCAGAAAAAATACTTAGGAGGTGATCTTGAAATGGCCACTCTTAGGAGACATTGTGATCCCAAATATAAGAGCTGGTATCAAAAAGTTCCCGGATTAATTATTAGTTTTAAAAAAAATAATATGTTTACCAAAGTTTTATCATCTCCTTCAAAATAGTCACACTGGTCTCAGTATTTCTGCCACTTTTGAATTTCAGTCTGGATGTTGTTTTCCATAAGCATGTTGAGGACCTTTTATGATTTGCTCTGGATCTTGGTATGTCACCTCGCACACTGATACATGAAGGTCACTGTCAGCTCTCACTGCACATGTACCATGTGTTGCCACCTGTTGGCACACTACAGACCTAGTCCAGAAACCTTTTGATACCACCTCATATATTGGTGACATGACATATGTCTTTTCAATGACATATATTGTTGACATGCATTCAAGAGTTATGGTTGTTTATCTTCTTGTATGTATCCTATTTCCCATTGATGGACAGAAAATTCAGGGAAACATTTCTTGGAGAAAAATATTCCTTTACACACCAAGATTCCCTTAATTTTTCGACAGGCCAAAAGTTAGAAGAAAATAAATAACCATTTTGAACCACAAAATTTGAAAGGTTACAGCTCAGCTCACATATAACTTCATGTTGTAATCTAGGGAAGGTTACTGAATAGAATAATGAAAGGTTACTAAAATTAGAGGTTGGTAATAAACGATAATACTTCGGACAAGAACAACACCTATAAGATTTGCCAGTGGCACATAGAAGTAGTCAATTGCTAGAAATGAGTCAAGTGAATTCAACAATGAATCTCCAACTGCATATCAACATACAGTATTTACTACTGTATTTATGCAAATGGGGACATACCCATTATCATCCGTAAGTATGATACAACACTTTATTAGTCAAAACAAGATCCATTAGAATTGACACAATGTTGTCAATGATGCAGAAGTGAAATTTATTCCATTATAAAAAAGCTTGGGGCTGTAGAGATTCTGCAAACTATGAGAAGGCATTTTCAGCCTGATCCCCAACCTGAAACCTACATTTCTGATTATCATATGAAACCACTTTTCGATCAACAGTAAGTACATGATCAAGTAAAGGGCTGTTTTTTTTTTTTTTTAAATAAGAAAATTGCAGCAAATGTCAAACTTGGAAGCTGCTGACCATCAGCAAAATCCTGAGACGTATACATTTTGCTAATCTGTGCCAAAACGTCTTCTTAATATTTTATCTGTTACTTCAGCTTTGCAGTAGAATAGGTTCTTTTCTATTCACATTGTAAAAATACTTGAAACTTTGATGCATCAGTTCCAAATCCAGACACAAGAACTCTTCTGTGATAGTTTGATGAATTTGTGGTAACTCCTTTTGAAGAGCATTTGGGGTTGGGAAAGTTGACAAAGGAAACAAATTTGTCAACTCAAAAAATAGCCATATTTCCAATTATACAAAAACCACTTGTCATCAACAGTAAACCCTCAATCAATATAAAGGTAATTTTTGTAACATGAACAAGTAAATAGTAGCAAGATGGGTAAGCTATGGATTATCAGTGAAATTATGGGGTAACCTGTTCTGCATTGTTTTCACTTTGCAAGTTGGTGCCAAATATCTTCAAAACAGTTGTATGGGCTATTGTTTTTTGCTTCAAATACCAAAGTGCTTTTTTCCAGATGATCCTCCACAGTGATCGTCAGTTCCTCGTTATTAAATGATGATGTATGACTATGAGTAGGCTCATCATAGGAAAATGAATTACCAGTAGTTAATTTGAGGAACTAACAGCACACAGTTCATTCCAAAGCTGGTTCCAATTTGCAAGCAATATTGGTTTTGTCAGTGCATAATGACAAAATTGAATTTATTCATCTTTGCTTTGATACTCTATATTGATTGATTTGTGTTTTATGGCTTATCAACCTTTTGCAGGTTATTTAAAGCCAGAAAATATTTTTTAGAATGTAAGGATTTTTGGCAATAATGACTTTACTGATATAAGTTCTACTAATTAACCCATAGCTGGAGGAGAAGAGGTGAATTCATTCCTCTTGCAAGAGTATTTGTGCTTAATTGAATATAACAAACCCAACTGGAATTGGAATTCTGCTCTCTGATTTCTAACCCTGAGTTATTACCCATTATACCATTTGCACACCCAACTTACAGCACATGGTACTCCCAAACAGTCACCCATCTAGGTACTGACCAGGCTTGACATTGCTTAACTTCAGTGATCCCCTGAAAATCAGTGTTTCATAAACTTTTTTTTACTGCAACCCACAGCAAGAACCATATTTTGCATTGCAGAGTTTGTCTATATTACATGTAGGTGTTATACCTACGTATAATAAAGACAATTTCTGTTCACATGGTTCATTTATTTAGCATCAACAATTTATATATATATATATATCTTATGATCTGTACATAGTAGAATTGCATGTATCTATTTGTATTATCTATGAATTTGCATGAATATAAAATTATTACTTTTAGAAAAACAAATTTAAATGAAATTCCATCTCTCAGTCTTCAATGAGTTTGATGAGCAAGATACAATGAGAAAAGATGTATATATATTTTTAAAAAAAGATATAATACAAGCTAACCATGGTGAAAAACTAGCAATGATCTATGAGTGCTATGTAACATTTAGAGATATTTATATTCTGCACTTTGCTCTTATTTGCATATTTTTTCTTTCTTTTTTGTTGTGACCTATATTATTTATATTATTTATCTCATGACCCACTGAAGGGTTGGGGCCCACAGTTTGAAAAACCCTGCCCTATAACATTTAAACAATAAATGTAATCGAAATATTCAAACAAAACCTGCTTTTAATAATATATTTAACTCATATTGTTGATAATTTTTAAAAATTCAATATCCAAGTCCATTTTCATTGATTTCCATAATTTTTCAAGTTTTTGAAAGCTCAATGTCTGTATTTTGAAGCGAAGAAATCATAGACACAAAGTGTAAAACATATTTTTATTGAATGTTGGTACACCTTTCAGTACTTCCATTCCCTTCATCAGCCAAAGATTTACATTGATTTGATTTTTAAGTTTGAATGCAAAACTGCAATATTAGGTTGTCACACATGAAATGATACACTTTATAGGAAATGAATAAAACATTTCTGAAATGTCAAATCACTAATTTATTTCGTTGAAATAGGCACCATGTTGATGACTGACTGTTCTCCAATGTACCTTTAAATTCTTGATCCCATCTTTAAAAAAAAATCTCATTCTTTGATATGATAAACAGTTTAAATGCTTCAATTACCTCTTCCTTATTGGAGAATGTTTTATTATGTATGAAAAGCTCAAAATGCTTAAATAAGTGATAATCAGTAGGAGCGATATCAAGTGAGTATGGAGGATGAGATCAAATTTCATAATTCAGGCTATGCAGCTTTTGGACAGGTTGTTGTGAAGTGTGTGGCCACGTGTTGTCATGCAGCATAATTGAACCATCCCTATTCACAAGTCTGAGATGTTTTATTTTCAATTTTTTGTAAATACACTCAATTTCTCCACAATACGAGGTTGCTCTTATTGTTTTCCTTTGAGGCAACAATGAATAATCAATAACCCCTTTGAAAGACCACTATACTGTAATTATTAACTTTTTAGGCTGCAGTGGAGGTTTTGGGTATTGTTTTGGTAATTCCCTTGCATCTAACCACTGGCCCACTCTCTTACCGTTGTCAAAGAGTATCCATTTCTCATCACGTGTAATATATAATAAGTGACTGTAATGAACCTAATGGGAATTGAAACTCAGCTCTCCAATTCTGAGGCATTATCCATTATAGCACCTGGTATTCCCAAGTGGTCACCCATACATTGCTTAACTTCAGTGATCATACAGGAATAGTGTTTCAACATGATGTGGGCAGAAGCCTCCAGTTAGGTGAGTTACCAAGGAAAGGGCACCAAACCTCAAAAGTGGACTGTGTGAGAGTGAGTTTGAAATATGTAATGGCTGAGGTTACTAGAAGTCACCAGTTTGTAATGGGAGGAATTGTGCTTTTTTGCTGATAAAGATGAAAACTCTCAAAATAAATGAATTCAACATTTTCAAAAGGAATAAATTTCTATACAAGGAGGAATTGTATATCTATATTTTGTGTAATTCAAGAAGAGAGAAAATGTATTTTTTGTGTGTACACAGGTGAAAAAGGAAGAAAAATATCAGCTTTGCAGTAGAAAATGTGCATGATGCGTCACATGGCTTGCTGAAATTATCCAGGTGAAGGAAGAAACCACACACCAGCAGGGAGAAGTGCTGTTGTTTTTGCTACTACATTCCAGAACAAAAGAGGAAGATCCTTCTGAATGGAATGCCACTTAATGGGTGTCTTGTCAAGAGCTTTGATAATTTGGCCAAAGTTACTTAAAATATTTTTTTTAAAATTCCAATAATCAGTTTTCCATAATATTACTTAACAATTTAATCCAGTTCTTTGTATGTAATGTGGGGAAAGTTTGTCCCGGCTTTCCTGCATCAAAGGGCTGAAGTTAAAAAATTGGGTTGAGTTTAAAAAATTGCGACAAAACGCGAGTAAAAAACAGCAGAGTAGAACGGACAAACTCTCTCTTTTAGGCACATATGAATAAAGAAAACTCCTGCTCAGTGTGTAACAATAAAAGAAGAAAGTGTTTATTTACATATACAGAAAAAAAGGGTAAAGGGATAAAGACAATTAAGAGTGAAAGAAAGGGAAAAGAGAAAATGTCCTTTAAGGGAAGAGAAAATTTTCATAACATAAAAAAAAGCTTGCTCAAAATATTTCTCTGAGGGCCTAAAAAGTTGTTTAAGTGAGTAGAATTTTGTTAAGGTTTAGAAACACTCAGTTCTTGTAGAGTAAGAAAATTGTTGGTGGATATAGGAATCTTGCCGTTGAGTGAGTTTGTAGGTCGAAGACAGAAGTCCAGTGGGCACGTCAGAAGGAGTGGTGAAGGGATGCAGCTTTGAATTGGTCATGAATTGTGGGCTGATGTCTGTTCTTGACAGCCCTTTAGTAGGTAGCTCTTCTTTGATTGAAAGTGGTTCTGAAGTTGACTGGTGCTCCCTATTGTCAACCTCACAGACAGTGGGCTGAATTCTCACTGCCAAATAGGCAAAGATTCTCCAAATTTATGGTGGGCTTCAATGGATTGGGGACTTTTCCCTCCAAAATCATTGTACAAATTTTCTGGCCCCTCTATTGGTCAGAAAACACATTCTAATCTGATAAGAATCAGGGCTCTGGGAGCCGGTTTTGAAAGTAATGAAAACAAGTTGGAGTGAACAAACTGTGAGGTTTCCCCCAGACTTTATGGCCCCATGGAAAGAATAATGGTGGTGGAATTCCTTTTTATATTTTCCAGCTCTTTCGTTAGTCAGAAAATATATTCTTATCTCTGATAAGAATCAAGGCTTTGGGAGCTGGTTTTGAAAGTAAAAAGAGGTTGGAGTGAGGATAGAAAAAATAGCGAGAATGTGAACTTGTAAAATATTGTTCTCAAATTAAATTCCAACAGTAGCTGTAATGTTTACATTCAAAGTAAGAGGTAAAAAGAAACCTTGAAAAATTGTAAATGTTTTAAAATATTACCAGTTGTGAATATAATATGGCTGATGTATGGTTAAGAGAACAACTATGAAATTTTAATGAGGATCACTGGTGGCTCTTAGTTACTCACCAAACAATATGGATATTTTTGTTTGTGTTTATATTACGTTTATTAAAAAAAAATTCTAGGTCCATCTTTTGAAAATGTTAATGAAATGGTAGATGCTCATTATTTATAGTATTTGCACTATTGTCCTCATCTTTGTCACCATATTTATTACAACATTTTGGCTGTTGTACAGTCTGGCCTCCTTCAGGTGGTTGGAATGTCGAACTGAACCCTTTATTTACACAAGGGGAAGTGGAAAAATCAGACATGGCTGACTACATATGGGACACCGCCCTCTGTGGGATCATGTTGAGATCATCGACAAAGAACACCATTGGAAAATTCGTAAACTTAAGGAATCAGCACATATGCTAGCCCACAAAAATCTCCTGAGCCGACCAAGCATAGAAATGAATACAATATGGGAACCAGTAATAAGGAGTGCCAGAGAAAAGCAATGATAACAAAGTTGCAATATGAGCTCTAGTAAAAACATGCAATGATAACAGCAAAATTGCAATATGAGCACTGGTAAAAAAAGATATTATATTTATAATACCCATACACAAATGTCCTCAAAGACACATGGCACAGTGGATTGTTGGTAGATATAGGAATCTTGCAGTTGAGTGAGTTCGTAGGTTAACGACAGAAGTCCCGTGGGCACGTCAGAAGGAGTGTTGAACGTATGCGTTAGTTAGATCCAGTGACAGGACCCAAGAATGTGAGTTCAATACCCGGTTAAGGCAGTGCAGAACTTTCAGAGGGAAATTAACAGGAGATAACTGATAACTGACATCCAAAAGCGAAATAAAGTTCGACATTACAATCACCTGAAGAAGCGTAAAACGGCCGAAATACTCCGAATAATGTACATAATTAATAATACCTCATCTCAGAAATATAGACAACTAGATGCTGTTTTAGCATTTGATGGCTTGTGTAATCAGTCTGTTATAACATACCATTTACAAGCTTTGGAGAAATTTCTGAATGTAGGAAAATTGCTTGTACATGAATTATGGAACGAAACGTAAATTAGAGAATAAAAATTCAATGACAAGCAAAGGGACAGAAAATTTACGAAGAACTGTTTTAATCTTACACCGTTTACTTCCGATTTGGATTTTATTCTTCATCGCCAAAAGAGTGTAATGCTAAAATAATATTTTTCACCTGAAACAGACGTTAAGGTAAGAACTTTTATCTGAGGGTGACCCAAATCAGCTGACAATGTTTAGTTCCCACCCCATAACGAATATAATTTCGTCGAGTAACACTGCATTTAGAATATAGTTAGGAAGAGGCGAAGTTTTTAACCAATATTTTTTAGATGTATTATTGTTTTCTGTGTGTCGGTATTGTTCTATTTTGGTTTTAAAAAATAAATAGAGGTAAAAAAAATAAAAGAAGCGACAAGATAAGTATTCTTATCTTTTTTTTTTTTTTTTTTTGCAGTAGTAAAAAGTTGATATTGATTAAGTGTGGCACAAAGCCAAAATAAGAAGTAATGATGGCTGGAGGAAGAATGTGTTTTGTTTGGGTGATAGCTTGTAATTGTTTATCTTGAAAACCAGCATTCAATTCTTTTTTACTTTGGTTCGGCTTTTTTTTCTATGTCCAGTCTGAAAGAAAACAATGTGTTTTATTCAGTTATACAAGCGCTCTAAAAAAAATATTTTTGGAGCTTTATTGAATTATTTGGGGGATAAATTTTCACTTTTCAGTGTTTTTTACACTTGCCATAATTTTTTTTATTATTACCCGAAAATATCTTTTTAGATTGTAAGAATTTTTTGGCAATAATTATGATTTTTCAATATGTTCACACTTGATATTGCATAAATATTTCACTGAAATAACACCTTCAGGGATTTTTCTTTATAACTGTAAGTGTAGTGTAGAAAATTTGCCCCCCCCCCCAAAAAAAAATTAAACAGTACACACGAGATATTGAAAAGGGTCTGATAAAACAGACCACAAGAATAATATTTATTTACATAAATGACCTATTTAGTATATAAGCCATTCATTAATGAAGAAGTAATGAAAAAAATGTCATTGAATTGGATAATTCAAATTGGAATGTTGGTAAATTTCCAAAAACGGGGTAGTCATTCTTTTATTTATTTATTTTTTGGTTTAATTTGAAAAAAAAAAATGCATCCATTTTGGTTGTACATAATTATAATTAGTCGGGGGTGTTTCAAAAACAAAATACAATTTGAATTACTTACTTACTAGCAAAGCGACGTTGCGACTTCTAATTTTTTTTATCCGTTTGGGAGAAACCTTAGAGACAATTTCGCAGGGTCAATTTTTTGTTTATTCTCCCATTAAAAGTTGACGTTCATAATGCTACAGTACAGAAGAAAATTTAAAAAATCAAGTTTAATTTTTCTTTCTTTCCATATTAGAATTCAAAATGTTGGTTCTTTTTCTTGGTTCCTCCTACAAAATCATCCCGTGCAATGGATACATAACAAACACATCAATTCCCATTGGATGTGAACATTTTCATCTGGCGAGAACCAACAAAAAAGCTCCCCACTCGCTCTCTCTCGCCTGCAAATGCTATTCTCCAGATTGTTTATTTTGTTCTTATTTCAAATTTTTTATTTCATTTACTTCTTTGAGTTGTGCTGTAACCATAACAACTGATATAGAATCCAATTAAAACATATCCAAGACTGACCATTCTTTGCTTTGATTCTCCGAAGCTGTTGTGTTAAAATTTGCCCCCAAACTAATGTTTCAAATTGAGTTTGATGTTAGCAAAACAAAAAAACAATGCAATACTTTTTTAGCCATTATCAAGGATGATTTTGTTTTTTTCAATTTAATTGGTTGTGTGGGTTGTGTGTTTAGTGTTATAAAGATGTTTTATTGTCTGAACCCGGCACATTGTGGCCATGTTTGTAGTTAATTAAGTGTTGGTTTTTTCTTTTTTTTATTAAGGCTTCCATTATTTTTAATCATTTTTTACATATGGATGAGGTTATTATGCTTGTATTTTCTACAAGTATGTTTTGGGTAGAGTCTGGTAAATTTGTGTGTTAAATAGATTCTAATATAGCTGTGGTGGTCAGATAAGTGTAACATAAGATGTCTGGATAGAACAGTTACTACACACTCTGTGTCCAAAAAAGAAAACGCTTGTTTGAACACAAGAAAAATTAAGTAAAAAGCTTAATTCTAGTACCTTGTCTTTTGTCTTTAATGAAACCTGTATAAATGAAGGATTGCTGCCTAAATACACACAAACGTATATATATATATGTAAAATAAAAATATAGTTTATTGTATGCTTTCTTTATGGGTAAAAGTGGACACTGATGTTAACATCAAGTGATGACTGTTTCATGCTCAAAGCTTCTTCTGACAAACTGATTTTACATATATCTATAGTTCATATATATATATATATATATAGTTTTATATATATATATATATATATATATATATAGTTTTTTATATATATATATAGTTTTTTTATATATATATATAGTTTTTTATATATATATATATAGTTTTATATATATATATATATATATTTTTATATATATATATATATATAGTTTTATATATATATATATATATAGTTTTTATATATATATATATATATATATATATATATATAGTTTTTATATATATATATAGTTTTTATATATATATATATATATATATTTTATATATATATATATATATATATATAGTTTTTTTTATATATATATATATATATATATATATAGTTTTATATATATATATATATATATATATATATATAGTTTTTATATATATATATATATATAGTTTTTATATATATATATATATATTTTTTATATATATATATATATATAGTTTTTATATATATATAGCCTTTTTTATATATATATATATAGTTTTATTTATATATATATAGTTTTATATATATATATAGTTTTATATATATATATATATATATATATAGTTTTTCTTTATGGGACAAAGTGCTCAATATCAAAGATAGAACATATATAAACGTGAACATTGAAATCAACAGTCAGGACGATTGCATCTAGCATGAAACAGCCTGTCACCTCTGAGTGTTGTCTTCAATGTTCACTGATATATGTATATATATAGAGAGAACAAAATTTGCTTTGAAAATAACTTTATTTTTTATGAATGCAATATCCTGTATTTGTATTGGAATGTAGATATTCATTCAGAGTTATTCACTATATATATATTTTCGATTAACTGTTCATGATGTCATTCCATGTCAATCCAAAAAATGGAACAATAAAAATAGATTTTTTTCATTTTCATATATCTTGTAGATCTCATAATCAATAGAAAATTTCAAGTGAAATTTCCTAACCATTCTCAAGATTCTGCAAGTTGAAAAAATTTGCTGAATCGGCATTTTCCATTGACAGACATTTCCATTTTCAAACTCAATGATCTCACAAAAATCCTTATAACTTTTGATCCACTGGCCAGAAATTAATAAAATCTGACACCCTGATAGATTTTTAGTAAAGGTATCTAAATATTCCTTTAGAATTTTATAATGAATAACTAAAAAGTAGATATTAACTGTTTTCTGGTGGAAAAAAAATGAAATTTTTTGACAGCCAACCATACAGAATAATTGAGAAATATCTTAAGTCCCTAAAAGTTACAAAAGGTGGCACATCATTTGAAAACTATAGTATTTGGGGAATAAATCCCAATAAATCTCATTAACTGTCTCTCAAAGCTACCAATTCTAAACTTCTTAATATTTTTTCTCAAAAATTCTGATTCATGATTATTTTGTAATTCTGATCTTCTAATATTGATTCATTCTGCTAAAAGTAATGAAGTACATAGTTTTGATTAATAAATAAATCAGATGAAAAATAGCATCTACTAAAAAATCAACTGAAGAGATACAAAAGTCAAAAAGGGGATAGAAAAACTGGAATAAGTATATGTATGATCCAAAGAGGATTGCTTTGAAGGGGACTAAGGTGCCATTGCCCTGGGTAGGCTATTTTTCTTTCTCAATATTCATTGTATACTTTTTACATAAATGTCATATATTCTTTTTTTTTTTTTTTTTTTTGGTGGTATATTGCATTATTTCATGTAATTTATTGTTTCTTTAAAGAATGTTATGTCAGAAGAAGATGTTACTCTCCAGTGTTGAAGCAAAAACTTGCAGTTGTTTATATCTGTTTGTGGGAGGGATTAAATACCAGTGGTGGCAACCACAGTCAGCTGGCAGTGAGGAATTGTGAGGGTGGTAGTTATAAAAAAAATATCAAGACACAGTGTGAGGAGGGCCTCAATTCTATGGTTGTTAGTATTCATAGTGTTGCATAGTCTGCCTAAAGGAAGAAAGTGGAGGGGGAAATCAAATGAAGTGCAAAGGGATAGAGGACCTTATTCAAGATGTAGGAATAAACAGATGATAAGACGGAAGTTTATTACTTTCCTGTTGAAACCAAAGTTGAGGGAAACCCAGGTGAGTTTAAGCTTTACTCTTCTTCTCTGGAACAACAATTTGATAATATTCTGCAGGACAACAGAATACCTGAAGAAGGCTGAAGTATATATAGCTGAAATGTTGTGAAAAAGAAAAAACAAAGAAGGATGAGGAAATTAATTCAGGGAAAAGAAAGTTAAGTACACAGACAGTGTAAAATCTGTTGAAGCAAAAACTTACAATTATTTATATCTGCACACAGAAGATTCCACTGGATGCTTCATTCCATGATCGTAAATCAATCAATTTTAATATTTACTGTGTCACTCAATGTGTAATTGTTAGTGAAATCAAATTGCTTAAATTTCCAAGAATGGTTATTTTCACTTTGGCTTTCAGTTTCATTTGTGTATCTTTTAACTTTGGAAGATTTCAAAGTTGTAATCATTCTTCTTTCTCAGCCAGGCTGTGTCTTCAACTACAATGCCGTCAATTTCTGCCCTCACACCCATAGCGATAATGCTTGCATCACACCATACACTTCTCTTTGTTGGCTTTGGGACATGCCATATCCCTCGAACTGGGTCCTGATTTCTACAATTTACTTACCACAGTAACTGTTTCATCATCCACTTCATCTTCCCAGTTCACTCCTTAAGCCCACCTTTTTGTATAACTGCACGTCGTCTTAAGTCGTCCATGATAGGGCAATGGCCTATCAGTTTAGACCAGCTTGTTGTTTTAGGGGGCAAAACAAATTGTTTTTGAGTCCATGCCACACACTCTAAGCAATTTAAAACTCTGGAATATTTGCATCTGCTTACTTCCTAATATTTAATATTTCACTCTACAAGTAATCATTAGAATGAATAAAAGTTTGCATATATTTAAGAAAACCTACTTGTCATATCACATGCTATAACATCTGAAATATCTTGATGGGATTAACTGGGT
This sequence comes from Acanthosepion pharaonis, assembly GCA_903632075.3. NCBI lineage: Eukaryota > Metazoa > Mollusca > Cephalopoda > Sepiida > Sepiidae > Acanthosepion > Acanthosepion pharaonis. Next base: position 291,937 of record CAHIKZ030001645.1, read on the forward strand.
TTTAAAATGTTAAAATAACATTTTCTTTCTTTACAGAATGTGTTGCCTCAAGAGAAGACGTTAATCTTAAGTGTTGAAGCAATAACTTGCAATTATTTATATGCAGAAGATCCCAATGGATGATTCATTCCATGATTGCAACTTGTTAGATTCTGAAAAGAAACTATTCCAATGCCAAATTTGTAGCAAGTCTTTTACCCAAAGTGAATACTTAGAGAATCACAGAGAAATCCATTTGAAGGAAGAATTGTCCGAACAAAGGAAACTTTCAGAGGAAGACAGAGAGAAATATGGAAATGAAGAATTCCTTGAGTCTGGTGAACATTGTAAAGAGGACACACAAACCAGTGACCAAAATAATGGTTTGTTTATAGACCCACAAACTAATTCTGAGAAAGAATTTTTTAACCAGAATGAACTATCAAAACAGCAAACAAACATAAATGAGAAAATCTTCCATTGTGACATTTGCTCCAAGATCTGCCCTACAAAATGGCATCTTAATCGGCACATACGGACACACACAGGGGTAAAACCATTTCCTTGTAAAATATGTGGCAGAAGCTTTGCAGAGAACAGTGGTTTAAAATATCACCTGACAAACACACGGGGGGAGAAGGCATTTTCAAGGCGATGTTTGTGGCAAGAGCTTTGCTCGTAAATATCAGTTGCCTGCACATATGAGGATACACACAAGAGAAAAACTGCTCAAGGGACAAAATGTTATTCAAAGCAGTAATTTAGACTCAGATATCATTAACAATGACCAGAAAAAACTATTTAAATGTGACCTTTGTGGGAAAAGTTTTGTCACACGGTACACTTTGAGAATGCATTTAGTTACACATTCCGACACAAAACCATTTCAGTGCAAGTTCTGTGGAAAGGGCTTGTCTCAGCGGGCACATGTTCAGATTCATGAAAGCCAACATACAAATGAGAAACCTTTTTCTTGTCACGTTTGTGAAAAAAAGTTTTCAAGCAAAAGCATTTTAACAAATCATTTACGCATTCACACTGATGCAAAACCTCTTCCTTGTGAGGTGTGTGGCAAAGTCTTTGCTCTAGATGTCTATTTGAAAAGCCACATGCAAGTCCATGCTACTAAAAAACGTTTCTGCTGTACAGAATGTGGGAAAGAGTGCACTTATAAGAACACTTTAATGGTTCATATGCGAACACATACTGGCGAGAAGCCTTTCATTTGCACAATGTGTGGGACAGCATTTACTCAGTCCACAACTCTCAAGGTTCATATGCGTATCCACACTGGTGAGAAGCCCTTTTTGTGTGATATTTGTGGGAAGGCCTTTTCTCAGAAAGGTTATCTGCCAGTTCATATGAAAACTCATATGAAAGGAAAATAAACTTATTGTTGCATAATTAACTTTCTGTTTACAGATAAACACTGTAGTGCACATTGAAACTACAGTTACTGATAAATTATAATTTTCATTCAGTCCCGTTGCAGATACTTTGGTTATTTAATGAGTGTAAGTAATTTAATTGGTATTATTTTGGAGTTGTTCCTTCAATCGCTGAATATAAGTTCTTTAAATTTTGTTAGGTGTTTTAATCAATGTATGTGAATTTTGTATTTATTTATTTTTTTGCAATATTTTATCTGTGTAACCACCTGTGCTTTCTTTAGCTTTCATAAAAGATGGAGATACAAAAACTACATGTAATGTATGTAAGAGTTGTACATGAGAAGGTATGTAGGAGAGATTAAATACCGCAATTGGCTGGCAGTGAGGGATTGTCATTAAGGGGATTGATTATTAAAAAAAAATCAAGATAGAGTGGGAGGTGGGGGACTTATTTGTATGGTTGTTAGTATTTATACAGATGCATGGTCTGCCTAAAGGAAGAAAGTGGAAGTTGAACGGAGTGCAAAGGGATAGAGGACCTTATTCAAGAGGTAGGAATAAACAGATGATAAGACGGAAATTTGTTACTTTCCTGTTGAGACCAAAGTTGAGGGAAACCCAGGTGAGTTTAAGCTTTACTCTTCTTCTCTGGAACTACAGTTTGATAATATTCTGCAGGACAACAGACACAGGAAGAAGGCTGATATATAGCTGAAATGTTGTGAAAAAGAAAAAAAAGGAAAAAAACTAATCCAGGGAAAAACATTTAGAATATAAGTTCTCTGTGTAAAATCTGTTTGGCTTCTTCCTACCAATTTTGGCTGCTTTTCATAATTCAAAATGGCTGAATTTAGTTTCCAGAAACTAAAGAGTTAAGTACCACCAGTGACTACTTTCTGCCTTTCTCTTTACTGGGTGTCTTCCTACCAATTTTCAGATTTTTTAATAAACCAAAATAGTCAAATGTTTCAAAGATGATTCCTGGAAATGTAGAGCATAAATTCTCAATACCAAATTTTGGGGTTTTCTTCTTTTCGTCTGGTTCATAGTTGAAGGAATCAGAGAGACTCATGGGCAAAAACAAAGAACAAATGTATTTTGCATAATTTTTATTGAATGCTGTCAAATTACATAACAATAGAAATGGTTTCAAAAATGTATTTTTATCATAAATCTGGGTGAAAACCTTAAAGCATTGCCCAGATGATTAAAGTGAGCATACAATGGATTTTTTGAAAACATTTAGATTGGACAAAGACTCAATGTATCTGAGCACCCTATAGAAAAAGAAGCTTCTAATTTTTCAAAACTTGGCTCCAAATAGACATTAAAGTTGTCCTTTTGATATCATTTATCTTTCAAAATCTATTGGCTATTCAAGACAGCATGTTTTTACAACAAGCAGACCAATTATGAAATTTTGTTTCTTTAGCCCCAATTTCATAACCAAAATATCACACAAGGAAAAGTTAACACATTGGCCTTTGGACAACATTAATACCCTAGACACATGACAATTTTATTGGCTTAAATTGAAGCACAGTGAAAAATGTGTATAGACAGATTGTCAAAGGACAAAACGAACAGACTGTCGAACAAAGGGCCGAATGGACAAAGTGCCAAACGGAAAAAAGTCGGACTGATTAAATGATGAAAGGCCAGAAATTTACCTATAATAGAAGACCTTTTACTTAGCATCCAAGTATCCTGCCAATAAATAATTATTTTTAAATTTTAAACTAATATAAAAACCTTCAATGAAAAAAGAATAATTGCTAACATTTTTGAATAAGGATCTGCATTCAAACTTTTTCTGTTCAGCACTTTGTTCATTCAACACTGACCTACTACTGATAAAAGCTAGTTTGTTTTGATTTGAAAAGACTTTAAACATTCAGGGATTTCAGGATTTAAATGTCAAAGTTGTTTACACTTATTACTGGAAAATGGTGTTGTCTTCTAAATACCATTGATTATTATTATGAAGTTTCTTAATATGATGACAGGTTAATTCTGGGTCCTTAATACCACTTTTGGTTCTCTCATCTGTGAACATGTCCCTACAAATTTTGACAGTTCCAGATATTCAATTGTTGCAAGATTACTTGCATTAAGCATTTTTAGAATTTTTCAAATCACTGTCCTAAAGAATTATGAACGTCTAATAAATGTTCAAGTACATTACATTCCTACTTTATGCTGAAATACAAGCTTTAGTTTCCTAAAAGCTATTATTTACTATATTTACTACCATATAACATGCACCTGTAATATGAGACTATTAACCCTAGAATACTAACCATCAATTAAAGTTACACCACTACTAACCATTTTGAAAATATCGAAAAAAATTTTAAATGTAAATCTTTATTTGAAATATTTTACATGCAGGCACTTCAAACTTTGTACTTTGAGTTAACATTAATAGGAACTGAAAAACATTATTTAGGTAAGAAACTCAGATACTGAAAATTGTAATTAAAAATAGGAAAATTTGCACTGGGTACTATATACCCATGGTTAGTGTTCTAGGGTTAAGGCAAGAGCACAATAAAAGAACAGGAATTAAAAAGACAAAAGATAATGATTGATATTACATTTAAATTTTTGAAGATCAAAGTTGACTGGAAAGCAAGAAGCTGAAAGAGAATTCCACAAGTGAGAAGTGTGAAAAAAGAAACTGAAAGAGACCTAACTGCCAATCTAATACTGAACTTAAATTCATAAAGTCTAGGTGCCAAAGAGGAAGAAGAAAATTTATTTTTGCATAAATAGCCACAAAAACTTTTGACCCGAATTGTTTTTTCAAAAGGAAACAAAAATGCATATAAGAATGGTTGAAGTCTTGCAAGCCATTGTAATGGAGTTTAACTGGATGCTGCACTCTTCAGGCCTTGTGCCAGACTACGTACCTGACAATGAACTTTGTTTCAAAGTTGAATTTAAATAATTAAAAAACGGCAGTGTTTTTTTAATTGTGTGAATTCTGGACAGACATCAGCATGTGAAAACTGATTTCCATTATTACATCGAGTGGTTTTGATTTTGTTTTATCCTTTAATTTTACCAATATTTAATAAGCTTAGCTTCATCTCATACAATCAGCAAGTGTATAGCACCCAGTGAGCATCAAACTCATTATTGAAGTAATTTGGCACAAATGAAGTTGGCTTGGTAGCTAATGCTTTACAGTGAAGTGCACATTTTTATCTTTCCAGTTGAAAGGGAAAATCATGAAAGAGAAAGAAAAAATAAAAAGAATGTTGTTGATCTCATTCCATCTGTTGCTACAGATGCCTTCATTTTATCAGTTTATGAGACGAGAGTGAATAAATCAATTTTATAATGAAGTTTCTTTCTTATTTTTTTTCTCTTTATTGTTTGGATGTATGAAGGGGATGCAAAAATAAAAATGAATTAATTTCTGCCTGAATTTCTGAGATTAGTTATTGGCAAATGTGCCTGCAATTACTCCATTATTATTTTAACTACCTTCACTCCTCGGCAATGTTTATTGTTTTAAAAAGGCAATGATTAGAAATGGAATAAAACCTAAAAAGATGAAAGTAAATTTATACTTGTTTTTTATTTTTTTTGTTATTAAGAATTTACAACAAAATATTAAACACTTTAGATTGTTGCAAATATAAAATTATTCTTGCAAATAAACATTCTAAAAACTAATACAATTAGAACTAATGCAATGCAATGCAATATTTATCATTTACTAATTTATAAAGAAATAAATATGAAAACAATTTTTTATTCATAAATTTATAAACATTTGCTAAATTATTAAAATATGTGAACCAACTATAAGGAAATCTTTAACATTTTATAAAGTTCATATTAATTGGCAATTAACCAATGTTTTTCTAACCATTCCAATAAACAATGTAATAAATAAAAAGTGTTTAATATTTTTGTTGTCTATTCTCAAGAACAAAGAAAATTTATAAATTCACTTCCACATGTGTAGTTGGTTTCATCGTGTTTGAACTAAAATTCCAGTTCAGAAATTGATGTCTCCCATCACTTCCATAACAAAGAAAGCAAATCGCAAGTTCAAACTCAAATATCAGGAGCAGAAAGAAATGTCAAAATCTCGTTTCACAGGTCCAATGCCACAAACCGCAATGCACAGAAAAATAACATGCACACCGACGAACATGGTAGACAAATACACAAATTTTTCCCCAATTCGAGAACATCAACTGCTTTTATTGACAGAGCATTTTTTTAATCTGTTAACAGCTGGGAGAGGACAAACAATATTAGCAAATCCAAAATATTTTTATGGCAACTCCTGTGACTGACTTGTTTCTAATTTTGGCATATCATGCAGAATACGTGCCCCTTTTTCTTGGTAACTTTCTTTTTCACCAAATTTCCCGTCGTAGAATACATTTGACACGTTGTTGCTTGGTTTGACAAGGTAATTCACCATTTTCTGCGATACAATATGTTTGGATTTTATTACAATTCTAATCATTGCTTTTAAAAAAGTAAACACTGCTAAAGAGTGAAGGGAGTTAAAAAGTGATGCAATGGGAAAAACGTCCTTTTGATACTAAATCTTATTGCAGACATTTTTATCTATGTTTGCTGAGTTATCATTACTTACATTAATGGCCTCATCTTTCTTGTTATTATCACGTTTCATCCATTATATCGCCCCCCCCCTCCCCGTCTTCTGGTGTCTGTCAGTCCAGGTAATAATCAAAGAATTTCAAACTGAACCTTTTATTTAATCTTCAGGCATAGATTTTTCTCTTTCTGCTGTCTATGTCCGAAGATATTGAACTCTTTATTTAATAATGCCTAGCCTAGGGTGCTCAAGAATCAGCAATATCTGACCAAAGATGTCTCTAAACATGGACAGTAGAACAAGAACAATCCACCCCTGTAGATTAAATAAAGGATTCATTTTGAAATTTCTTGGTTACCTGAGTGGACAGACACCTGAAGAATACCAGAAGGCATAACAACCAAAAATCATTGTGGTAATGTCCCCCATTTGAAAATTTGTACTTTGTCTTCATTTTGTCCTCTGCATACTACTGAAACTAACACCTGCTTGATGTTACTTAGTCTTTGGTAAATCTCTGTTCTATTCTGACCACATGTACAGTGAGAAAAAAAAAATTGGTACTGAAAATGTTAAAAAGAAGTTTGATATGACTTTCTGTCTGAATTTCTCAGTCAAAGCGCTTCAAAGAAAAAGACAATAAATGCAGTCCCTCATCTCAATTTCTTGCCCGCCCCCTGGTTGTTCTTAGAAACACCGTTATGAACACCTTTTTCCTCACCGCCCCAATGTCAATCTCATTCATTCTTTTATTTCTCAAAAAGTACTCAATCATGGGTGTTCAGATTAAATTCACATATGTATATGCAAATTGCATCACTCTCGCAACATTCTGGCTTGTCTGTTGTGCATTCATTCTACTTGGATAAATCAACTTCAACTAGTTAATATGAGGCACAGGTTCAAATCATACTGAAATGAATTCTGCTTACAGCTACTTACAATGCATGTTACCATGTGGATTCTTTTCATGGCAGGTGAATCTCTCAGCAGCTCCATTACAACAAGTTATTATTTACACCTGGACTAATGTCCTCATCTTTGTTGTTATTATCAATGTTTTAGCTGTTATGCTCTTCAACTTTCTTCAGGTATCTGGGTAAGCTTCATGAAATTTTGAGCTTTGAAGCTTTTATTTAATCTACAAAGAAAAATTGTTCTCATTCTGCTGCCATGTCTACAGATATTTTTTTTTTTTTTTTTTTAGTACTACTCAGTTACTGCTAGCCATGTTTCTATGGCATTTGATTCTCAGTCTTTGGGCAGAATAGAACAGACCTAAATTCAGAGGAAACATGGCTGACAATACCTCATCAAAGATATCTGTAAACATAGACAGTGGAAGAGATTAGTCCCATAGATTAAATAAAGGGTTTGGGTTCAAAATTTTCTAAAGATTATTTAGATTGACAGACACCTAAAGAAGGATGGAAGTTGCAAGTAATGACAATCAAGATGAGGATGTGAGTTTGAATGTAAAGAAGAAATATTAAATAAATAATGAAGAATCACCATGAGATTTTTTTCTTCATGGAATATTTATTGAAAAAAAAAATGCAGATAGTAATTTGTGTAACAGGATAGTAACATTAAGCTATAAGTAGTGAATTGCTGAATTTTTTTTCTCAGTTGTAGTTAAACTTGCTTTAAAAGTATCCCCCAAAATTGCAATTAGCAAAATTCAAATTTTATTATTAATTATTGCTGGGCTTCCTAAATTAGCACTGTTTTCATTTTCTGGCTGTTGAGACTACTTTAAAAGTAAGTTAAGCTACGAATAAGGAAAAAGCTGTGACCACACTATGGGACCATGATAGATTTGCTGAGCAAGCAATCAACCATGCATTATAATTTGTTATTTTGTATTTTTAAGAAGATACCCTGTCTATGACAGTTCCAACCAACACTGACAAGCTATGTTCACAAAGGGATAAAGTTGAGGAAAGATTAACTCAGAGCCTCCAAAGATAACAATAGTCATTCTTTAATAAAAAGAAGCTACCTTTATTAGTTTGACAATACTTTGAAGGGGAAGCGGTATATGCAACATTGGGACATACATTGCAACTAATGGACGTTCCGAACAGCCTGGTGATCATCTCCACCTCAAGTGGGGAATTGAACTCTGGTTGCTCTGATAAGAGCCTGGAAATCTAACTACTAGATTGCTTGGGAAGTCTTTTATATAATTGATCACACTGCCTAAACAATAGCACATCTGATCTTTGCTCAATCTGCTACATACTGATTTAAAAATTTAAATAGACAATAGGGTTCACTTCAGTTACTAATCAAATCATTTAACCAGTTCTAGTTCATTTAAGTAGGTGACCTATATACTAGTTATATACTAAGAAATAAGTCAAAGTACAGCCAGTGTCACAAAGCCAGTGGTTGACTATTTATTCATGCATAAGCAGAGACAGATTACCCTTTAAACAAAATCAGCACATGCTGAGGATGCCAAGAGAAAAGAGGTATTATGCTTTGTAGTTGTATGAAAATCGATAGGGTAAATTAACTGGGAGACGTGAGGCACTTCTAGGCCAGGCAGTTCATTAAAGCAAGAATGTAAAACTGAAGCCCCTTTGTTTTTATAAAAAAAAATGGCAGTAATGACCAGATCCTATTTGCCATAGAAATTGATGGGCTAGGGTTAAACTGCTGTCAAAAATTGCTGAAAAATATCCATTTCTATTTTTTTTTTTTTTTTTTTTTTTTTTTTTTTTGTGGGGCCCTTAAACCAGTAAAAACCTGCTTCTCTTTACTGTTTTTTTTAAAGACTAGTTGCCCTGTGGGAAACAGCTTAATTTTATTCACATACAGGAATGTTACCTTAACTTTTGCAATTGTTTGCATTCATTCCATGATCTCTGAACATCTCACACATACTTTTATAGTATTATTGAAATGTCCATTTTAATGTCTGGTATGAATTATATTCTGTGCAGTAACAAGCACGTTCACAAATTTATAATTATTTTATATTTACAAGATAAAGAGGTAGATATTATAGTATTATGAATATATTTTGGTACTAAATTAAAAGCAATTACTTTTGGTCTAGTTATTATCAAAGGATAGCACTATTGTTGGGACATCCTTATGACATGAATTGAAAAGAAAAGAGTTGTAAGATAAAATTCTTTATATTGCTGATACAGAGGATGTGAGTGAAATGTCTCTTTGTGGAAAAGGGAGATAACTTGGAGGAAGAGGAGCGTTAGTAGGGCTTGGAATTGATGTGTGTTTTGGATCAGTTGACTGGTGGTGACACTGACACCTTGCCCATTTGCTGCAACTTTTTACAGCATCATGAGCAGCGTTTTTAGAAGCAGCATTTTTGCTTTGGTGTTAATGTTTGGAATTGTCTTCTTATATATTTTATTTTTGTTGAGGGAATTTGTTTGGTGTACCAGGTGTGATACTTGGAGCCCTTACGCAGAGTGATTTTTTTTTTTTTTTTTTTTTTCTTAGTGTTCATGTCCGGCCAACATGTTGAGTAAATTAGAAAGAGATCTTATTTGATGCAGAGTATAACAGCTGGCACTGTTTATAACATCAGATCATGTACCTTCTGAAGGCACATTGACATAAATGTTGGTAAATTATCCAACAGCATTTTTTAATAGATGCAATGATAATAAAACTATTAAAGTTGTGTAGTGTACTTTGTTTATTAATAGGGATGACTCTAAAAAATGATCAACCAATCATTTAAAAATTATTGGTACTTTTTTAAACATACAACATGACTCTTGCCCAAGCTTTCCACCAATTAACGATGATGGCACCCACATTGCATTTCAATTCTTGATCTTGTCGATATATTCCAAAATCTAGGGAAGGGTATACTGCATGCTCACAAGGTAATACGGTGAAAGACAAACGCCATATTGAGTGATAAGAATGCTGTTTCCTATATTATAGATGTTTTATTAAAGGATTTGTCTGCTCATCTGGATGGGGAGGTAGGTGATACTTAGGACGATTTCTGCTATATTGGTCAGCTCAACTCTTTCTGCTACCAACTCCTCACCTATCTGCTAATTCTGATGTGTTGACTGGCAATACATATGGACTGCACAGGAATTACATGAACAAGTCTGTCTCACACCAATGGCAAACCAGATCACTTTTGATCCCAAGCATGCCTGTTAATATAGACTAGCACCTGGATATATCATATTTCCAGTTTTGTTGCAACTTGATCCCCAAAAACTGCTCATCTACTCTTTTACTTCAGTGTTTATAATTCTTTTGGTAGCTGATGCAAAATGTGGGATGTCAACCCTATATTCGGGTGTTTTTGTTGAGACAGCATCTCTAGAAAGACTGCCAACCAAACTTTCAAGCCATAAACTGAATTATCCCATGCCAGACACTAAATTGTAATTTGAATTTCTGCAGACTGTTTTAGAGACTCAAAAAAATAGATGACTGAATGGAATATATAAAAATCTACTTAGAAAAAATCCAGAACATAAGTTGGAGATTCCATGCAATGCTTAACACAATTTATGAAGAACTGAGACCAATCTCTCTTAAACTCAAACAAAAACAATGACAGTTTGTCAGCCACTCCCACTGAGCAGACAGGAAAATCGTCTCATTTTTACTCCTATGGCATCCTTCTGGAAGTGTCTTCTCCCAAAAATTGACTTTCCCAGACACCATAACTCAGGACACAGGGTTGGACATTGTGAATCTGGGGATAGCAATGCAGGACTGAACAGTGTGGAAAGAGATTGTCAATGGAGTTCCAACCAACCAACCATAGGGAGGTCAAAGGATGGTGATGAGATGAGCGTTACCCTTTGTTCAAAGAGGATGTCGCTTAGAAAACCGAACTTCAAAAGGAAGTATCTACTGAACATCAAACAGAAACACTTAAGATCAAAATAAAACCACCTTTCTTTGTGCGTGTCCATAGTACCACAGTTTTATTACAAATTTGCTATTTTTAGTTCTTCAACCTCACTGCTTATAGCAATTCAAGTCTCACAGCACCATTAATGAAATCAGGCCTTCATAGAAATGTTGATTTGAAGTAAATTTGATTTTGTTTCAATTTTTTCCCAGTCGTTTATAATTTTCTATAATTGCTTACTAACCAACCTACCTCATTGATCTCAGTTGAGATCATACCTCCCCCTTCCCTAGGTCATGGCCACATCATGTTGAAATACCAGTGCTTGTGCAATCACCAAAGTTAAGCAATGCCGAGACTGGCCAGTACCTGGATGGGTGACTACTTGGGAATACCAGGTGCTCTAAGCTTGGATGCACAGGTCATGTAATGGCTAATGGCTTGGAATTGTTAATCAGAGAGCCAAGTTCCAGTTCAGTTTGTTATATTCACTTACTCATGAATACCCTTGGGAAATCTATGAATCTTTGGGCTTAGTACAATGGTTTAAGCAAAACACAAGCCTAGGACATAGCACAGTGCTGTTGACTCTGTGAGTTCAGACCATTTGTCCATAGGTGTATCACCTATGGCATTTTAGACAAGGCAAGTGTTCAAATCTGGCTGACAGGTTTTAATGTGGAGTTAACGAGAAAGCTAATTTAAAGTAGAGTGTAACGGTAATAACTCATTTTTCATTAATTTTGTAGCATAAAATATGTCTGCTCTCATTTTATGTTTTTTAATGGTTAATTAGACTACAAGTCATTATACTTTTCTTAAAATCCTTTTTACAAACAAAAACAAATTGCTCATAAAAAATTAAATTTTACCATCAATATATTTGTTGTTATGAACAACAATATCATAGAGAAAAATATTAAATCAACTTTATTTAAGAAATAATTTTTAAATAGATTTTTAATCACATTTTAAATTTTAGTAGCATTTTTAAATAGATTTTTAATAGCATTTTAAATTTTAATAGCATTTTTAAATAGATTTTGCAGTGTAATCACATTTTAAATTTTAGTAGCATTTTTAAATAGATTTTTAATAGCATTTTAAATTTTAATAGCATTTTTAAATAGATTTTGCAGTGTAAACCAGAATTGAAGAAAAATGCTTTCAGGAAGAAAGTCTGTTATAAATTAAACATAAAATTTATTAAAATTAACTTTCTTGGTAGAGATTTTGTAATAAGAAAGACTAGAAAAAACTTGGATTAATAAATTATTTCTTTAAATCAGGTAAAAGTAAAAAGTTACTTTTCAGTATACAAAATGAGGTAAAAATTCAAAATTTCATTTGTTAGAAACAGAAATAGAGATTAAGCAAAAATGAATGATTATAAGTTTATTTGCTTTTATGAATAAAAAATTCATAGAGAAGAAGATTAAATAAAATTTAAGTGAAAAATGGTAAATTAACTTCTAAGTAACAAGACTGGGTTTCTTAAATTACATTTTTTTAATGAATTTTGCAGAAAAAGTTTGTTTTTGCAAGGAAAACAAAATAATATAGCAAGTCTGAAAGGAATAAAATAAATAAATCTGTAGGAAAATGAAATAATAATAATAATAAAGAATAAAAAAAATGAAAAATATATTTTCTTATGATGCTAGTAATAAAGGAACTGAAAAAGGGTTTTGGTCATCTGCGCAATTTTATGACCTCATTACTGAAAAGAACAGAACCACATTCTCTTTCCACTCTCCAGAGCATAATGTTCGAACATGTTTTGAAGAACCTCCACTGATGAAGTAAATACAACTGTTTTCTTTGGTTGTTCCAACTCAGGGCAAAGCTGACTTGAGCTCAACCATTATAACCATTCATATTGTTACTTACCCTCACCTATTTTTGAACCATAAAAAGAAATGGACATACCCAAGAGACTTTGTTTCCATACAATATCTATAAAAAAAAGAATAAATGGTTTGTAATAGAAACCTAAGTTTTTGTTGCTTTAACTTTAATTGTTTATATGTGATCCTATACACCTACAATACACCAACATGTAACCTTAAATCCCATAAATCTTACACTTACTTCAATTAAATAAGCTAAAGTTATTCCAAATATAAAAAAAAAAAAAAATTTCTTAAACCAACTACAGCAGTGAACAACCGCAAACCTAAACCAAAAGTTAAAATCTTTGCTCCCAATGGAACGACAAGATCTGAGATAGGTTTCTAAATCCGGATATAAGTTACACTATGATTTAGTCTTTGGTAAAGAATGCCATGATCATGTTTATTTACATTATTCCAACTATTGTCCTTATCTTTATCACCATATTTATTATGTTTCGGCTGTTGTATGCTCTGGCCTTCTTCAGATGGTCGGAATGTCGAACTGAACCCTTTATTTTGCTCACTGGGGTAGACTGTTCTAGTTCCACGTGCCATGTTTTAATGGATGTCAGTTATCAGTTATCTCCTGTAAATTTCCCTCTGAAAGTTCTCCACTGCCCTAATCAGGTATTGAACTCACACTCTTTCGGTCCTGTCACTGTCCTTGAGGACACATAGCAGAGTGGACATCCATTAAAACATGGTACGTGGAACTAGAACAGTCTACTTGAGTGAGTAAAATAAAGGGTTCAGTTCGACATTCCAACCACCTGAAGAAGGCCAGAGTGTACAACAAAATATAAATGTTGTAATAATAAATATGGCGACAAAGATGAGGACAATAGTCCGAATAATGTAAATAGTGTACATAATAACTCATCGCAGAAATATAAACAGATACTGAAGGGCTGAAACGTTGTAATATATATGGCGACAAAGAAGAGGACAATAGTCCGAATAATGTAAATAGTGTACATAATACCTCATCTCAAAAATATAGACAGATGATCATGTTTGAATAAAAAAGGATAAAAATAATAAAATGAAGAGATGATATTTATGAAATTTTAAAATAGATGTGATACGGGAGTCAAAACATTTTTTAATGGGAAAATGCTTATCTCTACACTTCTGCCTCTATTTGTTCTTGCTTGTGTGAACTTACAAACTTGTCAGAGTTAGCTCCTCCTTAATTATCTAATTGTTCACTAGGGGACGCTCTCCCTACACTATAAATACTGGGAAACTTCTTGACTCATTCTCTTTTTACTTTGACATTTAAAAATGTGATCTCTTGCAAAAATCAGCGTTTTCGCCTACTTATGGGAAAATGCCATGAAACACACATATGTACGAACATTCACCAAAATACAAACTCTTTACATACACACACAAACACAAATATTAATGTCTTTGTCTTGTAAATTTGTTGTTTAATATATATATTTGTGGATATATATATCAGTCTTGTTTCTTTTCTTTACCTCTTCGGTTGGACTCAACTTGAGTCCAACATTTTCTTGTAGTTGGACCTTTTTCTAGCAGGAATAAACAGCACGTGTTTCTAATTCAACAACACACAAACCCACAAGGTCCTCTACAAACTAATTGTTGTGCCTAACAGATTTCCAGAATCTACAATTTCCCACCACTACACCTATAAACTAATTTATCATACTTATATAAATTATCAGTAATTAAGTTAAAAATGCACATTTATCACATTTCTACCCCTTAAACTTTTCCTATCAGTTCTTTTTCCTGAAGCCATTAAGTTTGAGCTATTCCTACAAATTTCATAAATATTAACTTATTTATTTATTATTTTTATTTGAGTCTAATTTTAATTTTATTATTGTTGTTTAGGAAATTTAATTCAATTGTTTTGTTAGAAAAAAGAAAAAGTTATTTAATAAGTGAATCATAATTTACAACTGCTTTTCTTAAACTTTTCCAGTAACTGATAGTTAAGCCTATTTTTGCACATTTATTAACTTAGAGTAGCCTCCCATTGTAATGCCATGAAAATGAAAAGATCATTACTATATCTTTAAATAGTGATGTTGTAGTATTGTATGCAAATTAGATAGACAGGTATAAATAGAGAACCACTGGCGAACATAGAAGAGCTATGCCTAGCAAAACCCGGTTGCTATTCAGGACACAGAGAACTGTACTATGACTACTACTACTACTATGCAGAGATATATGCAAAACAGAACAGGTTTCTTTCCAATATGAGGAAATAAATAAAAGTGTAAAGAAAAAAGAATTCTTTGCTGACAATAAAAGATGAGGTTCTTAGTATTGTTTTGACAGAGATTTATCCATGTTCCCACATTGCACAGAATGTGATACAAAGTCAAATTTAATGTGGGATTTCATGGCACTTTCCTTTTTAGTTTTTTTGGATTCTTCAAGGGCCGAGTAATATCCTCAGTACCCCACATGAAGGAGAGGTACTGCCTGATGTGATATTCTTCTGGAGTTCAAACCTAATATTAATTTGAAACCTTCCGGGTCAGGTATGGACTGCTTTAGTAATGACATTGCAAAATAAATAATGATAACTTTTATTAGCTTTTCTTTACTCCTATTATTTATTCATTCATTTTGATAACACTCAACAAATATTCTCCATTTAAACCTGCCTAATACTTGACTAACTTGAGTGTCCATGACACACCGTTTGCCACCGATGCAGACACAATTTAAATCTATATTCTTCGTTCTTCAATTTAAAAAAAAATAGCAGAAAAACTAGTCAGAAGTTAATAATGATGTAACATGCTTCTAAAAAATGTGAAAAACAATGGCCTGAGTAATAAACATTTAGAGAAAACAAACGATTCATTATGAGGAACTATTTTAGTTTTTCACCGTTTACATCCGATTTACATTTTCTTCCTTCTTTGTCAAAAGAGTATTTAAAATAAGAGTTTTCAAGGTAAGTTTCTTGTTTGTATTATTCAAACAAGATGACTGATTGAAACAAATTGTTTATGTTTTAAATGGTTTTATTACATTTCAAACACTATTTTTCGTTTTATTTCTGATGCGTGACTTTTGAAATCTAGTGAATATGAGATTTGTTTAAAAAATCTAAGATACGTTTAAAAAAAGTAATAAAAAACGTAAATAATTTTTTTTTTTTTTGTATTAAAGGCGTTTACTTTAAAATCACCTAAAATCAAGTATTTTAAATCTTTGTTAAGAATTTCTTGCCTCCAAAGTATTGTTTTTGTTTTGTCAATCACTTTCTTCACCATCGACTTGAAAAATCCAAATAAATCAACGAGAGCTGGGTGAATTTGTAGGAATTTCTTGATTTGATATAAAAAAAAAAAATGAAGTCTTAAAATATCCATATTTTTTCCACTAAATTGTTATAGATTAAATAAATTGCATTTTGGACTGTGTTTTTCATTTTTATTTTGAATACAAGACTAAATTTCGAAATAAATGGACTAAAAAATTTCTTTTTTCATAAGATAAACGAAATTATTTCAGTTGAAAAAATGCATATGGACAGAAATTTTAGAAATAACTTATATTTTTATTAAGATGCAAATTTTTTAGTTTCACACCTTCTTGGTCAAAGAAGTTGAATAATATTATTTTGTTTTATTAGCGAAAATGTGCGCTCAGATTATGTAAAAACATTTCAGATGCTGAAATGGAAACATTTAATAATTTTTGGTTTCATTACAACACTATATTAGAATCACTTTTTACTCATACAGCAAACATAATCTACAGGTGGATTCGAAAGTTTTGTCACCTCCTACCAAAAAGTTATGAGAATAACAAAACAAGAAATACATTAGTGATACAAAAAAACACGTGTACTGGATTCGGTTATTTTCACTTTAATTGACGCTGTCATACATTGCGAAGGTCTGTAAACACCATTTTTGTGGCACAAAATGATGCAGCACTATGTATGTGCTTTGTTGATTGTTGCAAAGGCTCTCCAAATAGCGTCTTTCAACTGATGTGTATTGTCCATACACTTGCAAGCAGCCTTTCTTCCAAAATGTAGGAGCTTGTGTCCGCCATCTGAAACCCAAAATTATATTATGTAGGAGTGACTAGTTTTTCGGACCGTCCTGTAGTTTAAATTAAATATACCCTCTATCCAGAAATTATAAGAATACTTTAAAAATTGAGTGATTTCTTCTCAAATTAGGAGTTTTATACTTGGAAAATTATAGTGTAAGTGAACTACAGATAAAAATATTTTATTCCATAATTAATACATTAGTTCACATTTGTAACCATTGCAAGGTGTCTAGCATCTATAAAAATAAACAATTTGACTCTTTGAGGAATCCTAATGTTTATAGTGAAGCACAGAAGTTTGCAAGAAAATGAAAATTTCCAAGCAGATTTGTATTTATTGTTCTTGTCACTGTGCAATGCATAATGAAATTAGACAGCAGTTCCCAGGTGCGCCAACACACACAAAAATGTACAGCATCAACTGAAGAAAATACATTGAAAATTGTCTGTATACAACAGTGTTCATTTTATGAATGGCCCAAAGATAAAAGCTGTCCCTCAAGCACTTTGTCCTAAAACTAATAAAACTAAAACATTGCCCTGAAGGTAACAGTTCAAACAAGTGGTACCTGAGATGTGTCTTTCATTTTGTTTTCTGTTGCAACAACAAAAATTAAAAATGTCATCCAAGGAGGGCAGTGGACAGGGGATTATTTTCTGGTCAATATCTATAATCCTTTGGAGGGCTTAATTGTCTGCTCTCAAGCAGCTGGTATGCCAAACAGTAATGGAGTATGTCAACACACTCTCAATAGAGCAACTGGTCAAACATTTCAATTCAAATTAGTATTTTTGTAAGAAATACTATAGAAAATCCATCAAAATGTGTTTAGAAAATTGCACAAAAATAAGCCAAGTTCAGCAAGTATTGAAATCTTGTATTCAGAACATTTTGGTCAGCAACTTTCATGTCATACTGGTGCCATCTAAGCTGACAAAAATCTAGCAGACAAAATCCCAGCCTCTTATCCCAAAAGTGGGTGAAATCCTAGTCTCATGAATAAAGAGAAACAAATTCAACTTTGAAAATTTAAGGAACTTTTAATAAAAATTTTAATGTCAAATTGAGACAATAATAATAATATTCAACATATACACTTATATCTACAATATCCAAATATATACACTTAGTATATACTACCTTAAAAGACACCCTATCAAGCAGCATTTAAGCTAGCTCCTGCAGAGGGCTCTTGATTGGGTCTTTGGCTTGTTCAGAAGTTTGAGAGTCTTTGTATATTCTCAGCATTGGAAGCTATCCTGGATGCCGTTTATCTGGATTTTCATTTGTACTTTCTTTTCTTCACTGCAGCCTTGGCTCTTTTGATTGCAAACTGCGCCTCTGGTGGTGAAGATTTCTTTTTGTGAGGCATACTGCTGCCATATGCAATAAACTACAGAAGAACTCAAAATTGATTGCTTCATTTAAGCATTGCATTAATATTTAATCTTACCTTTTAAAGTTCAATGATAATTCTTCTGCTGCCACTTAATTTAAGGTTTAAAGAAAATTTGATGGTGCATAGGTCCTTACTTTCTGTACAAATGATTATTTTTATTTCCTGGATGACTTTCACCAGATTTTGCAATTAATTTTGATTATTCCAAAAATTATTTCCAAGTTATAAAAATTGTTATCGTACAAAAACATTTGTCGCAAAAAATATATCACCAAAAACAATCGCAGTAATGAAAACTTGGAAATCCAAAATTTCTGTAACATGAACCATTGAAAGTTAAAGAGTTGTGTCCCTTTAATTGAAAAAGTGTGACACACTGACATTCACATTTATTATATACATGTACAATATTATCAATCCATACACTCCAATGTCAAATTGAGACTATAAACACAATATCCAATATATGCACTTATTTCATGCTCACAATTTATGCTCTATTTATGTATATGCATTTATGAATGATCACTTGAAACAAAACTGCATGATAATGAATATATGTTTATATTATCTTATGATAATGATAACAGGTGAATGTCCCTTACACCTAATCTTATTAATCTTTTATGAGACTGGGATTTTGTCCACTTTTGGGATAAGGGGCTGGGATTTTGCTCACTAGGTTTTTGTTATGGATTTATAAAGTGAAATCATAATTATGTAGATACCACAAAGAAGCCAGATGTCAGTGTGTAGAGATTTTCATAGAGGAATGGACAGGCAAAAAGCACTTCATTCTTGATGGGCCTCCATACTACAGTTATTTTCTTTTTTAATCTCGGACAAGAAAAACTAAAAGGTTTACTTGTAGGTTTGGTTTTGGAGGAATTACACTGTTGTTAATGGAACTTTGAAAGCACTTGACTACCAAGAAATGTCGATACCTAGAGATAGCATTAAATAGAAGAGAAAGGAAAAAAAGTTGATTTTCCAGCAAGACAATTTGTACCATAGTGATCTGTAATGAAGTGGCTTGCTTTTTCTTCAGATATCACTCTTGAAGAAAATATTTGAGGAATGATGGCAACAGACATGTCCATTGACACCACCCAATATTCCACTCATCAGGAGCAGAGACAAGCTATTAGGGATGCATGGGAGAAAATCTCCCAATCTACACTTTCTAAATTGGTAAACTCAGTGACAGATCATGTCATTCAAGATTTGAAAGCAAAAATATTTTGTTATTTATTTTTGTAGTGTTTTTATAATTATTGGATGTCAGTGTTTTTCATGGTTTCTAATTATTTTTACATGATTAAAAATAACAGTTTCCTAAAATAAGATTTGAAAGTTAAAAGTTGCAGCCAGAAAATATTAACTTCTTCATAAAATCTTCTTGAATTTGTATTGCTTTTTAAATTACTAAAATTATAAAACAAAAACCTCCACCAAAAATGGATTTGCATCAAAATTGCTTAAATTTCCAAGAATGGTTATTTTCACTTTGGCTTCCAGTTTCATTTGTGCATCTTTTAACTTTGGAAGATTTCAAAGTTGTAATCATTCTTCTTTCTCAGCCAGGCTGTGTCTTCAACTACAATGCCGTCAATTTCTGCCCTCACACCCATAGCGATAATGCTTGCATCACACCATACACTTCTCTTTGTTGGCTTTCAACCGAATATATCCCTCGAACTGGGTCCTGATTTCTACAATTTCCTTACCACAGTAACTGTTTCATCATCCACTTCATCTTCCCAGTTCACTTCTTAAGCCCTCCTTTTTGTATAACTGCACGTCGTCTTAAGTCATCCATGATAGGGCAATGGCCTATCAGTTTAGACCAACTTTTTTGTTTTAGGGGCAAAACAAATTGTTTTTGAGTCCATGCCACACACTCTAAGCAATTTAAAACTCTGGAATATTTGCATCTGCTTACTTCCTAATATTTAATATTTCACTCTACAAGTAATCATTAGAATGAATAAAAGTTTGCATATATTTAAGAAATCCTACTTGTCATATCACATGCTATAACATCTGAAATATCATGATGGGATTAACTGGGTTTTAAAATGTTAAAATAACATTTTCTTTCTTTACAGAATGTGTTGCCTCAAGAGAAGACGTTAATCTTAAGTGTTGAAGCAATAACTTGCAATTATTTATATGCAGAAGATCCCAATGGATGATTCATTCCATTATTGCAACTTGTTAGATTCTGAAAAGAAACCATTCCAATGCCAAATTTGTAGCAAGTCTTTTACCCAAAGTGAATACTTAGAGAATCACAGAGAAATCCATTTGAAGGAAGAATTGTTCAACAAAGGAAACTTTCAGAGGAAGACAGAGAAATATGGAAATGAAGAATTCCTTGAGTCTGGTGAACATTGCAAAGAGGACACACAAACCAGTGACCAAAATAATGGTTTGTTTATAGACCCACAAACTAATTCTGAGAAAGAATTTTTTAACCAGAATGAACTATCAAAACAGCAAACAAACATAAATGAGAAAATCTTCCATTGTGACATTTGCTCCAAGATCTGCCCTACAAAATGGCATCTTAATCGGCACATACGGACACACACAGGGGTAAAACCATTTCCTTGTAAAATATGTGGCAGAAGCTTTGCAGAGAACAGTGGTTTAAAATATCACCTGACAACACATACAGGGGAGAAGGCATTTTTCTGTGATGTTTGTGGCAAGAGCTTTGCTCGTAAATATCAGCTGCCTTCACATATGAGGATACACACAAGAGAAAAACTGCTCAAGGGACAAAATGTTATTCAAAACAGTAATTTAGACTCAGATATCATTAACAATGACCAGAAAAAACTATTTAAATGTGACCTTTGTGGGAAAAACTTTGTCCGAAGATATGACTTGAAGATACACTTGGTTACACATTCCGACACTAAGCCATTTCAATGTAGATTTTGTGACAAAGGTTTCTCTCGACACTCTTACATGCAAAGTCATGAATGCCAACATACAAATGAGAAACCCTTCTCTTGTCATATTTGTGAAAAAAAGTTTTCAAAGAAAAGCCGGTTAACAAATCATTTACGCATTCACACTGATGCAAAACCTCTTCCTTGTGAGGTGTGTGGCAAAGTCTTTGCTCTAGATGCTTACTTGAAAAGCCACATGCAAATCCATGACAGCACAAAATGTTATATCTGTACAGTCTGTGGGAAAAAATTTAATTATAAGAATAATTTGAATATTCACATGCGGACACACACTGGCGAGAAGCCATTTATCTGTTCGGTCTGCGGTTCTGCATTTGCATTATCAACTAATCTCAAGGTCCATATGCGGACACACAGTGGCGAGAAGCCTTTTGCCTGCGATCAGTGTGGGAGTGCATTTATGCAGTCCACGGCCCTCAAAGTGCATATGCGTATCCACACAGGAGAAAAGCCATTTCTTTGTGATATTTGTGGGAAGGCTTTTGCTCAGCAAAGTTATTTGCCAGTTCATATGAGGACACATGCGAAAAGAAAATAGTTGCACTTGTGTTTTTCATATTTCTATCATTGTTATATACTGTTGAAAATAACCCTTGACATTTTAATTAAAATATATTTTATAACTTATAACTAAAATCTAAAAGTAATTATAATAATTCTGTTTTAATATTGGCTAAAGGTAAAATGTTCTCACAAGATAACTGGTAATATCAATGCTCACCAATTCAAAAAGATAATTGCTCTTGTGCAGTCTTGAACCATCAGCTACTAGAAAATTGTTATTGTACACACACACACATATTTTAAGGATTATGATGATGAGAATTATTACCAATGATACATTGCAGTGGAATATTTACAAAAAAGAAACATTAGAACGTTAATGGCTTAGAATATGTTGTGGGAAGAACGAGATTGTTGTATTACTGTATAGAAATATAAAACTTTTTCAGCATAAAATTAAAATAACTATTAAAACAAGAAATATGTACAGTAAAAGTCAAAACAATTCTTTACTTTCTGACATGTATATTAATTAGCAATTTCTTAGAGATAAAAATATTTTCACAACTAATTTTTGTTGCCTAGCATTCAGAAGAACTTCCTCTACTCAAGCAATTTGTCAGAATCAAAAAACATTAATTTTCTGTTATTTTAGAGGGAGGGTCCTGTTTACAATATAAATACAAGGTCAAACTGATCCCTGACTTTTTGACATGTTTTTTTTTTTTCCTTTTCAAGGGGACCAATCTATTTAACTATTTCTGTTTTAAAACTAAATGTATTATTACTACGTAGTGTGTGTGTAGGTTCATTTCATTCCTGGTAGACATAAATGTCGCTACATTGTGTGTGTGTGTGTATACATGTTCATTTCATTTCTGGTAGACATAAATGTTGCAAGATTGAAATAAACTAGTAACATTTGTTGAAATTTGTTTCATCTCCCTCTTTTCTTTGAAAATATATCTGCATGAGACTCTAGTGAAATTTTTTTCTTGGAAAATCCCCATGACCACCTTATTAAGGAAAACGTAACATTTTTAGTTCCTAATTTGAAAAAAAATAATGAAAAAATTTTTTTTAAAGTTGAAGGCAAAAATTACCGTGGATGTGGCTTGTTTTTTTAAGGGCACCACGGCATCTAAACTCTTCCCTTTATATATATGTGTGTGTGTGTGTCAGATGGGTTATGTGAAGACCAGTTCAATGTTTATATTTTTATTGTTGTCAACATTTCATTCAGTAAGAACATCATCAGAACAATTGAAAAAGATAAGGAACAAATTGTCACCATGGCAATCTTGCTACTTAAAAAAGCTGTGATAAATTTGAAAATTTAACAGTTAATAAAATGAAAAATATCTTAACAAATCAATGACATTACATTTGTACATAGGAAACTTGTTTGTTTATATGATAGGCCTACTGCAGAGACCCTTATAGCCTAGCATATGCACTGATTCTTTGAAACGTCTTACTCTTCAGTGTTCTTCTCTGTCTAGTATTTTTACTTCATCCCACGGGGAGAGGTCTTTTCTCTTCCATCATCATCATCATCATCATCATCATCATCATCCTTTGACCTTCCTATGGTTGGTTGGAACTCCATCGACAGTCCTTTCCACACTGTTTGGTCCTGCATTGCTGTCCTGAGTTCTGAGCTATGGTGTCTGGGAAAGTCAATTTTCGTGAGAAGACACTTCCAGAAGGATGCCATAGGAGTATGGATGAGATAATTTCCCTGTCCGCTCAATAACAGTGGCATTTTTGTTTGAACCTAAGAGAGATTGGTCTTGGTTCTTCATAAATTGTGTTAAGCGTTGCATAGAATCTCTAACATGATCAGCCAAGTTGAAGGAACATTGAAAAACTGTAATTTGTCTTGCCCCCAAATTACAGCTCTTCAATGTTCCTTCAATCTGGCTGATCATGTTAGAGATTCCATGCAACACTTTTCACAATTTATGAAGAACCAAGACCAATCTCTCTTAGGTTCAAACAAAAATAGGAGTCATTTGGTTTTCACCTTAATATTCTTTTCCATGGGATGCAATGCACATAGTTCTTAGTCAAGTTCTCATCTGTGTTAGGCTTGACTTGGCCAAAATTTCTCTGTAAGGTAAAGCTGCTTCTGAATAATCCTGATGCTGTTTAGACTTCAGATTTTTGGAATCATTTCCAATACATGCTTGAGGTAAAGTAGACAGACTTTCTGGTCCTCCATCTTGACTGTTCTGTTTCTGCCTGAAGATTTTCATGTTCTCTTTGCAAGGTAGTTGTTATTCTGAAGGGTATGTTTTCATACTGATTATCTCATGTTGGCATGTTTTTTGCACAATGTAAGTATCGGATGATTCCTTTGTTTATACTGCATTGATGGTAGAAATTGAAGTTAAGGTATTGTCTCATGAAGGTTGCCTTGTAATATATGGATATTTTTAAGTCTATTTTCTGTGTGAGTTATTAGTACATCCACAAAGGCTAGCTGATCTTTGGTTTCTTCTTCCACTGGGTCAAAGTTCAGGGTTCAGCAGAATTTGTAAAGCTTCTTGGTTAGGCTAAAGTATGAGGGAATCATCTACGTTGGTTGATTGATTTTATTTTATTTAATGGCATATCAACACCTCTATCGGTTATTTAATGCCAAATTCTAAAATTTTGAACACAATTTAATGACTTCAACTAAAGCTGTTTTGGACGCAATTGTATGCCTTTAACTGCAGATAAAATGTATTGTTGATCATTTTGCTATAAAAATGCATTTTTATACTTTCATAATGTTTTTGTTTGAGGAGGATTCACTATTTGCCAATAGCTGGGACCCCCCCCCCAAAAAAAAACAGGTGCTCCCCCAGGTGCTACCACCCCAGGTCAGGGTGGACCTGAGAACAACAACAATTAAGATGTGGTTTGACGCTCCTCAAAACCGCCAATCTCCCGATCAGAGGCCTTGCTGCCGGATGTAGTTTATCATCATACCCAGGACTAGTCATCTATGTATCTCAGCCATTGTGTTGGCTTCAGTTATATCATTCCTAAAGCCATTTCCTGTAAGTATTTCATGTATATACATTTATCATCACTGGTGACAAATGGAAAAGGATAGTTACTTGTAAAGTAAAAATACTAGACTGAGAAAAACACTGAAGAGTCAGACGTCTGAAGTAATCAGCATATATGCTTGGCTATAAGGACCATTCAGTAGGCCTAGCATAGAAATAAATGAAGTGTAAGGGACAATAATAAATAAATAAAGAGAAATGACAGCAGGGCTTAAACAGCAGCAGCATTAAGAAAATAGCAGTTAGAACGGCAAGAAACAGTGTTAGCAGCAGGTAGATGAGGTTTAAGTGTAACCATCCTTCTGGAAGGAATGATAGGTTCAGCTTATTCTCTTGAGAAAATTGCTTCATGTTTTCTTTTGCAACAGTGGAACTGTTATATTCTATTATTGGTTTTGGGAATAATAATTGAGTTCCAGTGACAGCGATGACCGGTAAAATATTGTCTTCATTAGGAACATTTCTTATTCCAAGAACTATTGGTAGGGATTTTATCCAATTTTGCTTTCTAGCCATTATGGCTGTTTTTGGTATTCTATGCTGGCACTCTATTATTCCATTTGCTTGGGGTTGGTATGAGGTTGTATGGCGTCTGTGGAATCCTTTACTGGTCGATAAGTCATTGAATAATTCGCTCTTGAACAGGCTACCTCTGTCTGTGATGACATGAAGTGGTACTCCAAAGCAAGCTATCCAAATGTTGAGGAATGCTATGGCCACTGTACTTGCTGAGGTGTCTTGAAGAGCGGGTAGCTTTTATCCATCTTGTTGTCTTATCAATGCAGGTAAAAAATATATTTTGCTGATGATTGGTATATGTCATTATATGTGGTTACTGGGGGTAACAATCTGATGATATCAATATGAACTGATTCCAATTGTCCAGATGGTCGTGAAAAGGGTGTAATTTGATTCTTAGTCTGTCAAGAAATTTTGTTTTGTTGACTGTCATGACAACTTCTGACCATTTGATGTATATTTTTGTCCATGTTTGGCCAGTAGTATCTTGACTTTATCAACTTTGCTATTGGATTAGGACCAGGGTGTGAGATGTGAAATTTATTGAATATATATTTACAAAGAGATTCTGGAATGATTAGTCTTGGTGTGGTTGTTGTTGTGTCACAGAAGACGGGGTTGAATCTTGATAGTTATATGACTTTAGGTTATCCTTGTATTTAGAAATCTCTTCATCTTTCACTTGTGCTATGATAGCAGGTAGATCACATGGGTCAATTGTGCCTGATAAAGCTGGTCATGAAAGACAGCAACTATGTTATCTTCTCCTTTGATGTATATTATATCAGTGATATATTCAGCAATGATTGAAAAGTAACTTTGTTGTCTGATTTGAGGGGTGTAGTTCTTTTTATGGTAATGATAAGGTTTTGTGATCAGTAAACAATGTAACCTGTCTACCTTCTATTTGTGGTCTGAAGTGTAATACAGCTTGGTAAGCTGCTAATAGCTCACAGTCAAATGTTGAGTATTTCTTTTATATACCTGTTAGTTTTTCTGAGTGAAAACCTATGGGTATCGGGGTGTCATCTACAATCTGATGTGCTGCTCTTGTTGCATAGCTAGAACTATCAGTTACTAGATGATATTGAGTGGCTCTGGGGTTGGGGTGTGTTAATGCTGTCATTTCTGCTAGAATGTTCTTCATTTTTCTGTAATTCTTCTTTGTGTGGAATTTATCTGTAGTGATTTTGCATATTGTTTATATCTGATGAGTTCCATTAGGGGAAGTAATATTTCAGATGCTTTTGTAATTAGTTTTCTGTAAAAATTAACCAATCCAAGAAATTGGTGTCAGGATTTAGAGTTAACTGATTCTGGAAAATCTTGAATTTGTTTAATTTTTTGCTTAGTTGGGATTAAGCCTTTAGAGCTAATATTCTATCCTAATAAGTTTATGTTGTCTTTAAAGAAGTCACATTTATCCAAAGATATTTGTAGGTTGTATTCTGCAAGGATTGATAGAACTGTTTGCAGATGTTCATAATGTTGGGTCTGTGTTTTTAAGGCAACTAAAATGTCATCTGTATAGACAAAGATATAGTCTATGTCCATGAAGATATTATCCATGAAACGTTGGAAGGTAGCACTACTGTTATGTAGGCAGAAATGCATGAATAAATATTCAAACAGACCAAAGGGTGTAATGATGGTATTTTTTTTTCGATTTCCTTGTTGCTTATGGATATCTGATGACACACATGTAACAAGTCTATCTTAGAAAATGTGTTTGTTATGGAGTTTTTGATGCTAGGGTGTTGATATTGGGCAGGGGGTATTTATCAGGCTTAGTTAGGAGATTAAGATGTCTACTAACATGGCGCTGATTTAGGTACTAAATGTACTGATGAATGCCCATGGTGATTTTGAGGCTCTGATTATACCAGTGTTCATGAGTGCAAGAATTCTTGTTTTGTGACTTTGTATTTTTCTTCTGATAACTGGTGTGCTTTAGCAGAGGTTGGTTTACTATTGCCAGTGTCAATAGTATGTTTGATTCTTGTGGATGTATTGGGTCTTTCTTGGTGTGGCATGAGCAGGGTAGGGTGTTTGTTCAGTAGGGATTGAACAGGCTTTGGTAGCTGAGAACAGTTATTGACAGTAATCTGTTAAGTAGTTGCTGTGACTTGTGTGTAGTGTTCAGTTTTATTATTACACAATTTTCCAGTACTGCAGTCTAGAATTAGAGCATAGTGGATTGAGGGTGTCTGCTCCGATTACAGTCCAGGTGAATAAGTGTTGCAGGCCAGGAATACCTATGCCAACTGGCACTTCATTGTGACAAGGAATATTATCGCATGTGGCTGACAATAAATGAACAAGAGTAGAGTTAAGATGCAGTCCTCAAGCAAAGCTTATGGGAAGTATAGTCACAGATACTCCATTGTCAATGAGAAAGTCAACTTGAGACAAGCCTATAATAGTGACAACATTGAAAGTTGCAAGTTACCATAGCAACTCGTTTTATTAGTTTTCCGGCAGCTATTCGTTTTGGGGTCTACATGTAATGGGGGAAGATGTTCTGGGATTTATTCTACATAAAGCTTTATCAGGCCATTTACACCATGGTTTGCATGTCTTTGACTTGGAAGCCAAATTGATATGGCCTCTACAGGGTAGAGGTTTTGGGTTCTGATAGAAGGATTTGAGTGAATAACATGGAGTATTGGTCAAGGGGGAAGCAACTCTTGCTCCCTGCAGAATTAAAGAACTTGTATTTTGGACTAAGTTCATTTTTATAAATGGAATTATTTTATCTGCCAATGTACCTAGCCCAGATAATGAGAGACTAAATACTTGATTCCTTGTGCTCCTTCACTTGTTCTTTTTGTGTTTTTTTATGGGCCAGACGCCGAAGGTTATTGCTGTTTAAGCAGTGATGTATCTTCGTTGGCATTGAGTTTATTGGTTTGGATAATGGTTGTGGTTTTTGGGGTCACCAAATGGTATGGTTGCAAGATGTTTTTCTTTGTACATTCCAAAGTGATGTTTTTTTGGGTTTTTTTTTTTTTGTCATTATCACCAAAAGTGTGGTTGGTTTATTTTGTACAGTGGTTTTTCCAAATGGTGTAGTGAATTTTTTTTTTTTTTATACATGTCAGTGGTCACCAAATAATGTGGGATCACTCACATCATACCAGCAGAAATAGCTTCCTGTTCATATGAATAAAAAATACACAGAAATAACACTGAATACATGTTAAATTGTAAATTAAAATCATACTATTTATGTATTTTTGTGTATTGGTGTGTGCGTATTTTAGTTACAAGTGTTTTAAGGTTGCATGTGATAAAAGGAAGAAGTCACTTCATATTATGACAAGCAATGTCCCAAGGAGAGGAGATGGATGTCTTGACTTTGTAATGGTTAGTGGCAAAGAGACTGAACTCAGCATCTTCTGACAGGAAAAGTTTCTGTTGCATGCTGGGAGAACTTTTATTATTTTGGTTTATTTATTTTAAACAAAGTTTTAATGTTATTTATTTTATTTATGATATTCATTATTATTATTTTATTTTTATTTATTATTATTAATAATAATAATAATAATGTCCTTACAGATTAAAGAGGACAGACTGTACATAAATGTCAAATAACTGAGGTTTGAATCATTTTTTAAATTATTTCTGTTATGAAATCTACAATGATTTTTTGACTAATCAAAAGTAATTGCAAAACAAAAGAAACAGAATTGGTATGTTGAGTCATTATTTATTTTATTTAGCTTATTGTTAAGTTTAGCATTTCAAACAGTTCATGTATATCAAAAACTGATTTGCTTCCTTTACATTGCCCTTATTTTTTTTTTTAAATAGCCTCAACCTTATCAAAATGTCCAAACCTTAAAACAGGGAAGTTTACACTCTTTTTTTATAGGTTTAGCTTCTTGTATATTAAAGTGTTTTCAAAACCTAACAAACCTTAGACTTTAAGGCTGGATAGCTTCTATCTCCAGAACAGACCCCTCAAATTGGGATGGATGGTAAGCCTACCCAAATTCCAAGTCTTCCTTGTGATTTCAAGTCATCCATTTTAAACTAAAATGAAAAATGGCAGACAAAATGCAGTAAATTTTCTTTCAATGATTTCTTTTTATTCCATATGTGAAAATAAAAATTTAATTTCTGTGAAGAAAAATGCACAAATATATTTAAATTCAGGGAGACTTTTTTTGGCCAAAAAGTTCAGATAAATGTGAAAAAAATAATGACCATGTTTTGATTTTTGGAGACATTTCTTCTCTATGTCTATTCTTTCATGTATGATCAGAATAATTGTTTACTTGTACCATTGTACTTGGTTTTATAGCTTTGCACTACATTTTTCAGTTTGTTTCATATTTCATTTCTGGATAATGCATGCAGGAAACGTACTAGCTGAGAGTTCATGACTCTTAGGTACAATACTTTGGAAATGCCTATTTAACATAGGAGTTTTGGAAAACATGCCTGCAATAAGTCATAGTGTCAAAAGGACAGTTTTTTTCCATGGCACCACTTTTTTAACTACTTTCACTCTTTGGCAATGTTTATTGTTTTAAAAAGTGATGATTAGGATTGGAATAAAACCTAAACATAAATGAAAAAATTTAAAATTTTCCTTGATATTTCAACAAAAAAAAAACACCATTTATAACATTGAAATATATATATATATTATAAAAAATTTGAACTAAGAATTATAAAAAGAAAAGATACACATGGTTTTTTTAAAAGCTTCATTTTCTCTCTTCTTTAATCCCTTAGGATAAAAGTATAATTCATTAACAAATACAATTTTCTTTTTGTTTTTAATCTGATTTGAAACATAATAATCAAATCTAGTTTCAACAAAACAATTTATCAAATTTCTTAAAACTTTGTTGGGATTCTATATCCTATTTTTAATATATATATATATATACACACACACAAACACATTTCATTAAAGACGACAGACATACAAAATCATGATTTTTTTTAATTTAATTTTAATTTAAATAATTTTTTTTTAATTTGGAAATTAATTTTAGAACTGTCAAAAAAAAGTTTTAAAAAATGTGGCTGTGTATCAAGTGCACATTTTTCAACTCAATTCTTGTAGTTTTGGCTAAAATCTATTTGAATTTAAAACATTTTTTTTTTCCAAAACAGAAAATGAAGTTTTGATATATTTAAGGAAAAAAATCCAATCCCAGAGTAAAAAATACTGTGTATACAAGTATAAGGGAAACAAATGCCTACAAGTATACACACACACTTGAGGATTAGTTGTACAGCTTTAATGTAACTTGACAACCAATCAGAGTGGATTTGACTGCGCATGTTTTAACAGCTACTCTTCCTTCAAGGTTGCTCATTCAGATGTGAGTTTGTTTATTATGTGACCATTGCATTCCTCATGACATCTTATCTGTTCTTTCTTCAAATCTCAGACAAGATTTTTGACAAGATATCATCTCGCCCAGGCCAGTCCGTTTGATTTTTTTTCTTGTTTGCAACTCCATGCGTATGACATTTTTATTTAGTCTCTTCATCTTTCTCATTTTCTTTTTGGAGATGCAAATTTTTCTTTTGGGGAAAAAATTTGTTTTTATAGACAAGCATTATTTGCATTCAGACTATTATCTTTGTCGTTAATACTACAACATTTTGAAAACTGAAACAGTGTGAGAACAGCAACAAAGATAAAGACATTAGTCTGAATGTAAATAATGGTTACTCCTCATTCAGACAAACTTGCAATGATGTTAGGAAGTTAAATAATTATGTCAATTCAACCAAAAAAACAGAAAAATGTAATCCAAAAAATAGATTTTTCATTTTAATATATATTGTAGATCTTATAGTCATTAGAAAATCCTGAAAATTCCTAACCGTTCTCAAGATGCTGCAAGTTGAAATTTTGCTGAATCGGCATTTTCCATTGACAGACATTTCCATTTTCAAACTCAATGATCTCACAAAAATCCTTATAATTTTTGATCCACTGGCCAGAAATTAATAAAATCTGACACCCTGATAGATTTTTAGTAAAGGTATCTAAATATTCCTTTAGAATTTTATAATGAATAACTAAAAAGTAGATATTAACTGTTTTCTGGTGGAAAAAAATGAAATTTTTTGACAGCCAACAATACAGAATAATTGAGAAATATCTTAAGTCCCTAAAAGTTACAAAAGGTGGCACATCATTTGAAAACTATAGTATTTGGGGAATAAATCCCAATAAATCTCATTAACTGTCTCTCAAAGCTACCAATTCTAAACTTCTTAATATTTTTTCCTCAAAAATTCTGATTCATGGTAATTTTGCAATTCTGATATTCTAATATTGATTCATTCTGCTAAAAATAATGAAGTCCACAGGTAACAAAACATTAAGAAACATTACATAGTATTTGGGGAATTCATTCCTTAAGTTTTAACACCTCCCTCTTTTTATTTCAATTTTCATAGGTGTTTGAATATGCATTGCACAAAAAAAAATTAAAATTAATGTAAATTATCATTAGCACCCAACTCATCCAGTTTCCTAACAGACTTTGAACATAAATCTGTATTAATACAGTAAATTCCAGTATCACAGGAATCACTCATGTCTACACTGAAGATCTGGAAATAAAAAAGCTGAATTTATCAGAATTTTCAAGCACTGATCTTCTTTGTAATTTTCTCTAAATGTGTAAACTCGAGAGGTAAGTATAATCTACCAAAACAATACAATGCATATTCAAACATCGATAAAAATCAAAACAAAAAGAGTAATATTTGTTTGACAAATTTAACATTTTCAAAGCATGGAAGACAATCTCATAATACACATCTCTCACATCACTGCAGAATACTTATTTTGGCAAAGTTTAATATTTGTACCTGTAAAACAAAAAGCAGAACGTCAAAAAGATGTTTTGTTTTTTGTCTTGACACTTCTGTTACTCTATATTCTCTTTGGCAATTTTTATTGTTTTCAAAAGCTATTTGTAGAATTTTAATAAAACCCAAACCAAATGAGACTTGATTTATGTATTTTTTTTTTTTTCCTTAACAAATGATCTTGGAAACTGGATAGGACTTAAAAGGTTCTCCTGACATTTAAGTAAAGAAAAAAGATCATTTTCTTCTACAATTGTAGAAACATTTAGGCTGCAGACAATGAAGATGAAGAAACTCCTCTGAATGTATAATTGTAACAGTATCTTCTACCAGAAATTTATATTAGATATGTGCAAAAGTTTCCAGCACTCTTTTTCAAAAAACATGAGAAGCTGAAAACTCTTTATTTTTTTTTATTTATTATATTTATTTATTTATTCTTTTTTTGCTGAAAACTTTTGCATATGACAGAAAAAAAATTAATTTTAAAATGATTACAAAACATTAGAGAATATTTTATTCAAAAATCTTTTTATAAAAAATGGACAAACTGAAATCATAAATGCATAAAAAAAAAAATGTTCATTTTGATTTGGGACAAAAATTAAGTAGTGAAAAAAAAAAAATTGTCGGATCAGTTTTTTTTTTAAAAAAAAAAATTTAATTATGTTCATATTGCAATAATAGTATTTTACAAAATTTTAAAAATGTTTTTTTTTCTTCCTTTTTTGTATTACCAGAGAAAATCCACCAAATTATAGTGAAACATTAAGAAAAATTTGGATGGCAGCAAAAAACCTGAACTTTTGCATAATTATTTTTGTAAGCATGGTCTTATTATGCAAACACCTCACCGCAGCCCATAAAGACAGTGATAAATTTTGTTTTAAACAGTATCTCTTGTAAAAGTTCTCTTAGACAATTGTAGAATCTTTTTTTGGAAAGTTTTCAATTTTACTGCAAAGTTTTTTGTTTTTTTAATAAAAAGTCTCAAAAGATATTTTAATAACTCTTTGGCAATATGGTAATAATCAAGTATTGACCATGTGATAAAGTCTGGAGTTTTGTGCTTTGACAAATGGCAGTGACAAGAAATAACTACCGATTTCAAAGAAAGGGAATTGATTGTATGTAAAAATCACGTCAAAAACTTCTTTTTTTTCCTTTTAAAGTTTACATGTCTCTAAAGATATAAAATCACTTAATGCAGTGCACATCTTGTGTTGTTTTAAAGCTCCATTCTTCAACCTTCCTTGGCTGGAGTTTATATTTAACTTTCCTTTTTCATAAGCTTAACAAAAACCTATCAATTAAAGATCACCGGATGCCAGACACTCCTGAAGAAAGCTGAAGAACCTATCAGAGAAGATATTATGTTAAAAACAATAAAGACAAAGATACTTGCCTGAAAACCTTAGAAGAAAGGAAACTCTTCATTTAACAATTTCGCTGTAGGCATTTTGGACTGAACAAAAATCCAAAACCAAAATGCTCATATTTATAGACAACATGTTTTCTGACCTCATTGGCAGTTAGAGGTTGTGAGAAATGGCAGGAATTCATGGTAAATCACATGCGTTATTCTTTGGTACCTGAGAAAAAAAAGGCTGGTCTTAATTCATGATTTCTTTGTTTAAAAAAATCAAAGTGCACCTTAGACACAAATATATAAAGTCTGTCTGGAAAGCATTTAACAACTTGGGCAATGATACTTTAATCCTCTTCAAAGTACTTACTAAGACTTCACACATCTATATCAACACTGCTTTCACTTTTCAAAACAGTCTGCAAAATCTTTTAGAACTACCATCAACTGCCTTATTGCATTCTCCTTAATCTCGTGCATAGTATTTTCATTGTAATTTTAAATTTGGCAAGAGTCAGAAGTTGCAGAGAGTCAAATCTGGATTGTAAAAAGGAATACAGACATGGTTGATGTGAGGCTTTGTGAAAAACAAAATTTAGCCTTGGTGAATATGATAGTTTCACAGTACAAAAGCTCACTCAATAGTGTGTTACTGCCAAGTAAGTAACTCCACAGAAAAGTGACTTTACAGCCATGCTGAATAAGATTGCATCAAGATTACACAACTAGTTCACAAGATATTCAAAGTGTCTGGATATTGGATGGACAGACATCATAAATGGTTCACAAGAGAGTTTCAACTGCTGGACAAGAAATAATCTGGTTTATAAAACTTTAAAAAAATGAAAACTATTTTTTTTTTTTTTGTGTTTAGGACATTTTGGTCATTTCCAGAGAACAACTGATTTTCACAAGAAAAAAGAAATGTATTTCAAAACAAATCTAACAGTAATTAAAAAAATTAATTTTTATTTTCAAATTTGGAATTTATTAGAAAAATTGTTTGACATAAGGCCAATTCTTTGGAGTATTCAATGAGGACTGAATTCACTATACTTTTAGGCAGTAAATCTCCAATGATTTAGTAAATAGCTATTTTGGAGTTGATCCCTTTAAATCAATCTTTTAAAAAAAATATAGAAAGGATCTGTTCCTTTTAGTCGAAATTGAAAATTTTGCAGATTTAAAAAAATATATTTAATGCCAAATTTTTCTCTATTTGAAATCATATTCAAAAAGGATCTTTCTTTTAAAACCTTAAACATCGGGGGGAAAAAAAAGATCTACAATCATAGAAAGCAGAACAGGCAATCTAAATTCAAATTCAAACTAAATCAGGGAAAGACATGAATCTATTTTTCCCTACCAAATAACTTTAGTAAACATTACTCTGTCTTCAGAACACCAACTGCTTTAAAGTGAAGAGAGTGACAAACCTTGACTTACCAAGGTAGTTTATGTGGCATTGTGGGTGATGAATTATTTTCCACCCTATGACCTCTTCCCATGTTGCAAGTTTATCACTATTTTCATTGCAAATGTTCTGACAACCTACATTCCTTAGTTCCACCAGTTCAGACCTTCACAGCCAGTACCAATTATCTCACATACACAAGGTTGAATCATCATCATCATCATCATTCCCTTCATATTCCATTGGTAAAGAAGAAGTTTCACTCAGAGAGTTTCTTTCTAGCCCTTTCCTATTATAGTTTTTTTTATATTCATCTATATAATAAATGTGAATGTCAGTGTATCACTGTCTCACACTTTTTCAACTTTACTCCTAGAGGCTGTAGCCCAACATATCATACCACTTTGGAATCAGGCTAACTTTGTGAACAAGTTAAAAACTCTCTGGGACAGATCTGAACCTGCAAACCCGAAATTTTGGATTTCTGATTTTTCATTACTGCAATTGTTTTCGATAATTTTTTACGTGATTTTTGCCCCAAATTTTTTTGTATGATAACAACTTGGAAATAAATTTGGGAATAATTGAAATTAATTGCAAAGTCCAACAAAAGTCACCCAGATAATAAAAATAATTGTTTGTACAGAAAGTAAGGACCTAGATTCATCAAATTGTTATTAAATTGTGGTGTCAGAAGAATTATTGTTGAACTTTTAAAAGGTAAGCTTAAATATTAATGCAATACTTAAATGCCACAATCAATTTTGAGTTCTTCTGTAGTTTATTGTTACTTATCTCATCTACTTTTCCCTACCTATTGTGGTGAAGGCCCAATCAAGCACTTTCCACAGAAGCTAACTTAAATACTCCCTGATAGAGCAGCTTTTATGCTAGTTATATAAAATGTGTCTGAAAAAGTAGCAGAAAAGGTACAAAAAAAAAGAAATCGGTAAACCAAATTCTGGTTGAAGTTACGTTCATTTTACTACAGGAATGCTATAATTCCACTTCTCTTAGAACTTGATCTTATTGCCAGATATTATAAACTTGATCTTGTCACTGGTATATACCAACAAGGCTGACAATCCTTTCATTAGCTGCATGTAATATGTGCTTCACCAGAATCCAGAGTTGTCATTCCTCTAGACTGGTTGACAAACCAAAGCTAAAAGGTTCAGTCTGCTCTACTATTTAACCTATATCTGGGAGGAGAAGAGATGTATTCATGCCTTTCCCGGGGACATTTGTGTATAAATAAATGTAATGAATTTGATAGGAATTTGAACATGTCTCTCCATTTTCTTACTCTGAGCCACTATCCCTTACACAAGCTGAACAACTGGCATATAGCATGCAATATAAACAGGCTTGTTGGTGAAATACACTAACCAGTGATCTTCTGTCTGAGTGGTAGGGCTAGTATTAGAAAAGACACAATCTGCTATCCTGTGGTTGATGGAGAGTAATGGAATGGCCACTTGGGTGAAGTATACACCTATAACTATACTCCCTGTTCAGATCTTAGAAATGAAAAACTATTAAAACTGTAATCAATAGTAACAGGAGTAATACTTTTTTTTTTTTTAAAAAATAAAATAAAAGACAGTAATTATTTTAATTCAATCCTACTATACCAAGTTTGGCTCAAGGTAACATTTTTTTTGCGGTGGGGGGAGGGGGAAGGAATCCAGTGAAGGCTGATCTCAATTGTAAGACTTATATTTCTGCAATGAGTTAAAAAAAAACTTCATTGTGATATCAGCAGAATGAAAAATCAAGACATTACAAGGTTTGATTTGGTGTTATTGTTAACAAAGTGACACCCCCCCACCCCCACAACAAATTTAACTAAAACTTGAAGCATTATAAAGTGTTTGCTAGAAAGAGCAGGCAGCAATAAAGTAAAAAGGATATGAATTTAGGTACATTTTCATTTCCAAATCAAGATATCACATTTCCTGTTACTGAAAAATCTTAAAAATTTACTCAGTATCCTAAAGGTTAATTTTTTTATTTTGCCTAATTTGTGCATTTTTTGGGGAGGGGTATAAAATTTTTCAAGTCAAAATTGATGTATGCTTGAAGCCAGGAAATACAGTAATTTTCAAATTTTAGAACACAAATTATTCCATTTGAATTCAAGACTCAAGGAAAAGTGGAGGGCCAGCTTCACCTGTTTCTTCCATTGTAAAACACTGTTGTTGACTTATTGCAATTTCAACTGCATGTGTACTTACATGCCTTTGCTTGTTAAAAATCTGTGAGAAGCCTTTTCCACACACCTCACAGTGGTATGGTTTCTCTCCTGTGTGAGTACGTGTGTGTCTTTGCAATGTGCCATTCTCAGAGAACGCTTTCCCACATATGTCACAGTGGTATGGTTTTTCTCCAGTATGGATACGAATGTGCTTTTGTAAGCTGCTGTTTTTAGAAAATCTCTTCATACACACTTCACAATGGTATGGCTTCTCCCCTGTATGTGTTCTCTTGTGAGAGTTCAGTGCATTATTCTGGGAAAATGAATCCCCACAAAGATCACAAGTATATGGTTTCTCCCCAGTGTGAGTCCGCACATGTATCTTTAAGCGGCTGTTTTTAGAGAAAGCTTTGCCACACATCTCACAGTGATATGGCTTCTCTCCAGTGTGCATTCGCATGTGCAATTGTAACTGGCTCCTGTAGCAGAAGTTCTGTGCACAAATATCACAGTGAAATTCTTTCTTCCCAGTGTGAGACATCATGTGTCGCTGCAAGCTTCCATTCTGTGAGTATCTTTTGCCACAAATATCACAGTGGTACAATTTCTCACCAGTGTGTGTACGTATATGGCGTTGTAGTGTGGCATTCTCAAAGAAAGCTTTACCACAAATTTCACAGCTGTGTGGTTTCCATCCAGAGTGATTCCGCACATGACGATGGTAGTTGAAGTTTTCAGAAAAGAATTTCCCACACAGTTCACACTGGTATGGTTTTTCTCCTGTATGTGTCCGTAGATGGCGTTGTAATTTACTCTTTCGTGTAAAGCCTTTTGGGCATTTATCACAAAAGAACTGCTTCTCTCCTAGGCAGGAACTCATCTTTCCTTTCCTGAAATGTTGACAACATTCCTTTTGGAGTCAAGTTTAAAAAAAAAAACACCTGAATTCCAAGCATTATTTTTCCATTTTCAAGAAAAAAAATCTCCAGGAATATGGTACTGCATTTAGAGTTCCTGAAAAATATTAAAAGAACATTTAAGGATAAGGAGATTTGTGATTTTAAATAATATAAGTAAAGGTAGATAGTGTAAGAAGGTAGTAAATATTTTTATTAATTCTAAGCAGTATGACAAAAACAAAATAATCTCTTATCCAATATTGTATAAGTGCTGTTAATCCAAATTTTAAATCATTTCATTCTATGGTTCTTGTCAAGTGCAATCAAAGAGAAAAAAGGAAATCACTTTGATCAAGAAAAAAAAATGCTATAAAAATTCTAGAAAAGATGTACCCAATCTTGAACGTAGTAATGACTTTTCTCAAAGTTACAAACAAGATGCTCTCTCTCACTTATAAGATATTATCATACAATTTTGGCACCCACAAGGTATCTGGATAAAGTTTTATACAGGATGTGCTAAAAGTCATGTGGGGATTTGGAAATTAAATAACATTTTTTTTTAGCAAATTGTTTTTCCTTTCTTTTCAGAATTCCAAACAAAGAGCCCAAATTATGGAATTTTGCTTTAATTCTTATTAATTATTCTCATCCAAAGAGCATGCTGCTGAGGTTTTATTGCCAGAAGGTATTCTTCAGAATTCCTGATTTTTCAGTTGATTCAATTTTTTCAATAAGAGTCAGTGATTTGCTAAGGTTTGGAAGTTCATTTACTGATTAATCATTGGTGTGAAAAAAGAAGAAACACAAACATCAATCCACAGATGTTTTCATCAATTTGCAAGGTCAGTGTATCATTCAGTAAGAAAAACAAGCTTTGCCTCTTTATCCACAAAAAGAAATTTGAGGGCTGCAGTCAGAAGAATTGATTGTTGTTATGAAAAATATCAAAAGTGTTCATCTCTGCAAAGCCAAAAATGCAGCTTCGCTTTGAAAATTTTCTTTTCATATAAAAACAATCATAAGAGAAATATTTAATTTCTAAATCTTTAAGTGACTTTTGTGGATACCCTGTATAATCTACTGTAATTGTATGTCTACAAAGAACTGCATGATGGAAAAGTGTGGGAGGCTAAGCAATCAAGAATATTGTCATATTTCAAACCAACATCAGCCTTAGATGACAAAACTCAACATTTGATTTCTGTCTGAATTTCTATGATGAGAAGTTATCATTATTTATACTATATGCAGCTGAAATATTTTGGTAACAACAAAAATAAGGACAATAGTCTAAATATAGTGAAAATAATCAATCTTTGATATCTAGGCAGGTAGACAGGTTATTTTGGGGGTCTGGGAATGCACTAAATTTTTTTTTCCCATACAAATTAATGATAACTGCAGACAATTTCTTTTAATTTTGATTGATTTGTTTTTTATGGCTTATCAACCCTTTGTCAGTTATTTAAAACTGAAACATTTTAGAGTGTAAGGATAATATCTTTGGGTTTTTTCTTTTTTGAGTGAATATTGCAGTAACAATGATAATGATTTTTCCAGATACAAGTCTGGGAGGAAGAAGAGATGGATTCCTATTTTTCCCAAGGGTATTTGTGCATAAGTGAATGTAAGGAACTCAACTGGAATTTGAACTCTGATTTCTGATTCCTAGCTACTATCCATTACACCACCTGCACATCCACTTCAGCTATTTCTGATTGTAAAAGAAACATGTCTTTTATAAAAGTGAAGAGGTGTAAAACAAATTTTTAAAAAAAGCAGAGTATACTTGTGTTACAGGATTCTTATACTAAAAGATAGGAAAATTTCTGGACTATGATTCTCCTGGCAGAGGCCATAACTAATTCCAGTTATGCGAGAGAGCTCATTATTTGGTAATGGTCATTATTTTCTGATATTTTCACAGTGATTGATCACCCTTAATACTCAAGATCTTGAATGGACACTCATCTGGCCTTGAAACACAGGCCACTCAAAAGCCTGCATTTGTTCAAATAAATATTGCCTTAAAATCTAAAGAAGCATTTTCAGAATTTCAGTAGATTTGCTGAGCTTTGCACAACATTCGATGCAGGCAAATCACAGAAAATACAGAGCTATTCCAACATTACAAAACTATGAATAATAATTGAACACGTCAACTCAAAAAACAACTGGCAGACTGACTCAGTAGGCTGGGTACCATACATGTTAGCTGTGTGCGCATTTCTATTAAATGGTACAATCATAGTTTTCATTAATAAACTGGGGAACACTTATGCCAATCTGTGTATGCATGTATAAGATGACAGTAACATCAATAAACATAATTGTAGATAATAATATTTAATTAAAGATAAACAAAACTTGTGACTTTGTTCCAACTTTTTTAATCTTGTTTCTACATCTTCTGATAAAACAATCAGAAAACAATTCCATTTCTAAGATTCTGTGAAGATGAACAGAAATATCAATAAACTATGAAGTTTGCATATTAATCAAATATTGATTACCATCTATCTAAGAAAGGATTTGGTTCAAAATTCCAATCACCTGAAGTGCATAAATATTTATATATGTATGTATGTATGATTAAATAAATTACAAACATATCTGCTTATTTTTAGCATAATCCGTTCATATTCTCAGATATTTTTCTGTGTGTTACAATCAAATGAAGCAAGACATGCCCTTTAACAGTTAAAATCACTCATTTCCCCATCTATTTTCCATCTCTTTCTGTGAATATGAACAGATTATGCTAAAAAAAGACAGAAATAATGTTTGTAATTTATTTAAACAGACATGCCTAAAAGAGAATTTTCTGCCTAAATACACAAATATATATATATATATATATATATATATATATATATATGTCATTTGACAACTCTAAATAATTCAGTATCTGTCTATATTTCTGAGATGAGGTATTATGTACATTATTTACATTATTTGGACTATTGTCCTCATCTTTGTCGCCATATTTATTACAACGTTTTGGCCGTTGTATGCTCTGGCCTTCTTTAGGTAGTTGGAATGTCAAACTGAACCCTTTATTTTGCTCACTGGAGTAGACTGTTCTAGTTCCACATGCCATGTTTTTTTAATGGATGTCAGTTATCAGTTATTTCCTGTTAATTCCCCTCTGAAAGTTCTCCACTGCCTTAACTCACACTTTTTGGGTCTTGTCACTGGATCTAACGCCTTTATCCACTGTGCCATGTGTCCTCAAGGACAGTGGATAAAGGTGTTAGTTAGATCCAGTGACAGGACCCAAAAAGTCAAGAAGTCAAGAATTTAATACCTGATTAAAAAATTGTATATTTCAGAAATAGTGGAGGTAATTTACAAAAACTTTTGTGAAGTCCAGTTTTTTTCTTTTTAAAACTGTTTTTCTTACAGCAAGAAATAGACTTGACACAGGAAGATTTCTTAATGACTCCTCTTACTATGTCAACTTGGATTGTTACTTGAAATGACTACTTCATATGTTGTCCTCTTATTTATACTTGGTGCACATATGTATTAGTAGACATGAATATGCACAAATATTTAACAGAAAAATGCATGGCTTTATTATAGAGTGTTTTACTTGAAGAGTATAAAATTTCTAATAACTTAATAACTACACATGCTTAAAAGCTGAAACTGTGCAGATTTTGAGATGTTTTTTTAAATGCTGTGCAAATTTTGTCTTTTGTCAATTATAATTAAACTTTTAGTATCCACTTAGTAGGTTTATCAGATCTTATTAGTAATTTTCAATAAAAAGAAGCTCTTATTTTTTTTAATTTATGGAATATCTTCTAATAATATGTTTGTTATAATTTGAACCTAATTTGTTCATTTTACAAAATCTTAATTTATAAATCTTTAAAGATTATCTTAAAATAAAATTACAAGCTCAAAGAAGACTCATGGTAAAAAAATTCACACTAATTCTAGTCTTCTTTACAGTAAGTTTTTCTTTATCATTAATTTTTTATTTTATTCATGATAAAACTTGTAGATATTTGGGAAATAATCACTTTTATGGTCCAAAACAAATGTCACATTCCAAATACTGAATTACCTCCCTTATATTACTTTGCTCTCACCTTATCACATAACCATAAAAAATTAATCCAATATTTATAGGCAATATGAAAAAAAAATAAATTATTAAATTATTAAAATGAAAAATGTTTTATACATCTCATTTAAAAGTGAGAAGTGATGCATTCAAAATAAAATATATAGCATCTGAAATGGAATAAATTATTTCATCAATAACACTACTAAATGTTGGCGTAAAAACTAAACATAAACAAATATTTTTTTTCTTTACATTCATTCCTTCAGGATGGTAATCAGTCTCATCTAGTACATGATGCAATTCTTTTACAATCTGATGCAAGGTTTTAGACTGGACGTTTCAGGTTAAGAAATCTAAGGGAGGTAATTCAGTATTCTGAATGCAAAATTTGTTTTGGTGTCAAACATTTGATGTTAGATCATAGCAAAAACTGGTTTTCCAAAAGGTGAATTGGTTTGGTAAGTCACTTGTGTAATCGAAAAGTTTCCCACCTTACCTTTTTCTTTTTTAAAGGATTTGATAACTTTCTTTTTCTTTATTATTTTGGTTTCAATTCATATTTCTGATCAAGAGAGACTACTTTATATTTGTTTCCCTTTGTCACCGCCCAACCTACACACTTTTTTTTAACTACTTCTGCTTCAGATATAGAACTTGCCTCATAGCTCGCCTTTTTTGATAGATGCCAAAGATCAAGGTTTCATTTTAGTAAAAAATAATAAGGATTTCAAATGCCAAGTGATTCCATTTGTAAGGCAGACAAGTAGGTTCTCCTCAATTGGAAAACTGATGCTACACAATCTTTCTACAGACTATTCTACTGATGTTGCCTTATACCATACTAAGCAAAGTAATTAATTTGTCAGGAGATATAAAACATTCACATAGATATTTTTATCCATGTTCTTTGTGAAGCAATATATTTATTTTTGTTTTTATTTCTCTCGAAAATTCTGAAAAAAAGAATAATTGACAAAATAATAGTAAATGATTGGTAATTACATTTAATTTAAATGTAATTACAGGAAAATACAGTAATCTTTAAATGATTTAAAGTAAAGATTACTGTATTTTCTGGCTTACAAGACACTTTTTTTCCCCCTAAAATATCCTGAAAAGTACTTGTGCATCTTCCAAGACGAATGTAAGGCAACGTCCAGGTTTAAATAAGCTTGGATGGTCACTTAATTAGCTTGACTGACAGGGACGTGGATTTGTATGTTGAGGCATTACACTATAATGTTAGCTATCTAATTCAGCCTTTTATATGATGTATCCTCAGTACTTAGTTGTTACAAGTATTTCCAAGACTATAAAGCTTCCTGGAGCCAAGCCATAAGCTTAAACATGCTCTGTTTACTAGCAGCGGGTGGGAGTCTTTCTGCTCTCGACTAGAAACTATTGCCATACAAACAAAATTGGATGAGTGATTAATGCAAACAATATGCGGCACCAGTATGTGAGAGACACATTGTGAATGTGTTGTTGTATTAGAATGACTTTTTTTTTCTTAGAAATTTCTTTCCAATATTAGGGGGCATCTTCTATGCCACAGTGTCTCGTAACCTGGAAAATATGGTAATTCATTGCCTCAAACAGTCATGGTAAAATTAGCTGTTTCCCTACAAGAAATATTTGGCAGTCATTGACAAGAAAGCATTATTGCCAGTTGAAAGTTGTAAAATTTTAGTTTTAAAACAGTTTTTCAGAAATTCAGTTATTAAATTTTCTAGTACTTGATGGGACTTTCCTTGCAAACCTTTTGTTTTTGGTAATGTGGAAAGTTAAAATCTTGATTATACCATTATGATCTCTTTTAGTGATAAGTGATGATGGGTTTTATTATTTGGTAAATCACTTCATTTGTGATTTTGTAGGGCCAATATATAGGATCTGGTGAAACATTGTCTGCTTTAAGATTTAAAGAATTCCTTTAAAGTCATTTTAAACATTAATCTGAGAAAAGGGTTTTATATAGATGACAGATAGTTTAGACATTTCTGAATGAATTGGGCACCATAAATGACATCCATATAGGTTCATGAGCGTACATAATGAAAAAAATGCCCCAAACTTTATAAAAACAAAGTTTTATCATCAAAATCTTTGTGTTATTATTAAGACCAAAGGATTTTTTGGTGTAAAACTTTTTTTTTTTTAAATTATTTTAGAATCTTCAAAATTTTAGTTAAAAATCTTGTTTTTTCTGGCATCAACAAGAGATTACAATGGAAAATTTGAGCATCTTTTTGCAGTGAAAAAAGACATTAATTTGAAAATTTCTTCAAAAATCAAATAATTCTCTGATTTTAATGAAATTTTCTTGACTTATTCACAAATGAATGAAATTATTTTTTAAATGTTTCCTTTTCATAAAAACCTTGGTAAAAATATTTAAAAAAAAAAAAAAAAAAGTTATCCACCACATAATTTTATGAAATTTTGAGAAATTCTTTTTTGTAGCATTTAATGTTTATATTAGTCATAAGGACAAGTACTCAGAGAATTTAAATCATGAATTTATTTTTGTCAAACAGGACTCCAACTTACAGGAAATCTGCTCTAAATAGTAAAATAAAAATTGCAATAAAACTAAGGCATAATTTAATTAGCTTTTAATTGTTTTTGTGAATAAAATACATTATGGACACTTATCTTTGGAAAAAAAATTTTTTGATGAATAATGAATTTTTACAAGAATTGTTTTCATTTTTGTTAAATTTTAATTTAAATAATTCTTTATTAATTTGTAGTGATCAAATGATTTTATTTCTATTAAATAAGAATTGTATTTACTAATTATAAATGGAAA
Source organism: Acanthosepion pharaonis (assembly GCA_903632075.3). Taxonomy (NCBI): domain Eukaryota; kingdom Metazoa; phylum Mollusca; class Cephalopoda; order Sepiida; family Sepiidae; genus Acanthosepion; species Acanthosepion pharaonis. Next base: position 336,812 of record CAHIKZ030001645.1, read on the forward strand.
ATCTTACTGCAATTCAGTCACTCCCCCACCAGTATTTTAAAAAGCATTTTGAATTTTTTGTGTATAAACGTGCCAATTTTTGTAAATATGGGCATCCATACACAACATTATCAGAAAATAAGAGTGGTAACTATAGTAAATTTAAAATCTATTGTTAATTTTCTAACATCTACTCAACAAGCATTGTTGTAAGATTATAAAGTGAAAGTACCTAAAATTCAATGAAATATTAGATGGTTAAAATATTAAAATTTTTTAAGACTACTGGGTAGTTAAAAATAAAATCGTGTTCATATTGTATTCATCATGAAATTTTATTAGAATTATTTCCTTATTTAAATTTACCAAATATCAAGCTATTAATAAAGCTGTCATAAAAACACCCATCCCCATGTTAAAAAATGTGTTTCTGTGATATTCTAGACCTAAAGTAATATTTGTTTCAATTCAGATTAAACTAATTTTTAAAAGCTAATTTTAATTAAAGCTAATTTTTCTTAAATAACATTTCAGAAAAGGATATTTTATTTTTGAATAATTTTTTTAATTTAATAAAGAGAATTATGTTGTGTGAACAGATTTGTCAATATGGACGATTTCATTAATAATCAGAAAAAAATGGTTCCAGGCAATTTAAATTTGGTTTGAAATGCAACAAAGTATTTTGCTTATTGAAATGTCAAATTTAATTAGGTAACACTAAAATGGATACTTTTTTCTGCAATGAAAATAAAGAAAGGAAAAATTGATAACCTGTTTTAAAATATTTGCCAAAAAAATCAGTGGATTATCCAATTCAAACAAAATTTCAAGGATTTATTCAATAATGAATGAATATTCTACTGAATAGGTTTATTGAAAAAAAATTGGGAAAATATTTTGGGGGATGTTTCATATTTTTTTTAATTTGGAGTGTTCGTTCAATTTTTTTACAGTTATATAAAAAGAAATCCCTGAAGATATTTCAGTAAAATATTTATACAATATCGTGAACATAGAAAATTCTGCCCATATCCTACCAAAAACAATTCAGTAAAACTCTAAAAACATTTTTTGTGAGAATTAGTGTAGTGTATAATTTGATAAAACATGTTATTTTCTTTCAAATTCGGCAGAAAAAAAAATTAATATTTTGAAATTAATAATCCCATTTCTGTTCGTCACAAGAGTTTATTTTATAAAATAAAGACATGATTGAAAATTTTAAAAATGTAAAGTTTAATGCCATTTTCGAATGTAAACGTTTTTAAAAGAATTTTATTTCATTTTTCCTTTTAGCAACTGTTACATTATTTTTGGTATGGGTGTACAAAAAGAAAAATAATTCTGATATTTCACTGACGACTATTCAGTATCGAAGGAGTAATTTCATACCTCCTGTTCAGTCAGTATAAAAAAATATTCATCATACTAAGTTTAATTATAAAAGCGTACAATAAAAAAAAAAAAAAATATATATATATTCTTAAACTACTGGTTAACATTAAAGAAAATTTAGTTTTAAGTGCAAATAACGAATTCTTCATTATCGCACTGATAGTCTTCCGAACTTTTTTAGGTTTTATTTCTACGTTTTCCCGCGCTTTTTAGGACAGGGATAGAATTACATTTTTTTTTATTGTGTCCTTTAACTTCAGGGACCAGCGTGCGTAAATAAAATGTTATTTTCATTCTGTTTATGAGTAAAAGGTAAGCATTTAGAAAATCCCGTGAATTCATCCTTCCATTTACTAAGGGAATGTTATTGTTACACATTTTTTCGTATACAATGTCGGCGCGATCAGTGACGATAAAAATTTTTTAAGAGACATTAAGTCATTACAACTTTTTATTAAAAAGTACGAATGCTTTAAAAATATTTCAAACAAAAGTTTATTTATACACGAAAATTAATTTTTCTTTTCCTACAGACCATTCAAACAGAACCAACATAAGTTCAAAGAACGCATTTAATTTATTTATTTTAAAAATATTTTTTTAAAAGTCCGTGTCGGTAACTTTTTTTAGTTAAACTATATTTGCTTGGAAAAGCTTTTAAGAAAGATATTTCTCATTTTTAAATGCATTATTAAAACTTAGTTTATATATAGCTTCTTTTTTTCCGAGGTACCTGCATATAGATAAAAAAGTCTTGATCTGAAGAAGCTAAGAACATGAGTTTTCTTTCAATATTTTGATTTAGTAATTATTTACCCGCTGCCCCACGAAGCAAGATGTGGCACAAGACCGAGATTGAAAGTGGGGTATCCGAGCCCGTAGGCACGAGCAAAAATTCCCTATAGACCACGTAAAAACTGAGTCAGTTCCCCGAGACGAGACTCCGCCCTTCGGCAAAGTCTCGTCTGGGGAATATCCTCTAACATGTGCCAGGTAAGTATATTATTTTGATTTACTAGCCTCTTGTCTTGTCTTATGACGTTGGACAAAAGTACCGTTTGAGTGCATCCTGTTCTCAGGTTCTGAGTGTCCTGTCTTCAATTTCCTTGTCTCTTCTAAATTTAAACTAAAAAAACAAAACGCGTATCAAAAAATGCTCACCTAAAAATGAAAAAAAAAAAAAAAAAGCAAACAATGATTAAAATATAATTATTTTTTTTTAAATTATTACTAAATCAAAATTAATGATATTAAAATCAAAATAATTTCATATTTTAATTTTAGTTTTTTAAACTTTTACCTCTTCAGTTGTCGTCTGCTTCGTGTTTCAATTCCACTTGCTACACGTAAATTCTAAAAGACGTGATCGACCAAATAACAATAGTAGCAAACAGAAAAATAGAAATTATTTACTTAATTCCGACAGAACTATCCGAAAATATTGATACTTCAAAATTCTCTTTATAAGTAAGCACTTTCTTTATGAAACTGTGTCTGGCAACCCAAAGATGGCGGTGCCTACGAATAAATTCGCCTAAAATAAAACACGTGGACTGTATTTTTTAATTCGACTTTTCGAATAAAATAGTACTTTTTAATTCGACTTTTCAATAAAATAGTATTATCTTTATTTAAATATCATGCAATAAGTAAATAAACGAAAACGTTTAAAAAATATGAACGATTTCACATAAGAAAGTTGACGTATCTTTTCTAAGTAAAAAAATCAAATATTTCACCGACTACTTCCGGTAATTTTTTCTTTTTCTTCCGCAATCATTCAGATATCTGGCCAGGAGAAAATCTCTTCGTTGTAAAATTATTTATAAAAACAGAAAAATGGTTTTTATTCTCTCAAAACCAAGAGGAAGATTGCAAAATGCGAATTTACTTTTGTATCCGAGGACTGGGAAAAAAAAAAAAAAAACAAACTTTATTCCAATTTAAAAACTTACATTTTGCTGAAAAATCCTTTTTTTCTATGTATGTGAAATTTTTTTCCAAGTGAACAAAGATTGATTTGTGAGCTGTTTTTCTTTCTTGCTGACCAAAGTTAAATTGATTTAAAGCAAACTGTGGACTATGAAAAAACAATATTTATGACTCCAGCAAGAAAAAGATAATATTTAATTTACAACACAATTTTTTTTAAAGCGAATGAAAACATTTTTAAAGACAAATCAGAAGTGTGTGTAGAAGAAAAGAAGATAAGTATGCTTTTTTTTGACCTTGAGAAGTACATCAATTGTTATAAATCGTTTTTAAAAAAATTCCGTAATATTTAAAATTTATTCAACAATTATTTCGGACTGACATACATATCATTTAGCAAATATAAAATCTAAAGAAAAATACAATAATATTCCATATCTGAAGGCAATTTGTCGATACACTTGCTCGGCAAAGAGAAAAGAAAAAAGTACAAAACAAAACAACTAAGGTTTCCATGATGCAGTATAAGCACAAAAGCCCTTGATAATGAGAATGTACCATTCTGGTGTGAAATCGCCTGATTATTTCGAAAATGATATTGTAATGATTTAGTGGAACTAGGAAGGTTGCATGAATATTTAAGATTGTGCCGCAAATAAAATATGCAATCCACACAAACATAAATTATAAATGGCCAAATGGTAAAGATATTCAATCACGACAAAAAATACATGTTTGAAACAACAAATTAAATTTTATAATATATATACAATTTCTTTGTAATGATGTGCGCAAAAAAGTATTGTTGCAGACTGGCGAATTATTAGGTATCAGAAGGTTATTTTATCGATCGGGTCAATGATGTTTGTGTTCTTAACAAATTTAGAAGCATGAATATCGAATACAGATCATTCAAGATAAATCAAAGCGAAAATAACGGTAAAGAAAGGTATAACAATAACATGGATTTATATACAAATGAATCAAAGGTTGTTGAATAAATGTGAATGATTGAATTGAATATATGTCAAGTTTCAATATGTATGGAGCTGTTATCAAGATTTGTATGTGAAATTAAACTAAGTGAATGTTCACGTAGAAAAATGTCTTTTGTGGCAGTTCAGTTAATAGTGCGTATGCGTGTGTTTGTTTGAATTGTCCAAAACTGGTATGAGTTGTGTACCTTTAGTTGTTTATTGAGAAATTGTTCCTGGTAGAGCGAAATGCTGCATGTGTTGAGTCAGAGAAAGTTTGCGCGACAAAAATGTAGCTGGTTATTATTTTGACTAGCGTGGATTAGTTTGGCATTTCTCCAGGATGAAATTCTGACTGAATAATCATAATGTATTTAAAATACAATTGTGGCACGAGACCGAAAAAGGGGAGGGGTTGAGGCTGGTTTTAACTAACTATCCTATACCTAGCTAATCCGATTCACACATTTACTGTAAATTTTTTGTGGTGAATGTGGAAATTGTAAATGATTTACAATTTCCACATTCACCACAAAAACTCGTCCGTCATCAATCAATCCTCCATTACCACATTCTCACTAGGGACACCTGTAACAAAACGTTCCCCGTGACATAAAAATTTAATGATGCTAAAATATATATAAAATCTATGATGAAAAATGAGAGGGTTTTATATTGTGTGGGTATATATGTAGGATAAGACATATCGATATAAGAAGACTGACAAGAACACGTGTGAACGTTAAGACATCTTTATTGTAACTGTCGTGTTAGTAGTGGTTAAACAAACTTGATGCTGATTGGCTAAGGGCCACTGTCCCTGTGGTAGTGAGAGGGAGTGGTAAAGGGGAGACGATTCATCTCTAACATCTCCGGTTTTTTAATAAAAAGGTTTTTTTTTTATTCTCTATATTTTTGCTGGAAGCCTTGGTTATAATTTTGAGAATGTTGTTCTTTAGAGTGTTTTGTTTGACTTTCTTGTTCATTGAATATGTTTTCATAATCGACTTGTGTTACGGTAGTGTTTCTTGATTGTTTTTCATTTGTTTTTGATTTTAAGTGACGTCTATTACGTCGAAAGTAGTTTTTTCCTTCTGTTTTTTTACTAAATATGAACGAGGTTCATTCAATTTCTTTACTACCCTTCCTTTCTTGTTCCAATTCCCTTGGAATCTTATGCGAACAGTGTCGTTTGTTTTCAGAGTTTCTAGTTCCTTGCTTTTATTTACGTTTTTATCTGCTTGGCACTTCCTCATTGATTTGTTGTGCCTTATGTTTGGAAGGTTTGTTCGAAGTGTTCTCTTCTGTTCTGCTGGGGAAGGTGGTTTATCTTTCAAAGGTGTTGTTGGGATTGCTAGGAGTTTGAATTTGGTACCAGAAGGTTTTTATTTTTAGATGGTTAGTTTACGGGCATGTTCAAAATATTTATCCGCAACAATATAGATAGACATTCATAAAAAAAAACGAATCAATCAACAGGCAAGTGAGTAAGGAACACCGATTATCAGATTTCAATAGAACAAAATGCATTTATGTACAATTAATATACAATTTTGAGAATAAAAATTGAGTTGAACTTAAATGGATAAATAAAAATAGGTGTATTTGGCTGCGTAGAATATTATTGTGAATGTTTGAAGGTGTTTGCAATTGCTATTCAGATTTGTTCACAAAATTGAACTAAGTGTCCAGTTACGTACTATTGTCCTTTGTGTGCTAGTTCAGTTATGTGTGCGTAAGTATGTTTGTATAATTGGCAGGAGTTGTAGCAAAAGAAGAGAGAGAAACAAAAAATAAGTGACTAGGGTCCGCCGGCAAACTGGTTGTTGTTCTTCGCCGTCAGTCGCCTTAAAGAAAAAGTCAATTGCGAGACTCCTTTTTCTCGGCCGTTACACCGGGCAGTCGTGAAACGGATACATATAAAACAAACGCGTCTACTCTAATCGCCTCTTGGTCCGTCAGTGTCTTCGCACGTCCGACTCCAATTCCGCCGAAAATGACTCGCCTTTTGCTGTGCCGCGAGGGCCTTGCCTTCCTTGTTTGAGACTGGTGCACACGAATCGCGTCTCCGACAACAGCCATGCTTCCCTTTAAATTTGTCATACAAGCAAGACACGTTCGCACACGTTTCGAGCTCTGTGATAAATCATCACAGGAGTTGCGTACCTTTAGTTGTGTGAGAATTTGATTGTTTACTAATACTTATTAAGTAGTGTTATATTCCGTATTTAGTTACGTGGGCGATGTGAAAACAATATGGGCGAAATACTGCGTTTGGTTGCAAACAATGAAATTCAGAATCGAAAGAACAAGAAAGACTGTAGATACATTTTATAGTCTTTTTAGTGAGGAAAATAAGAACAAGTAAAAGGTTCGAATTTAAGAAGATGAGTGTCTATGGTAGTGGCAAGTAAAGTTCGTGGAGTTAACTTGGCTTATGGAAGGGGAAAGGTACCCTTTGACAAAGCGTCGGACGATAGTTCATTAGCAGCAGCAGTCACATGCTTTGTTCGTCGCCGGGCCAGTGTGTCAGGAGCGAGCGACGTGACCCTTCTGCCTCCGCCGTTGAATGGGACCCTTTTTGACTTTCCCGTGTTGAACTTATACATGCCTATCGGCTCCAAATGGCAATTTTTTGACTATGCGGGAGACGGTCCGATTGGTTGATTTAATTCTTTTGTTTTTTTTTGTTTTTTTTTGAGTTTATCCCAAACGGAAGTATCTGCATCGAGCCTATGCATAGACATGCAGTTTTCATTTCGAGTCGGGGACTCGTGATGGTAACTTCCGTTTATCGAAGCAGGGCAAGATCTCATCTTGTAACAGTAGTGAAAAGAAAATGTCACTTTTTAAAGTATTGTAAGTGATGTTCTTGCGAGAGATAGTGTGTTTGTGGATTGTTGAGTCAGATATTTTGCGCGGCAAAGTCCTGGTTGGTCAGAGTTTTCATTGGCAGTCAGTCCGGTATCTCTAGGAATGTAGATCTGACAATATTTATTGTTGTGGAAATACAAATAAGAACACAAGATTAAAAAGGGGTTGGGGTAAAGGATGGTCTCACTTTGTCTTAATATAAAACTTGAATAAGGACAACCACTGACTCTATCATACAAAAACAATATTCTTTCACCAAAATGTGAAAGATTTATATTTTACCTTTTTACTACATTCACCAAAATACATCTTTGACTCAATGAAATCCTAAATACTCCCCTTATGTACAAATATTGTCTGTGGTGGGGAGGGGCATAAAAACAACAATTTTAAAAAAAATCCCCAATGAGTATATACAATGACAAAAAATATTTACGGGAAACTCAACAAAATTAGTGTTAGTACTAAAAAACCCCACAGACTTTGAAAGTGGCAGAAATATCAGTTAACCGGACGAAATCAATGTGGGACTATGAAAATAAAGGACCCATTTATTCCTCCCAAGCATTCACACAGGCACACACTTATTAACATACACAACAACAAACAAAAAACTGGTTTACGAAACGAAGGCACCACAAGATCCACCAGAGAACTGACATCATTGACCACCTAAATGAGGGAGGGATGGGGAGTTAAAACAAAAGGAAAAATAATGAAGACAGAAATAAAGGGACCAATGATTAAATACTACAGCTAATTTTTAAAGTGCGAACAGGAAAGAAAAAAAAAAAGAAAAAATACAAAATAATACTCTAACCTCAATTTCAGGATGGGTTGCCTATGTTCAACCTAGGAAAATAATATCCCAATGTCTAACCGCATCCAAATGCCACTCAATTCAAAACTTTTTTGGCATGGAGGTAACAACAAGATTCAATGTAAAACTTTTGTGGTTTCCTGATGAGGTGAGTCTTTGGCTTTTCCTTCCTAATTTTGACTTTACTGGACTTAAAGAACAAGATCAAAAGGAAGAATGATATTTCATTATACTTTTAGAAATCTTCTGACTGTCATTGTCAAATCAAACATTATTTCATAACAGTCTGCAAGAACAGAACATCCATTTCCATCCTTCTTTAAATGCTGCCTGGGGACCATTCTACAAACAGAACTTCCATCAAGGAAAAAACAATCAGAATGCAAACCATATAAATAATAAAACCTGAAACGGCAAGGAAATTTGCATGTGAAAGCATTGGACCAATGGTCTGGACTTCATAATAAGACTCAAATGGCTGTTTGGATATTTCTAGAAATCTGCTGAATCTCGTCTCCTTGTCTGCCCAGAGGTATTCATGAATCACCACTTTGGTTGCTTTGATGAATCATCCATTTTTGAGGATTTCAACGCACTTAGTAGAATTGATATCGGTGTTTATTCATTGTTTCTTGAAGACCTTGCTTCCTATTTATTGTGAACATCTTGAAATCTATTTTTATTCTTTGTTTCTGTTTCTGTGATGCTTTATCCAACTTTCAGGGGAGTTTGGACATTCAAAGATGGTTAAAGGCAACCATTGTTTGCATCTTTCTATGTTTCAGAAGGAGTCTATACGGAGATGGATATGGCTCTGAATTTATGTATAGATTGAGTATTCTATTATTTGGGATTTAAATTGTTTGATGGTTTCTTCATTTCCAAAAGGTGATTTGAACATCCGAACTGCAACACAATATCGGTACCAACGTTTAATGGGAATCATATGGGACAAGATTGATTCATTTGTTTGGCTTACCCAGGCATTCAGAGGATGAAGGCAACAGATTGATTGATACCATTGGGCTTATCTCTCCACAAGAAAGAGAACAAGGTCCATTTGTTAAAATTATCAAACATTTGGGAGACAAGGCACAGAGTTTGTACAGGAGGATCAAACATTTGGGAAGACAAGTTTGTTGCCCTTTTTTTGGGAAATCAAACATCCGAGACCACAGATTAATTGATTTGTTTCCCTTATCTGAACATTTCATTTCCAACTTGAGATCAGGTTTGAACCTATCAAACATTTGTGGGTTATATCATCCAACATCTTATTCGGTTTGAAAAAATAATTCTTTTTAGCAAGTGAATATTGCATTAATAAATATTTTTTTTAGCCCCTGTCACCATTTCATAAAGATGATCTCTTTGTATTTAAACCCAAACTTGGTAGGAGGAGATGGAAGAACTTTACCAATGATATTTGTGCATAAAGGCAGAATAATGGGCTGTTGATATTAGCCCTGATGCTCAAATAGAAAATATTTATGGCAAGACCGGATTAGATTTCACTTAAAGATGGTTCCAATCAAAAACAAAGCAGAACAAGAGTTGTGCAAGGTTTGATGTAACGGAGCGGAACAATAATTATTGCATGAATGAATGCCCATTTTCTTCCATTTGCGATACTGGGGAAGGAAGAAATAAGTCGGAAATAGTTGAAACTAGTTCCAAATTTTTTTCTAATGTCAGATATCTAAAAAATTTATTAGTACCTATCAAGGCCTTGTATATGTACATAGACATGATTTAAAGGAGGATGAGAAAAAAACCGGACCAGAATGCTAAAAAATTAAGACAATTTATTTTAACATGTTCCTTCCGTGATGGCAAAATGGTGGGTGTCATGTTGAAAAAATGCCTCATTTATTTTGGCCAAAATCTGTTTAGCCCCAGTCTGAGACAAACTGTTAAGACCATTTTAGTTTATAAATGCAGGAGTTTTTTTTAATTTCATCTATAAATTTTAATAGAAAGCAGGTATTTTAAAAAGGATATCCTAAAGAAAAAATCCTTTGAAATCTAGTAAAACGGTGAAATTTTAAAATGAGTCCTTAAAATAAAATATTTATTTTTTTGCATATACATGTGGAATTTAGGCTTCAACATAATTAAAATTTTTAGAAGAATGGACTAAAAGATTTAGGTTAACATTTCAGTGTTTATCCAGTTCTAAAAGAAGGACAATGGGATTGTTTTCCTTCATTGAAAAACAAGGGTTGTCTAAATGGGCTGGGGTATTTATCTATGAGGAAATTTGAACAACTGCAGAACAACAATGGAGGTGGAGGCTTCCTCATACAAAGATCCTGAGAGGAAGCATAGTTCATAGCAATACTATTTATGGCAGATTGGACTCCAGCCATATTTTGGAGAGGGGGGACATTTTTTAGACCCCATCTAGACAAATCAAATTTGAGGTGGGATGAGCTGTTGGATATACGATTTTTTTACCTTTGTTGATATTCCCAAGCAGTCAGCCATCTAGATATTTCAGTTTTGCTGTAATCAGAGTGGTGATTTTTTAGATCTTCATGATTCAAATAGAGACCGGGCAAAGCCCTTTTTATCCAACAGAACTTTCTCAACATCAAATATCTTTAGTTTTGATAAAGACTTAGGGGACTTGAGGATCAGGTGATTTTTTTCATAACGTCCTTGATGACATCTGCCATTCCCCTTTCCTTGATCTTGAGAGGATAGCTAGTTGAAGAGGGTTTTGGGGAATGGTATTTTCAACCAGCCACTCCGGGGTCAACCGTCATTGTCCTGGAACAACCTGCCCATTACAGGCATGACGGATTTAGAAGACTCGGTCAGTAAGGGGGAGTTTGGTTGATTGGGAACATGAGATCCAGAGGCCTGACAGCCTTCAGGAATAGGACAAATTATCCAGTCACCCACACTGTTGGTATTTTAGTTGATGTCCATCATGATGACCGCAGCCTCAGGTCACCAATTCAAGACAGTTGTGGATAGTCCGAAGGCTTTTTGATCTAGCATCATCTCACTGCTTTTTTCTTTCCTGTGTCAGATTGATATGACAAGAAGCACCCAGAATCTCGCCATATTGGGACAGAAAATTTGATAGGGTGCACTCCGATAACCTGAGGAGGGACCTCTAATACACTAAACATGGTCCTTTTGTCTGATCGTATATTTCTGTATAAAGGATTAGATTTTTTTGAAATTCATTATAAGTCATCGGAAATGGGCTTTTTAAATTTTCACATGAAAAACCTTATTTTAACTATTCAGAGGGGCTTAAAAGAAGGGACTCTAGTGATTTGTAAAAATTGTGTATTTAGTTAAATGACAATTTTTGTTGGATTGCTTGTCCATTGCATAAAAACTGATACTAGTTTATAAAATCTTTAGTTCTAATGGATCCTGCAAAGAGCCCACCTCCCACCACAAGGTGTGCATAACCCTTGGCACGATCCAAGAATTTGCAATGTCGATTATGCATTTAGGAGGGGACATCCAACAAGAGAGCGATCAAGATAATTCCTGCTGCATTAGTAGTTGAGATGTCCTTATCTTGGTCATAGTTGTTGCTCTTATCCGCCTCCATATTTTTGGAGGCTTTTTTCAATACATCCACAATTTCTTCATTTGTAGGAACTGTGGGCAAATCAGGATATTCCTCCTTATTGTCTTTATCCGGGGGGAACTTTTTTTTCCTTCTTATCCATTTTATTTCAGAGAAGGGGAGGGGAAAAGGGGAGTAGGGTGGGAAATAGTTAAACAAATTTATGGGTGAGAGGAAAAGAAATAAATTAAATTCAAAAAATAAACAAGCTCAACAAAATAAAATAATTATGCACAAAAAATTACCAGACGAGAATAAACACGGTTCACTTATATGTATAAAGAAAACAATAAGGAACAAATATCGCCTAAAGGCGAAACAATAAAAGAAAAACACTTAAAAGAAAATAAACAATAAAAATAAAAAACATTAGACAATAAAAAACGGAAAACTTCGACAAGCCAAAGCTAAAAAAAAATCAAAATGGCCGACGTCAACAAACAAAAATAATACGCAGCAAAAACAGACTAAGCTAGACACAAAAAAATCAAAATGGCCGACCCTAAATGGGTCGAACCAATTAACAAAAAATAAACAAATAAATTGGATGATACAACAATTACAAACAAAAAACACGTAAAAATTAAAAGATAGAAACAAATAAATAAATTAATCACAAAAATTAAAGCGTAACACAGAATAAAGAACACAAAGAAATTAAAGAAAATGACAATTAAAAAGGAAGACTAGAATAAAAGAAAAAAGAGCAAAAATTAAAGGGGGTAGAAATTAAAAAAAAGAAAGAACTGCGGAAATTACAGGGGTAAAAATGAAAATCAAATAGGAAAACTAGAATAAAAAGAAAAAGAGGAGAAAAAAATTAAGGGAGGGGGTAAAAATAGAATGGAGAGAAGAAAGAAAAAATCAAAAAAAAACTTTTCCAATGTGGTCGCAAAAATGTAAAAATAAAATAAACAAACTTAACTAAAATGAAGTTCAAAAAACAACAGGTAAATTCCAACAAAAAAAGACAAGCGATCGAGCAGTCAGCAAAGGTCAAATAACGACAAACAGTGTCTGTGGCGCTGTCACTGACTGGGAATGTAGATCTGACTGGTGAATTGGACTGAAATTAGTCCTTTTATTTGATTTGGGAAGCCAAAGTGGGCTCCCAGTGGCCTCATGGAAAACAGATTTTTGACCATGGATACACATTCTAGGGTCGCCTCTAACCAATAACAAGCTGAGTTTCACAATGTATGGTGTTGATTGGTCAAAGCTAATTTATAGAAGAGTCTATTTTAACGGGGTGAGTAGACAAACATTGACGATTCTATAAATACCCCTCCAGATTAATGGTCAGCGTAGTTTGGACATTAATATGTATAAATGTAGTATACTTTTGTTGGCCAGTGAACGCGCCTGCTTGACCTGGTCCGTGTAGATGGCTTAATTTGCGGTTCAGGCGTAGAAGATGGATGTTTGTGTAAAGTCTCTGAAACTGGTGTTTGCTGAGTGGTCACAGCTTTGTCGTCATTGTTGATGTAAGCTGGTATTAAGCAATGCTGACCGTAGTTTGCTTGCTGGCGAGATCTATAATGAAATATTTTGACGCTTGAGAAATAACCTGGTGCGGTCCAGTGTAGTTAGGCGTTAGTGGTTTACGGACCAGATCTCGGCGTAGAAATACGAAATTGGCTGTATGCAGATCAGTTGGAATGTAATAAGGCCTGTGAAAAGCTCTGGTCGGCGTATAAATTGTTTCCGACATTTTTTGTCGGAGGTCGCTGACAAACTGGCTAGTAGGTATATTGTCCAATACAAGGCCGAAAATCTGTCCTGGCAAGGTTAGGGGAGTCCTAAAAACCAGTTCAGCACTAGTACAGTTCAGGTCCTGCTTGACAGTGTTTTCAAAGCCAGCATGATCAGGGGGAAGTTTATCAACCCAAGTTCGGGCCGCTGGTAGAAGCAGTTATAGAAGATTTGTTGTCGATGAAATCTTTCCACAAGGCCATTGGAACAAGGATGATAGCTGTAGTGGAAATGTGTTTAATCCCAACAGATTAGTATGAACTCATTAAAAGTGCTGATTGAAACTGTGGACCCCATCGGTAGTGATCACTGAAGGCATCCAAAAGTTGTAATGCAGTTGTTAAAATAGCACTTGCCACTGTTTCAGATGTAGTTGATTGCAGAGGGATGGCGACTGGCCATCGCCAGAATCGATCGATTACTGTTAAAACGTATTCAAACTGGCTCACATTTTTCAAGCGGACCCACTAAATCAGCATGCAGATGGGTGAAACGACCGTCTGGGTTGGCGAAGGTTGATGTAGGTGCTCGTGTGTTCGCCAACTTTGGTGGCTTGGCAACATAAACATGTGCGGGACCACTGCTTAATGTCAGCTGCCATACCGGGCCAGATAAATCTGTCCAATATGGTCCGCAACCTCGCCTTGCCTCCTGGGTGTGCTTGTGAATGAAAATGTTCGAAAATTAGACGGCGCATGTTTGGTGGAATGTACGGACACGGGTTACCCATGCTGGCGTCACAATAAACTGACCTGCTCATAAACGGGAGCGGTCTTTTCTCAATTTTCAAAGAAGTGTCTGAGTGAATAGCTTGCAGGGTTTCATCTTTGGCTTGCTCGTCAGCTAGATTATCAAAGTTCAGTGCGGTACTCTGTACTGCGCTGAGAGTTGTTCGAGACAGAGTATCGGCCATGGTGTTACTAGCTCCACTAATGTAGCATATATCCGATGAGAATTGTGATATGTAGTCCATGTATCGTCTATCACGTGGATTGTGTTTATCCGACTTAGCATGGAGGGTGTATGTTAGTGGCTTATGGTCTGTAAAAACAGAAAAATCACGACCTTCTAGAATGTGCCGGTAGTGTCTGATGGCTAAATAAATTGCTAACATTTCACGGCTGAAGGTACTATACTCAGTGGCGACTCTAGCCTATTTTTGCTACTCGTGCCCCCCCTCTGTCAACTTCAGTTCCCAACCCGTGGTCCGTGGACCCAAAGTAAGTCATCATAGTTGCTATTATGCGGATTCTCCATTGTATAGCACAGATTGACTAACGTATCTTGTATGGTGGTTTTTTGTAAACAATCAAGATACTATATAATTTGTAGTCTTGTTAATACAGTAGATAAGTTTTTTTCCTTTCAAAAGTATAGAAGAAAAGAGAAGATGTTCATTACTATGACGAGAAAAATATCTTTATTAGAAAAAAAGAAATTGATGACAATGACAACTAACCAGGTTAGCAATTAAGTCCACAACTCTCCAGGTCATTTGTCTCATGGAATTATAAAATAATTAAATGATTGATTTTTTATTAGCACTTCACAATCGTTTTTTTTTTTATTAAGGAATGGTTTATTCGTGAATTTTGAATCATAGAAATCTACGAAAAATACGGTTTGTATGTCATTTTATATTAATATTAAGAAAACCCTGAAACCTCGAACCTTCAGAGAATTCGTAGTAATACGTGAAATACTTTTTGTAATTTTTTTTCATAAAGATTCTGTATGTAACTTTTTTTGCTGCATTATTTCACAGCTAGTGTTCGTCTATAAATGCCTTTGAATGAGCGTGTCTGCAGGCCAAGCTGCTTTTTGGGAAGGTCATCTCATTTGAGAATAAACTCCAGGCGCCTTGGTTTGGTCTAAATTTTTCTATTACCTTATTGTGCAATTCATTTCTTTGCTCTAAGTCTTTAAGCATTTTCTTCTCAATTGAAATTCAGACGAAAGTCGATCCTCAGCCATAGTGCATCTCAAAAATGATCGTATTCTGTCCAAGGTTGAGAAACTTCTTTCATTTGAAACTGAAGTAGTGGGAATGGTAAGGAAAAGTTGTATCAGTCTCACAGTTTCAGACATTGCAGACAAAAACCGAGTTCATGGAGCATCTCCAAAATAGCTTTTTACTTGAGGTACATTTTTTGAAATCATTGTCAGAATACAAATACCTGAGCTCACTTGTCAAGGATTTTAGGTCAAAAATACCAGGGTATTTTTTCTGCAATGCATCTATATGTTGCTTAGGGAATGTACAGGAAAAACTTCAAACTTCTTCACATCGAAAGCAATTCAAAATATGAAAAGTCTCCTATGTTGGCTTAATCGTTCCTTTTAGTGACGAAATGATGTTTTGAATTATTTCAAAATGTACGCTTTTGTAGTTGATTCGATTTCCCCTAGTTCTTTTTGTGGGTGGAGCGCAGTGATTCGTCAGATATCTCCATGTCTGTCATCGTTTGTTGGATAATATTTTCATAATGTTCATTGTCACAATTGTTTGATATTGATTGAATGAAATCATGTATTTTATCTTGAGCATATTTCACGTTGAGTTTTCTGCACTGTAAAATGTCAAATAGTTTTTCTGCTTGAGAAAGAATGACATAAAAACAGTTAATAAAAAACATGAAAGTGAAATCATTCAATTTTGACAATAGATTGTCGGTTTCACTTAGTGTTGTTTCATCCCATATTTCGCCATGATCAAGAATATCTTCGAAAGTGCGTTCATTATTTTTTGACGATCGTGTTTTTATAGCGGATACAGTTCTTGATTTATAAAACCATCTGGTAGCACACAAAGATGGGATGCAGATTTCAAATTTTCGAACACACTCTTCCTTTTCGTATTAGATGATGAGAATTTACTGAAGCTGTGTAAATGTGAAAAATATTTTAACGCCATCAACTTTTTCCGCATTTTTTACCAAAAACTAAATTAAGTTTATGGGCATAACAATGGATGAAATCGGGCGTATTTAAATCCCCCCTCTCTCAATTTAATTTGCACCGTTCGCTCACCTGCCATCACGGCTGCTCCATCATAAGTTTAGCAAACCAATTTTGATTTTGCATCATCGGCGAATTTAAAGAATTCTCGACACGCCAGCTAATCTTGTGGCACTTTTGTCATCACTCACGCCATGAAATCCAAGGAATCATTCAATAATTTTGCATCCATTCACATACCTAATAATGATAAAAGCTGTGCATGCATTGCACAGTCAGTTGTTTCATCAGCCTGCACTGAAATAAATGGGGCACTTTGAATTTCAGCGTAAATAACATCAGCAATCACGTTATCAATTGCAGATATAATTTCATTCTGTATTGTTGTGGAAATACCTGAAAATTGCCTAGAGCCTTCTTTGGCGGAAAGTTTTGATGCAAAGACACTGTCAATTTTAGAGAAACACTGCAATAATTCTCGATAATTACCTTTGTTAAGACTATCTTCCCTTCATCGTGTCCGCGCTAATGGTAGTTCTTGTTTGCAAAGATATAATATTGCGCTTATCAGATGTTTCAGATATTGTCTATTTTCTTCGACCAATTTATTGTGCCTTTTTCTTTCAAGTTTGGCGATTCACTAATAGCAGTGACTATGTCATACATGCCAAATGTTTTTAAACGCTTATAATTGTTCAAATGAGTCATTGATTTCGAATGAATTTTGCAGTCAGCCAAAATATGCCTATAATCAGTATAGCCAGTATCAGTCCATGATTGTCCTGATTTAGGCGTGAAAAGCAAGGCCAACAATAGAGTTTTTTCCTCAGATTTACTCGCACATAACCAGTCAATGTCATTAAACCATTTGGATTGAAACGAACGAGTTCTAACCTTATTCACCAATAAAGGAGTTGGGCGCCCAACTTTGATAATTTCTCGCTTCTCGCTACATTCCTCTGGCCAAACGATTTATTTTTCAGGTCTAACACAATATCCATTTCCATTATATCTAATTTTAAATCCAGATCATTAACAGCAAATGCAGTACAACTTTTTGTTTAATGTTTTAGAGAATAATCTACTTACCCGTGAAACACAGGAAAATTAGCCCAAGTGACGTTATCAGAAAATACAGGAACTTCCAAAATGTAAATTCCATCTGATGAATCTTGAAACATATGATATCTTGACCAGTTGAAGTTATCCGTGGAAACACTGAGAACATTGAAAATCTTAATTTTATCCAAAAATTTAAGATACAAAAGAATTGTGAAATAAAGTCTGTAATAAAATTGAATGTAGTGAAGCGACTGAAATATTTTCGCAACTGAAGTAATGTTCTCCAAAAAACGGCAATTAAATTTTCACATAGAATAAAAGGTAATATTGATGAATAAAGTTGGGTTTAAATAGCTGTGAAATGATGGATGCAGCAAAAAAAGTGACATACAGGACCTTTATGAAAAAAAATTACAAAAAAGTATTTACGCATTACTCACGGAATTCTACGAAGGTTCATTGGTTTGAGGGTTTTCTAAGTATTAATATAACATGCCTTAAAACCCGTATTTTTCAGAGATTTCTATGATTCAAAATTCACTTAAAAAAAACATTCCTCAATAAAAAAAAAAAAACAAATTCACTCTTATTCAAAACCTGTTCTTTATTAATTAATTAATGAAACAATAAGTTCATCACTGATATTTACAATATAAATAAACGTGGTTATGTTTACAAACATCTATTCGTACTACTACTACTCTATCTCTTTTCTCTCGGTCTCTCTCTTCCAAGACAATCATCAGCAGTCACAATGTGCTAATTGTTCTGAGCACGGTATTTCGACTTGATTTTGCCACCATTGGCTACAGCCAAAAGCTAGATTTTCTAACATTACTTGTTATTATAAGCTTTTCTTGTGCTTGGCACGGATTGCAGCGTGGTTCAACATTATAGCCAATATTATGGGATGTTCAATAGATCTGACGGTGGCCATCCGCTCAAAAACAGCATCGTTGTATTATTCCCAGATATATTTATGAACTTTTGGCTACTTAGTTATCAAAACTTGAATAGATACGTAATTTAATTGAGATCAGCCTAAGTATGTTTGCTTGAAATTAATGGATGATTTTAATCCATTTTGAATAACATTGACCGAAAGTTATTGGTCGTGCCGAGCACGAGTAGCACTAGTCCCATCTCCGCCCCTGACTATACTTTCATTGGGCCGTATTTAGCTTAATTGAGAAAAATGACAGTGGTCTTTCCATACCGTTGACTATCTGATGAAGTACTGCACCAACTGTATCCGTCGACGCATCGGTAGTTAGTGTCAGTTTTGTGTCGGGTGCAGATGTAATATACACAAGTTTGGTAGAGTCCTGCAACGCTTGCTTCGCTCTATGAAAAGAATCCAGCTTGTCCACAGATAATACAATCTTCGGGTTTTTTTGTTTGTGCTTAGGAAGGAGATTTGTCAGTGGAAGAAGTATAATGGCACAGTTGCGTATAAATCGGCGATAATAATTAATCATGCCTATGAATCGCCGTAGCTGCCGATGGTGGGAAATCATTAATCGCCTTGACCTTTTCATCTAGGGGAGTTAACCCATTCTTATCAATGACGTGGCCAAGGAAAGTTAATTTGGGGACAGCGAATAAGCATTTATCAACGTTCAGCTTTAGTCCGTAGTGTTGTAACCGCTCAAATACTGACTGTAGATGGTTACGATGTTCCTCGGGCGTTTTACTTGCTTTTAGTACGTCGTCAATGTACGCATATGCATAAGTTAATCCGCGGAGGACCTCATCTATAAGGCGCTGAAAAGATTGCGCAGCATTACGGAGTCCGAACGGCATTCGGGTAAATTCGTATAAAACAAACGGTGTCGTAATCGTTGTTTTATGAATATCAGACGGTTCGATAGGTATCTGGTAAAAAGCTTTCCTTAGGTCTAGTTTGGTGAAAACAGTAGCGCCTTCAAGCGACAAAGCAAAGTCCTTAATATGAGGAATTGGATATTTGTCTGGCACGGTTTGAGCGTTTAGGAGTCTGTAATCTCCACACGGTCGCCAGCTATCAGGTTCGCTCTTAGGGACCATGTGTAACGGTGTGGCATAAGGACTGGAAGATAGTCTTATTATGTACATCTTGAGCATATTATCGATAATTCTTCCTTAGTCACCCGTAATTTAGTTGGGTGTAGACGACTGGGTGAAACGTGGACTGGGGGTCCAGTTGTCTTAATTGTATGTGTCGTGTTGTGCTTTATGGGTTCTGTATGAGTGAACGGTGATAAAAGAGATTTGTACTGCTTAATCAAATCTTCGCAACCATTTGCATTAGGTATCAAAGTAGTTAGCCCAATCGTGGAAAGCTTGGATAAAAATCTTCGTCGTTGTATATCTGTGCACGTATCGGTAAACGTATGAGTTGACAGTTCGACAAACAAGTTGAAGTGTGCGAGGAAATCCGCTCCTATAATAGGTATCTCGACATCGGCTATAGTGAAGGTCCATGTATACTCCCTCCGTAGGCCGATACTTAGAGACATGACACGCTCGCCATACATGTTTATGGATGTGCCGTTTGCGGCATGTAACTTTAGCAAGGCTTGTCTGGGTATTATTGATAACTTGTTACAGTAGCTCAGCGGTATAACGCTGATTTGAGCACCAGTGTCAACTAGGAATTTTAACTTGCTGTTGTTGTCGAATACGTAGAATAGGCGATTACCATTATCTGACCTAGCGGCCCATGCCTTTAATGGCTGCCAGGTTCAGCGTTTCCCGCATTTTTATAAGCACATGGTGACTGACATTTCCTTGCATGGGCACCAAACACTTCATGGTACAAGCAATAGCCTCTCTGATGGTGACGAGTTTGTCTCGACGTTGATTGCCGCCTACAGATATTGTGTCTGTTAGTTGAATAACTACGACTTTGTCCATGAATACTTTGAATTCTGTCGAGGCGTAAAGACAGCTTCTTTAGCTCGGTCGTCAAAACATGAAGTTGCTGGTTAACATCCGGGGTCGGGTCATCTGATGGCACAACAGAGGAAATTTGGCGAATTGGTCTTGTGTCCACTATTTTATCAGCGATCGATGCTAACTTGTGAACATCAACCTCAGTTAGGACTGCTAATATTTCTACGATATCAGGCTGCAATTTCTCCAGCCACATTTGCTTCAATATTGTTTCGGATATAGTGTTGTTACCGAGTAGCGTTATCATCTGCCGAAGAAGTTGGGAGGGTTTGCTGTTCCTGAGTTTGACATTCGTCAGAAGATCCTTAATCTTTCGCTCCTTGGAGCAGCCTGTTTGTTGTAAGATTGCCTGCCGGAGCACCTCATACGGCTTTTGGGGCGGGAGATTAATAAGGACATCTGCTACCTCCGCAGCAATTTCAGCGGGAAGCTTCTCCACCACAAATTCGAATTTTGACTGCTAGGACATCACGTGCCTGGCTTGGAAAATCGCGTCGAGTTGTATGAACCATGTTTGTGCATTCATGTTGTAGGTAGGGAGTTCTATCCTGAGTGCAGCTTCAGTTGGCTGTATAGGATCTGCCATGTTGACTGAGGTTTTTACGGAATAATGTGGTTATCAATTATGTTGTAGCCTTATTCAGAAGTCGGAGATAGCAATTTTGTTGGTACAAACGTCGGTGGTTACCAATTTATTGGGATTGCTAGGAGTTTGAATTTGGTACCAGAAGGTTGAACTTAAATGGACAAATGAAAATAGATGTATTTGGCTGTGTAGAATATTATTGTGAATGTTTGAAGGTGTTTGCAATTGCTATTCAGATTTGTTCACAAAATTAAACTAAGTGTCCAGTTACGTACTAAATTGTCCTTTGTGCTAGTTCAGTTATTAGTATGTGTGCGTAAGTATGTTTGTATAATTGGCAGGAGTTGCATACCTTTAGTTGTGTGAGAATTTGATTGTTTGTTTACTAATAATTATTAATGTCACTTTTCAAAGTATTGTAAGTGATGTTCTTGAGAGAGTGTGTTTGTGGATTGTTGAGTCAGATATTTTGCACGGCAAAGTCCTGGTTGGTCAGAGTTTTGACTTGCGTAGGTCAGTCTGGTATCTCTCTAGGAATGTAGATCTGACTGGTGAATTGGACTGAAATTCGTCCTTTTATTTGATTTGGGAAACCAAAGTAGGCTTCCAGTGGCCTGGCGGGAAAACAGATTTTTGACCACGGATACACATTCTAGGGTCGTCTCGACCAATAACAAGCTGAGTTTCACAATGTATGGTGTTGATTGGTCAAAGCTAATTCTTATAGAAGAGTCTATTTTTAACGGGGGTGAGTAGACAAACATTGACGCTTCTATAGTGTGGTTCTCAATGCTAGCATTGCTAAGTAAGGGTCCTGATTGCTTTCAAAAGACTTTTTTAGGCTCCTTTTTATGGTTTGAATATTTCTTTCTGCTAGTTCATTCTCTTCTGGATAGTTCGGACTGGTCGTTATACGTTTAAAGTCCCATTCTTTAGCAAACTGTTTGAATTTTGATGAACCATATTCTGGGCCATAATCACTAATTACTATCTGTGGTATACCCAACCTGGCAAAAGTGTGTTTTATTTTGTTTATCACTGTTTGTGATTCACAATTGTTGAGTTTATGTATATCGAAGTATCTCGTGTAGTCTATAATTACTACGTATGACTTATTACAGATGAAATATATCTGTAGCTACCTTAGTCCATGGTGTTTTAGGTATTTCATGGTGTATTATCCTTTCCGATGGTTGTTGGTGTAATGAAAACAGGACAAGAGATTCTGTCTAGTAATCTTTTATTCAATTAAGAATCTTACTACTTGTCTACTTGACAAGTGGAAATGTACAGCTTTTATAGCTTGGATTATCAAAGAGGAGATGATCCATATTCACAACATTCTCCCCCACCAAATTTCTCACTGATAGGGAAGAAAGTCCCTTAAATGTCCAGGCTCCCTATGAGCTCGCAGTAGCCGCCTTGGCAGTCCATGATTCGTGGCCGGAGTACTCGAACAGGGAGGCTCTTCAGTGTGAGCCTGTCTGTGGGCTCTAAAATATCTTGCTCTGAAATGTTTCTTTCTCAGAGGAGCAGGCCGTTTTGCGTCAGTCAGTCTCTGGATGAACACGTTTTTTCGGTGCTAGTCCTTCATCTGTCAGGGATTCGGGTGTTGGCCCATCTGAAGTGTCTGACAGAGCTTCAACGGAGACAGTGTCATTAGACGACGTGTCAGGAGCAATTTCAGTGCCATGATCTTCCAGAGGGGCTTCAGTGTCAGGGGTAGTTGGTCTGTCCTCAGGGGCTATCCACGGTCCGGGTACGTCTCCGGCCGGTGCTAGGTCCCTGAGAGACACATTAGACTCTCTACCATCTGCATATCGTACTAGAGCGTACTGGGGGTCCTCCTCTATAAGCTCTACCTCGTCCACGAAGGGATCGTTCTTGGTGTAACATGCATGTCGTCTCAGAAACACAGTACTAGGTCGAGAAAGCCAAGATGGAAGTGGAGCTCCCGCCGAACTCCGTTGCTGAAAAGGTAGAAACCTTTTGTGTAGGGTGGCATTCGTGGCGGTACACAATAGGGATCGAATGGCGTATAATGCGACAGGAAGGAGATCTTCCCAATTATCAATCGAACATCCGTTATTTGAGGCAGCCAATTGAACGGTCTTCCAAATAATGCCATTATATCTTTCGCATTGGCCGTTACCCTTAGGGGTGTAGGGAGTTGTCCAGCTTATAGCTTGTGAGAATTTCTTCTCACACAGTTTAACCCTTGGCAGAGACAAGAAAAGACATACAATTAACAAAGCCTACCTTAAAATTCAATACAAATTTTATTGCGTCTTTGCAAAAAAAGATTATGCCCTCTCTTGCCCCTGTGAATAGGGTGGAGTAGTTACTTCAAAGAAGTGGTAGTAATTTTTCTTCTCTGTAGGACTCAACTGGTCTCTATGCAGATTCGAAGAAGCAGGAACTTGACGGTCGTCAAACAGGAGCATTACCAATTTAGTTGCTGAAATAAAAACTCGGCTATTTGTCGAGAGCATGCAGAAAGGTTCTTCATGCAAAAGTACATATTAGACGACAGTCAATAAACCGACTGAATTATTCAGCCTTGAAAAGTCTCTAGAATATGAGACAAGAAGAATAATTGCCTAGTCATTTAGACTTAAATTTGGGCACTAAAGGCCCTGCAAAGTGATTGAAATATGAGTCCTGTCATTTTGAAGATTTTACAGCAACTGATAAAAGAGGCACGGGCCGTTGAAAATGCCCGCAAAAAGCAAAGTCAAATTCAACCAATGAGATTGGTCAGTACAAAATACGGTGTGGCATAAATTAGCCAATAGGAGCTTAGTTGCAGAATTTCTCACAAGCTATTCTTCGTTCCTGTAGAAATTGTCGAAGCTGCTCTGACATGAAAGAAGCCCCTCGGTCCGAATGTATATAGGCAGGGGTTCCAAAGATGGCAAATAGTGAGCAGAGGCATTGTATAATTGCATCAGCCAATATGTCTGAGCAAGGGAAGGCAAAAAGAAACCGTGAATATTCGTCGACAACAGTTAACATATATCGGTTCCTTGTTTTGCTTGGTAGCGGTCCTTTAAAATCAAAATTGAGTCTTTCAAATGGTTGTGTTGCTTTTATTAAAACGCCAGTTTTGGGTTTATAAAACTGAGGCTTTGTTTCAGCACACATCCGACAGGAATTTGTAATTCTTTTTACCTTCTCCACTGAGAACGGCAAGTTTCTACACCTCACAGCATGAACCATTCGAGTAATGCCCGGGTGACAGAGATTGTTATGTAGCGTTGGAGTTTGTCCCCGCTTGATGCCGTACAGTATACTCTTGACAGTGTATCAGCTGTTAAGTTCTCCTTGCCAGGTCAGTAGCTGACGTCAAAGGAGAAGCAAGATAGTTCGATTCTCCACCTCACTATTTTTTCATTCTTTATTTTACTTGTAGTCTTACAATTGAACATAAAAGCAACTGATTTCTGGTCAGTAATAAGTTTAAAGTGGCGTCCGATCAGGTAGTGTTGCCATTTTCTTAATGCCTCGACTATGGCGTAGGCTTCCTTTTTCAATTGCGAGGTGTCGTCGTTCAGCCTGTGAGAGGGTCCTTGAAAAAAAGGCTACAGGACGATCAGCTCGTCTCAAAGAAGCAGCACAGTCTGACGTATCCGTTTCAACAACCAGAGGAATATTTTGGTCTATTGTTGTAATTGCAGATTTCGCAATATCCTTTTTCAGTCCCTCGAATACCTCAACTGCTTGACGGGACAAAGGAAACATCTCTACTTGTGTTAATGGATGCATCTTTTCTGAGAACGAAGCAATCCATTGAGAGTAGTGAGCAAACATGCCCATAGCACGTCAAAGGGAAGGCTGGTTATGAGGGACAGGCATGTGGAGTAAAGGTTTCAATCGAACTGCGTCTGGTGCCATAAAACCTTTGCTTATGGTATACCCCAGTATGTTTATTTTGTCCAGTCCAAACGAGCATTTGTCGTCATTTAGGGTAAGGTTGTATTTGTCGACGGCGGACATGAACCGTCTGACATTTTCGTCGTGTTCCTTTCTATTATGCCACATACTGTGACGTTGTCAATGTACGCAAGTTTCCATCTGTTATGATTTGGTCGACTATCCTTTGGAAGCTGGCTACCCCATTCGTAACGCCAAAAGGAATTCTGCAAAATTGATATAGTCGACCATTCGCCTCGAAAGCAGTGTATAGCTTGTCTCTAGGACTAATGGCGATCTGATGGTATGCGCTTTTCAAGTTCAGAGTGCTAAACATACGATATTTGGCTATTTCGCCTATCATTTCATCCATTCTGAGTAGTGGGAAGGCGTCCAAAAGAGTAAATCTATTTATGGTTTGGGATTAATCTATAACCATTCTCTTTTTATGGTTTTTAGAAGTGGTTATAACTACCTGAGCCCTCCAGGGTGATTTGCTAGGCTCAATTATACCCTCCTTGAGTAGTCTTTTTATCTCAGAGTCAATGAATTTTTTATTATTATAAGAAAAACGTCTGCTTCTCACTGCTATGGGTTTGCAGTTTTCAGTTAGGTTTTCAAAAAGTGACGGGTACTGGATTTTTGCTGTCGCCAATCCACAAATTTTCAATGTAGGCATTGAACCGCCAAACGGAATTTCAATCTGTGAGTGTTGCTGCAAAAAATTTAGTTTTAGAAGACTTGCATACCTTTGAAAAATGACCAAGTTTTCCACATTTATGACAACGAGTATCTCTGGCAGGGCATGAAACTCGTAGGTGTTTAGATAAGGCGCAAAAATAGCAGGTGTCCCTTTTTAAAGCGGTAGTGACCGATTGTTCTTGAAGCTTCGTCCGACTATCGTCATGAGGGGTGCTAATAGAAACAGGTGGGTTTAACGTGGCGCCCACGGTGTCTGGCTGTAAATAAGAACTAGACTGCTGTATAGCACTTTCAAAGATATAGGCTTGCTCGTAAGCTGTACTAAGTGTAAGGGTCTTATTCTCAAGAAGCCGTTGTCTTATCTGAGTATTACGTAAGCCGTTGTCTTATCTGAGTATTACGTAAGCCGATGTCTTATCTGAGTATTACGTAAGCCGTTAATGAAGGCGTCCAAAATGTGTTGCTCTTGGGCCTCTAATGCCATCATTGGGCAGAAGTTGCAATCTTTGCTCAGTGTCTGAAGGCTCTTAAGGAAATGCTCCAATGTTTCAACTGATTCTTGTCGGCAAGTCACAAGTAGGTGTCTAGAAAATATCTCATTTTTGGGCTTTATGTATGTAGTGTTCAGTACATTGCTTCTTCGTAGATAATTTTGCTGACTGTGTGAGACAGGTAGTTGGTTAGGAGCGCACGCTTATTGATGGGACGTCCCGGTCTTTCTGAATGTAGAACCTCGATGAAATTTGTAAATGTCTCCCGCCAATGTTTCCTGCACTTGTCGGCTGAATCGCTTTCTGAATCTGTGGTAAATCGCTCCGGTCACATAAATTGTTCCATTCTGAATTGAATAAATTGTAATGAAAACAGGACAAGAGATTCTGTCTAGTAATCTTTTATTCAATTAAGAATCTTACTACTCGTCTACTTGACAAGCAGAAATGTACAGCTTTTATAGCTTGGATTATCAAAGAGGAGATAATCCATATTCACAACAGTTGGTTTTGATGGTCTAGGCAGTATGTGCATGTAGACACCATCTCTTTAATTTGGTTGTTGATGTCGGGCCAATATATGACTTCCTTCGCCCTTGCTATGCACTTTTCTATTCTTAAATGTCCAGTGTGGATCTTTTGTAATGCTTCTTTTCTCAAGCTGTTCGGAACCACTATTCTTGTGCCTTTTAGTACAAGACCTTTTACAACTGATATTTCATCACGAACGGGCATGTATGGCGCAATTTCAGGTGGTACTTCATTATTTCTTGGCCAATTCGACATTGCATACTGCGTTAGTTTCTGTAATATTGGATCTTTTTTAGTTTCATCCCTGTATACGTCGAGTTTGTGGTCATTCATAGGGTATTGTTTTAATATTATGTGGATATATTTCTCCATCTCCGTGTCGGATATTTCTTGTGTGTTATCCTTCAGATATGCGTGTGACAGTGTGTTTGCAATTACTGATTCATGGCCTGGGATGTATATTACTTTGAACTTGTAGTGGATGTGTTAATCATATGGGTAATAATTGTTGAGAAATAGGCTGCGTGATAAATTAACAATTTCCACTAACATCAAAATTTCAATATTCACACATAGAATCAGGACAACATGAGAAATAATAATAAATCTCTTTTTTTTTTTTAATAACAAACAATAGAATATTATATATAGTAAGTCATACAAAGGAACAAAGCAAGGCATACAAAATATGATTGAAGTTTGTAAACTTACGTAATATTAAACAGTTTGTTTTGTGTAGTAATATTTTTCTGATGTGAATTTTAAGTTTGTTTAAGAAGTTGTCCCTCTTTGACCATAATAATTTTTTGGTTAGAGAATCAACTGAAATGTTTGCTGGATGAATATAAGTTATATGGTTGAGAACTTCCACTGTTTATGGTGATTGAATCCAGTGATTGATGAGTGAGTGCATTGGAGTTGTTTCGTGTTGATAAATTTTAACTTTGCAACTTCAAAAGTATAAGTGACACGGAGTAGTTTAGCGATTGGTTATCCGTCACGAAGCTCACTGGTAAATTTGTGTTCGTGCATTGTATTTATTTGCATTCTTGCAAGTGGCCGGGAACAGGCTGGGAACAACATTTACTCACATTAACTAGGTACACAAAAGTCTAACCTAACCAAGGGGAGGGCTCCACAGGAAACCACCCCGATGTGACATAGGTCTGCAAAAAATAAAAAGAGTAAAAGCAAAAAACCTACTCACATACCGAGCGGAAATCTACAGATGTCAGGACCCCAATGGGTTGTCCTAGTCTCCTTGTTCCCAATTCAGTCATCATATGACCGTCTAAGACAATGCCGCCGACGTCCGTGGGGTATGTTAATTTGATAGCCCTATATAGGGAGGGATGGAGTAATACAGGGACCCTCCCAGAACAAAAATGTCTTAACTTTTTAGTTTTTAAGGTTTGTATTTTCGAGTTCAAACACTCTTAAGTCTGTATAGGCCTTCTTGTTCTCAAAGAGGTGACTCCAAACTTTGAGGTATCCCTCACTAGGGTAATCACTCCATGGGCGTGAGGAAAATTCCGGGGGTCCTCCACTGACTTTCCATCAACCTTGTCCAACTTCAATAGAAGTCCTAAAAGGGCATGTTTTTCTTTAGACATGCCCTTTTTGACTTCTTCTCGGTCTACTTTGTTTCTCTGCATGTGGCTTCTTCTCCTCTTTCTTCTTCTGCATGTTCTTTTTGCAAGATTTTGGCAGCGATTTCTGTTTTTGTTGTGGCGGTGCTGATTGCTGTGGTTCTTTTTTGTTGCAGCTGTTGTTTTTGTTGCTGCTGCCGTTTCACTTCCTCATGTCACTCCTCATGTTGCTCCTGTGGTGGTGGTCCCTGGTTTTTCGGAGAGGGTGCGCTTTTTGATGCCTTGCCCCTCCATTCATTATTTGGAGGTCTTTGTTGCTGCTACCGTGGCTTGTGGTTGGGGTTGTTGTGCTGCCTTCTTGCTGGGGCACTCCTTTGACATGTGCCCTGAGGTGCCACATGTCCAACAACATGGTCTCCTTCCCTCGACAACCACGAGCATCCTCTTCTGCCGACACATCAAGAGGTTGGGTATCTCTCTGAAGCTCTATCGGGTTAGGGTTATGTGTAGCACTATATCCCCAGTTCCGATACCGGACTTGCTAATGACCACACAGACCTCATTGACTTCACCATATTGGGCGGAAAAGGCTCCCATGCTGTCCTCACTTATATCAGCTGGTACTCCATGGATCATCACTTGGGTTTTGCGAGTCCACATTTGTTGTAAGAATGCTTCTGGCCAATTTTTTGGCCCCCTCCTCGTTTGCAAGAAGAATGTCCCACAAGTCATTGCATCGTGGGGAAATGCCTTCAACGCCTCCTCCATCGTTTCCCTGCTGATTCCAATTAATTTCCGACTTTTCACGTCGGAGGTCAGCAGGGAGATTGTCTGTGTCGTTACGGCGTTCAACGCCTCAGGAATGGTTAGGAATTCGTTCACTTTAACGAATTCCTCATATTTTGATTTAAGACTGGCGTAATAAGCCGTGTCTTTAATGGTCCTTTTTTGTTGCCATACTGTTTCCCGAATCTCACCGGATTTGGGCGGTGAGTCATCTGCGTCACTCATATTGTGTACTTTTTTTTTACTTTTCAATTTGCTTTCCGTTATAATTTTTTTTTTTTTAATTTGAAACATAAAACAAACAAAAGCATATAAAAGAAAATGAAATAAAACAAAGGTTTGAAGACGATAGAAATTAAAACAAAAATTTAAAAATAAAAAGGAAAATACTTAATGTAAAAAGTGATGTCAGGTAAAAAATAACGCTTGTTCACTAGCAACACATGGAGACTTTAAAATTAAAATAAAAACGGTAAATTTCTTTTTTGTTTTCCGAGCGGTAATATCCCTTCAAATTTTTCCTAAATAGTCTTATTTCCATGCAAATGTACATGCTGAACTCAAATCATCAATTAGATCATGAAGAAACCTACCTTTTTGGATGTTAACGACCAGAAAAAAATCGGACTTCTTCTCGTCTTTCGTCAGCTATTACCGGCTTGTGGTGTGCTGTTCATATTTGAATAATAATAAAAAGAAAATGCACTACAAATAAAGTAAAATAAACCTTCGTTTATTTTTGTAAAAAAAAAAATATATAAGAATTATTTTTTTTTCTTGTACAAAAATGAAATTGTCCGTAAAGCTGCAGAAGAAAAAGAGAAAGAAAGGAACTGAGAATGTGGGAGGGAAAGGTAGGACTATGTGTAGACAGAGAGAGAGAGAGGGTGAAAGAATGTTCACTGATACGTGATACTGCCTGTTGTGTGAACTGCTGAATTCTGTGTGTGTGTGTGTGTGTGCTCGAAGCTGTCCGTGTCGCTTTGATGTCAGCTTGTCGCTGTTCTCTCTCCGTTCTGATGAGAGTTTCTACCTTCCTTATATAAGAATGATGAGGCTCCGGGGAGATTAAGAAATGGGTTTCTTATGTCGAGCCCTGATTGGTCAATAAATCATATTTTTGACCACGTGGTGTGCTTTTCACTACGTCCGAACTTTTGGGTGCGCCGTCCTTGTTTTTGACCCCACAGGGTATGGTAAGGAGTGAATTCCTGCGCAATTGTATTTTTTAGATACACATGGTGTGAATTAATTTTTATTGTGTGTATGTGTGTGTGGAAAATAAAATAAGAAACAGCACACCTCTCTCAGGAAAACGTGAAGGCGCTGACTATGTTTAGGGATTGCTTTTAAAAATAGAAAACGAGCAATATATTGTTTTAAATAAGAAGTTCTGTGTCCCTATCTTTTAATTATACCCTTAGTCGTCCTCCACATTCTTTCAATCATTTGCGTGTGGATATTTTGGTCTGTTGGATCTACAAAATGTTCACTGCGATTTATCTGTTTGTGCGTGTATCCGTGTTCCGGTATCTGCACATACGCTGACCAGCAATCACTGTAAATGATTGATCCTGGTTGGATGTGTCACATAATCAAGGGGACAAGTGTATGGGCATCCCCGGCTTGTCCTTCCCTGCAATCAGACGCAAGTGGTACCAGAAACATCCTCTTTGAGACTCTTTCAATTCCGCCAAATAGCCAGACCGTTTTCAAATGACGTCCCTGGTTATATTTTCATTTTGAGATAACTTTCGTCGATTTCTACCTCGACACCTGGTCCAGCCAACTTCTCCTGCACATTTTCTAGTCAAAACTGGCACACCTCACTGCGGAAGGAGCGCCAATTCACTGAAGTGACTTTCGCAATGTCCAAGTTTTTGAACATTATCCTGTGGCACCAGCTAAGATCAAGGAAATGTGTTACAAAAAGTAGCACTTTCCACGCAGTCAAGCGTGACTTCTCTAAAAGTGTATTTTTCCTATCACCAACACTGAAGCCACATTTTGTTTACCGGCTGTTAGGATGATTCGAACTGCTAGGACTGGAGACAGGTTTTCTGCAATGCCATACTTTCAGGTTTGCATGCAACGAGCAAGGTGAATGGCATTGAGAGCATTCCACGGAAGATGGTAATATTCCGTTTAGTCGAAGAAATTCTACTGAAGCCTCTTCATTCATTCAAAAGCGTTGAATTGCTTCGTACATAGTGATGGAACAATTTGTGCAATTTGATATTTCTGCGGTAGCGTGTAGTGTAGAGTGTATTATTCTGGAGGGGTGAAAAGGTATGTATGGACTATTCCATCAATACCCCCCCTCCCAGATTAATAGTCATATCATTATGGGTATTAATATGTGAAGTACGTCTTGAACTTAGCAGGCCAATGAATGTGCCTACCCGACCTGGTATGGGTAGATGGAGTTGCTTCTGAGTGAGATGCTGGAAACGATTGTGTGCTGGAAGGTTCTGAATGTGACGAATTAGAAGTGTTCAAAGGCTTGCCATCATGTTGGATATATGCAGGTTTCAGCCGGTCAGTACTGACCGTATTATGTTTCCCCATAAGATCGATGACAAAGTACTTTGACATGCGAGAAATGACAGGGTATGGTTCAGTATAACTAGGTGTGAGAGGCTTATGGAACATATCTTTGCGAAGGAAAACATATTCTGTGTGGTGCAGGTCTGCAGGAACATAATAAGGTTTCTGATATGCCCGTGTTGGGGTATAAATGATGTCAGTCATTTTTTGCTTGAGGTCACTGACGAAATTACTGGAAGAGAGAACGTCAGTGGTATTGCTGAAAATCTGTCCGTGCAAAGTTAAAGGTGTGCCGAAAACTAGTTCTGCACTAGTGCATTTTAGATCCTGTTTGATAGTGTTGCGCAAGGCGAGCATAACGAAAGGTAGTTTGTCAACCCATGTGCAGACGTTTGTAGATGCCGTGAGTGCATATTTGAGCTGCCTGTGGAATCTTTCCACTAGTCTGTTGGCAGAAGGGTGATAAGTCAGGGTGGCTATATGCTTAATTCCCAATAAATTTGTGAATTCACTGAACAATGTGGACTGGAATTGTGGACCCCTATCAGTGGTAATTACTGAAGGGCATCTGAATAGGGTAATCCAATTATTAAAGATTGTGCTAGCTACCGCTTTGGCTGTAATCGATGTAAGAGGTATTGCGACTGGCCAGTGCATGAAGTGGTCTACGATGGTTAGTATGTATTTGTATCCGTCTACACGCTCCAGCGGACCGAACAAATCCGCGTGCATGTGGATGAATCGTCCATCAGGGTTGGGAAAAGTTGATGCAGGCGCCTTGGTTGTCTGCTTATCTTGGTTGCTTGGCAACGTAGACATGTGCGGGACCACTGTTTAATATCAGTTGCCATACCGGGCCAGATGAATCTGTCCAATGTCCAGGGTGGGCTTGGGAGTGGAAGTGATCCAAAACCGGACGTCACATTGCTGGTGGTATGTAAGGGCGTGGATTGCCTGTGCTGATGTCACAATATACAGATTTTAGCTGTTTGCTAAAAATTCAGTCAAAATTAAGTGTAGCATGTTGAATGGTATTGAGAGTTGTATGAGATAACGCGTCAGCCACAGTGTTGCTGGTGCCCTTGACACAGTGAATATCTGAGGTAAATTGTCTGAAATAGTCCATATAACGAATGTCACAAGGATTATGCTTCTCGGATTTGATGTGTAGAGCATACGTCAATAGCTTGTGGTCGGCAAATATCATGAAGTCGCGACCTTCTAGTATATGGCGATAATGCCTGATGGCCAGGTACACTGCCAACAGTTCACATGAGATGGTGCTATACTTCATCTATGCTGAATTTAGTTTGAAAGAAAAGAATGACAGCGGTCTCTCAATCCCATCGACTACTTGGTGGAGGACTGCGCCTATTGTGTTAGACGATGCATCAGTGGTGAGAGTCAGTTTGGCGTTATCTGAGGATGTTATGTAAGACAATTTAACACAGTTTTGGAAAGCTTGTTTAGCAGCATTAAAAGAATCTCTTCTGAAAACAAAGTAATTTTTGGATTCTTTTTCTTATGCTTTGACAAGAGATTCATCAGAGGTAGTAAAATGGTAGCGCAATTATTGATAAATTGACGGTAGTAATTAACCATTCCCAAGAATCTTCTGAGCTGACGTAGGGTGGAAGGTGTTAGAAAATCTGTAATAGCTTTAACTTTCTGGTCCAAGGGAGTTAACCCATGTTTGTCAATTATGTGACCAAGAAAGGTTAAGCTAGGGACAGAAAATATGCATTTCTCAATGTTTAATTTAAACCGTAATGTTGTAAACATTGAAAAACCATTTGAAGGTGGTTGTGATATTCTTCATGCATTTTGCTGGCTATTAACACATTGTCAATATATGCATAAATATAGGATAGTCCATGCAGGACTTCGTCAATGAGCCTTTGGATTGGATATTTATCCCAGATGGTTTGGGCGTTTAGTAGCCTGTAATCCCCGCACAGACGCCAGTTGTGAGCATCGGCCTTTGGGACCATGTGGAGTGGTGTAGCATAAGGACTGGAGGATGGTCTGATTTTGCCCAGCTTGAGCATATTGTCAAGATCGTCCTTCGCTACCCACAACTTGTTAGGATGTAGACAATGCAGTTGAGCATGAACTGGGGGTCCAGTCGTCTTTATGGTATGAGTGGCATTATGCCTGATAGGTTCGGCATACGTAAAAGGCGATAACGATTTGTATGTCTGTAGTAAGTTTTCGTAGCCATTCGCTTTAGGTACTACAATTGTTAAACCAAGTGCTTTGATATCAATCCACGGCGTTGTAGATTCATATGCGCATCAGTGAGTGTATGCAAAGATAAATCAACAGAAAGTTTAAAAAAATCCGAAGAAACCGTGCCTCAGATTGGCATTTCAACATCGGTGACTGTAAAGGTCCAAACAAATTCCCGTCACAGTCTGATGTTGAGTGACATTACTCACTCACCATATGTGCTAATTGATGTACTGTTAACAGCCTGTAATTTCAATAAAGCCTCCTTGGGCGATAATGTTGACTTGTTGCAATTTTTAGATGTAAATGTTGGTAGTCAGCAAATTTTGTTTGCTGTTGACGTCTGGGTTGTCAATCTTGTTGGTAACATCGAAAATTGAACGTCGTGGTTATCAATTCTGTTGTTGCCGTTGATTTGAACATCAGACATCAAACGTTGAGGTCATTAATTTTAAGTGCTGCAAACGTGGTGACCAATTTTGTTGGTAATGTTGAACATCGAACATCAGGGTCATCAATTTTGTTGCAGACTGGCGAATGTGTATTAGGTATCAGAAGGTTATTTTATCAATCAGGTCAATGATGTTGGTGTTCTTAAGCATTCGTCCACAACAAATTTAGAAACATGAATATCGAATACAGATCATTCAAGATAAATCAAAGCGAAAACAACATAGTTAAAAAGGTAAAGGTATAACAATAACATGGATTTATATAGAATAAAAATATACAAATCAATCAAAGGTTGTTGAATAAATGTGAATGGTTGAATTGAATATATGTCAAGTTTCAATGTGTATGGAGCTGTTATTAAGATTTGTATGTGAAATTAAACTAAGTGAATGTTCACGTAGAAAAATGTCTTTTGTGGCAGTTCAGTTAATAGTGCGTATGCGTGTGTTTGTTTGAATTATTGTCCAAAACTGGTATGCATTGTGTACCTTTAGTTGTTTTGATGTTTGATTGAATGTTTACGAATACTTGTTAATAGTGAGTTATCACTTTTTAGTATTGAGAAATTGTTCCTGGTAGAGCGAAATGCTGTATGTGTTGAGTCAGAGAAAGTTTGCGCGGCAAAAATGTAGCTGGTTACGATTTTGACTGGCGTGGATTAGTTTTGGCATTTCTCCAGGATGAAATTCTGACGGCCTTGAATCAATTTGGATGCTTCTATTTATTTAGTTTTGGATACAGGAATTGGCTCAAAACGGTTAGGTGCGAAAAGACATTTTCACGTGAATTTGCTACAGTTTTAGAGGTTTGAGCCAATGAAAAGTCTAGTCCACTGGAACTAGGGTGTTGATTGATTAATAGGTAATTTTGTGGTAGTGTATTATTCCGGAGGGGTAAAAAGGTATGTATGGACTATTCCGTCAGTATATTTAAGAGAAAAAGTTCTTTGCTGTTTCAGAAATGTTCAATGTCGAAAAGTTGTTTGCCTTTGACTAAAAAAAAAAAAGTTGAATTTGTAGCATTATTGACGGCGTAAATCAACCCACACACTTTTTACTTTACGAATGTGTAAGCAAACAAAAAGCAAACAAGAGAAAGAACCCAAGAAAATAACTTTTCATAAACAGGTACAATATTTATATTTGGGTCATTCCATGTCAATTCACCAGGGCATTACACCTACTGACACCAAATTACTTGAAACTTGGCACAAATGGTCCCCTTCATGAGTTAGGAAAGTGTGCCAAATTATTTTGTGCTAGACTTTATCATTCCAATTTTAAGGGTGGGGGTATGTTTTAGGACAATTTGGGCACCTATGAATCATACACTCTCTGCTACTGGTATTACAGACATTTGCAGAGATCTTTATATGATACATTCTATGGTTCCAGTAATAATTTCATATTTTGGTGGATAGTGCATACACATACAACATGCGTACCTGCACTACCAGCAAGGACACACCATTTCGGCCTTAGAAACAAAATTTTGAAAATCCCAAAGGTACTTTTGGGTTCTGTTCCTTGAATGCTCTGAAGAGCTCATTTAGGTTGCACAAGATGAGTCTTTTCTGCTGATGAATATAATGTAGTCTTTCCTGCCTGGCATCAGACGAGTATATTCATCATCTTGGTAAAATGCTTCCACTAACTGTGCAATATTAGCAGGCAAAGACTTGCCCCTTTTTGGTTCTGGCACAGCTAAAATACCTCTTTCCAAACACAATTTGCAAGTCTTGCATACAATGTGTTCTGAAACACCAAACACATTCATGACTTTTTTTATGTGATCAATCGGTAAGGGCTAGTGTCAAGATCTGTATTTTGATTTTAGTTGATTCCACTGTCTTCACTTTTGCTACAAGAAGCTCTATCATTTTATCAAAGCACTTAGCTTTATCTAAAATCTCCTTTTTGATTTTTAAAGCCTCATCATTCAACAGCTCATAGTCAACCTTTAATGACGTGGCTACTTTGGTCCCTACACATTGCATCGGAGAAAAAAATTTTCTCTTACCTAAAGTAGCTTTTCCTGAATAATGAAGTCCTTTTGTTTTCAGTGGAGAAATTCCAGTAGCAGAGAAACATTTATCGATAATTCTCTTCTGTTTCTGCAGAAGTACTTGTATCAAGCTCTTTCATTTCCTCATCTGATACATGTCTTGGTTCTTCATCGGGAAGTAGTTTGTTGATTTGTATTCGACAATTAGTTTCCTGCCTAGGATTAATACCAACTTAGCCTTTGCCTTGTCTGCCATCTACAATGAAATTGGTTTCAAACCACCTTTGATTTGCATTTTATGATTTTTAAAGCCATCTTTTTTCAAGCCATTCATAGTTAGTCAATAAGGTCTGATTGTGATGTTAACAGTCTGTATTTTATCATTGTTAAGTCCTGTTCTACAGGCAATAAGCTTTGCATCCAACTGATCAACTGAAATCAATCCAACCTGTTCATCATTAAATAAACCATGGCATGTTTCAACTGTTAGCTCAGTACAAATAGAACAATTAACTGAAATAAGAAACTACTGTACTTCCAAATCCAGTGTGCAAGTAAAAAATCCAAGTAATTAGAAAAATACCAGCTTTCTCCTTGGATACTGGATGGTAAGTGACAGATGTTTCAGGACCAGACAGTGCATAGTGTAGTTTAAATGTAATCTTTTAAAGACTCTTTTATATTCAATTTTATTATGACTTTCTTCTGATTAAAACAAAATCAAATATTTATGTTTCATGAAAATAATTTAGAAAAATTATTTAAAAAATAAAAATTTAAAAAAAGTAATGAAAGCATTTCCTTCAACTATATAAATATGTTAAGTGCCAACTTTAAATATTATGTTTTAAAGATTCACATTTATCTTATGACTTTTTTGAGAATGAAAAAAATCAAATGTTTTTTTGTTTCTAAAATTAAGAGAAACACAAACAGAAAGAATTTCTTTTAACTTCATTTGTTAAGTGCCATTTATGCACTGTTGATTATCATACATGAGGCAATGTTTACCACTTTTTAAAGACAATCTATCTGTACAAAAAGTAACATCTGCAAAATATATTTAAATAATTGTTATTTTTTTAAATTAATAAAAACAATTTTATTAAGTAGTTTAAGAAGTTACTTAGCACAATATCAACATTTTAGAGGTCATGGAGCATTAGGATGATTGTCTTTAATTATAATCTTTCTTGGAAAACCTGCACATATGTAGGAAAAAATTCTAAACTTGGCAGGGTCATATCTTCTAAAGTAGACTTAAAACCCTCACAAAATGTTTTGGTGAACTTGAGCAGGCATTGTAGATGTTAGGCAAAAAATATTTTGAAAATTGAAGAGGACGTATTTTTGATATTTGCCCTACATACCAAATTTCAGAAATATTGAAGGTATGGAAGTATTTTTTTTTAATTTTTAAAAAACACTGAAATTCGGCAACATTGCGTTGCCTTAATTTAGAGGCAAAACAGGAAAATTATACCCCCCCACACACACCTTAAAATTGGAATGGTAAAATCTAGCACAAAATAATTTGGCACACATCCCTAACTCATGAAGGGGACCATTTGTGCCAAATTTCAAATAATTCGGTGGGTGCAGATTTCAACTTTTTGCTGGTGTTTTGACATGGAATAACCTATTTATAAATATCAACGGTTTTACATGAATTGTTAATGAGTTTTACTTCCCTTTGACTGGGTTAAAGTCTTTTTTACTACTAAAATATTTTTTTACTTGAGCTCACAAAAAGTTGAATTAACTTGTCGCTCAAAATGTTCACTGAAAGAGAGTTTAAAGAATCCTGTAAAGCTGAAAATATGTTGATAAACTTTTAGCTTTAAAGAATTTGGAGAAGTGAATGTTCCGTAATGTCTAATTTGTTTTCGTTGCTCGTAGTTGAATGTACTGTTCGTAAGCTTGTAATTAAGTTTCATAACATTCAATAGCGTGATTGAATAGTCTTTAGTAAGTTCCAGAAGAAGTTGGTGAGTGAGTTATTTAGTTGAAATTTTAGCTTGAATTACAGTGAAGTTATTTCATGTTAAAGAACTTGAGATTCTAACTTTGTACTTCACTGCAGTAATGATACAAGCATCATGAACTCGTTTAGCAAATGCTAGTCATTGTAAATTCTCGTTATTTATTGTGTAAAATTACTCAATTGTGGCACAAGGTCAAAATGGGAAGGGGTTGAGGCCGGTCGTCACTAACTATCTTATACCTAGCTAATCTGATTCACTACCCATTCACTCATTACATTTTTCCCATTCACCACAAACCTCATCCATCACCAATCAATCCTCCATACACCATAATACAATATCCTCTCAAGGGGTTCCTACAAAATGCGCCCATGCCATAAAAATATAATGATTATATATGTGTACATAAAAATTCATAAATAAAAATGAAAAGGGAGGGAGATGAACCCAATAAGAAACTAAAATGTTAACACAAAAGAAACAAAACATGACTGATGTTAGTAGGGCCTGTCCAACCCTCAAAATGAGAGGCAGCTATATTCTGCCCATTTGGAAAAACCAAGAGGTTCCTGTCAATGCACGGCGTAGGAAAGCCAACCTTGAGGCGAGTTTATGGCTTGCATTCCCCCCCCCCCATGACACAGACATTGTGCACAGACTCATCTGTCGACCTGATTCCGACATGCCTCCATAAAATGGAGGATAATGAGCGCTTGAGTGGCTTCCTATGGTTGTCACAGACAGGAAATACGGATAATCGATAAAGGACAATCGGGGGAAACGTCTCCACCCTGCCCTTCATGGACAACCTCCGTCGACACCAAGTATGACTGGCCACGTCGATCTTTGCTCGTACTTCAGACCAATTTTTCTCCAGCTGGAGGTCGGGTCCAAACCACACTCCAAGAAAACAGGCAGGACCGTCCATCCAACCAAAGGGCCCCGAAAGATCGACCCCCTTCCAAACCACAAGTCGGATAAATGGAGCAAGACAAAATGAAAGGTTTCGATCTTACCCCATTCACTTCTACCAGTGCACCAGGAGACGCATACAGCAGTCGGATCCAAATGCGAAAGTTCGGCCTGAAACTGGCAGCCGAAAGGACAGCCTCCAGAAACCGATGGTCAACCCTATCGAAAGCCTTGGACTGATCTAAATTGATCAGTGCGGCATCACTGTTGACTTTCTCGATGATCAAGCGTACCAAATGACGGTTGTCCTGAAGAGTCCTGCCCTTCACAGCACAAGTCTGCTTGGGACTAATCAGACTAGAGAGGACAACCTGCAAACGGCCAGCTGAGACCTTGGCTAAAATCTTCAACTCGTCAAAGGCCGATAATTATCTACCCCATACCCACCGTCTTTGTTCTTGCAAAGCAACTTGATCACACCCCAGGTGAAGCGTTGAGGAATAGACCCCTGCTTTATCCAGTTGTTGAAAATCAGTGCCAGCAAGGGGACAAAGACAGGCGACTGCCTCAAGTGCATTTCATAGGGAAGGCCATCTAATCCTGGAGTTTTGTCCAGGCCAACCTGCTTCAGCAGATCCCAGATCTCAGACTCTGTTATGGGACCCTTGCACTCAGCTGCTTCAGCCGCCTCAAGGCAGGGAAAGTCAGCTAAATAGGCATCAAACTGAGCAGTGCTGGTAAAAAGCTCCCAAAAGTAGTCACTAAAAGCCTCGCAAATGCCAGCGTCTGTAGTCACAGTCCACTTGTCCGGCAATGTGATGCCCGCGATATGCCGACTAGATTCCCTACAAGCTTCCTCTGAACACAATGAAGCGGCCATATTCATAGCCTCACAAGACATTCTTTTTATCCTAGCCCTAACTACTATAGCTTGATCCTTCTTGATAAGCAAGGAGGCCAGCTCCGCCTTAGCTATGGCTATGTTCCCACTATCACGGGATTTTATCGCCTGATCTACTTTGGCCTCAAGAGTCTTTTGCGCTGCTAGCCCTGCTAGATTGAGTCGTCGACTAAAATCAGCAGCAAAAAACCTAAGTTTTGATTTCAAAGACTCCCAACACTTATTGCCAACCACAGCCCCAGACAATTCCCATTGTAACATTAGTAAAAGCTGGTCCTAGAAATCTTGCTCACCAAATAATGATGAGTTCAATTTCCAGTAACCAACCATCTTAACCTTAAGAGCCCTACTTCAACTCTCTTAACTGGAACTCTGTTGATGTAGCTTGTGCTAACCACCGTATCCAAGCTGCCAGCCCTAGTCCAAGTCCATACTACCTCCCGGGGATGCTCATTTCGATACTTATCGACGAGATCAAACCCGTCGATAAAGTCCAGAAACGATTTCACATCTGGATTGTTAGTACGTGGTTTTTGCCCTATACGATCTATATCGGGATCAAGGACAACATTCCAATCATCAGCTAGAACTACTGAACGAGAAGTCGTCAAAAGCGGCTCGATCTGCTGAAACAAACCAGACCGCTGCTCATGGTTATTGGGTGCATAAACCCCAATGAGAAGAAGAACCTTATCCTTTATGGTAACATCCAGCGTGCAAAGCCTGCCCGCCGGATCCCCGAAGACAAGAGCACACACTGCATCCAGAGACTTGCTTACCAGCCAGGAAACACTCCTCGAGTGTCCCTCAAAACATGCTGAATAGAGGACGAACCTCGCGAGATAAAAAATAGGTCTCCTGTACACAAAATACATCCACCCCAAGGCGCTGAAGATCGCGATCGAGCCTCACCATTCGAGACTCCGACCTCAGGCCCCGGACATTCAGACTTGCTAACCAGAGTGCCATTATCAGACCTAATTAGGGTTGGGACACTGGTTTGAACATGATCGGGGTAAGGATACCGACAGCCCCCTCCCATGGCCCATATCAGTCTTGATGGTACCGTCTTGGGAGAGACCGCCTATATCCCAGGGAAATGTCAGTTTCAGAGCTCTATAAAAGGAGGGGTGAACTAAAACTGGGACCCTCCCTGCACAAAACTGTTTTAAATGCTTCAGCTTCTCATTTTGTACAATAGCTATGGGCATAGACAACCTGTATGACGCGATTGTCTCATCTAACATTGCCCATGCTTGTCTGGTGCCATTCCCAGTTCTAATGACCGTGAGAACTCTTTGAGCATTTGGAAAATTGTATGGATTCTCCACATCCAGATCAGCATACTGCCTGATGGAAAGCAAGTACTTCAGATCATTAATTCTGTTCCCATAGTCTTTTGCTCGCTCGGCTTGAGCTGGGGAGATCTGACACACTTCCTCCTCTGTGTTGTAAATATGCCATTGAGCTTTTTTTCCGCTTGTCTTTCATCTCCTGAGTGGGGCTTCTTTGCCTTTTGGAAGAAGGAGGGTCCATTTCAACATTTTTAACAGGGGAAGGGCTAGGAATGTGATGAGGGGTGTGGGTGGATCTTTGTTTAAATGGGGAAGGACTCGGAGAAGTATAGGATGATGTTTTTTTAAGTGGGGAATGACTGGGAGTATGAAAAGGGGTGTAGCCAGGTTTCTGTCGATAAGGGCTTGGAACTGGTTTAGGTGTTACGTTGAAAGAGTAGAGAATTTTGGCATGTTCTGTTTCTGCAAGTCTAATTTTTTTCTTTAATTCCTTAATTTTCTCTGTGTTTTCATAGCTTGGGTCATATTTTTTCATTTGTTCCTTAAGTTGTTTTGAGGCCGGGGCATCGCCCTTAACGTTGACAGTGGGAGTGGGGCTGTGTGTGTCTTTCGCCCTTGGAGTGTCATTGGACTGAGGACCCGCTGTCTGGCGCTTCCCTCTGGCCTTACCAGCAACCAGCCATTCCCCCTCCCCCTTCTCCACGACTGCACTAGCAGCGGGCGAAGGCTCTTTGGGGAATGTGGCATTTGATGTTGTGCCAACCGGAGGTTTATCGGTACCGGTCCCAGAAGCTGGCATGCCCATTACAGGCGAGGCGGTAGGTAAAGACGTGGTCAGTGGGGGATCTTGGTCTACTGGCGCTTGACTTCCAGAGGCTTTCTTCTCTGGGCAGGAAGAGGAGAGGTGACCAGTCTCTACGCACTTCCAACATACCGGTTTGCGGCCGGTCACAATGACCTGCAGCTTCAAGTGCCCTACTACCAGACAGTTGGGGATGGAGCGGAAGGCATTTTTGTTCAACATAATTTCGAAACTCCACCCCTACTCTCAGGCTATTGCGGGAAGCACCCTGAATCTCACCATACTGCAAAAGGAATGCAGCCAGGTGTTCCCCGATAATCCTGAGGTGGGACCTCGTATATTGCAACAAGTCCTTCATCGGCCTTCATATTCTGTACGCAAAATTACATCTTTTGTTATCAAGTCTCGCCTTGATGCAGCAACACAATTTTCTGGCGTGGGTAGCAATACGTCCCTCATGAAATAGCCCACTCCTTTGACGATTCTGAGGGGCTTAAACCCCAAGTAATCCAATGATTTTATCACCGTCTTTCGTCGAGCAACAAATTTTGCGCGAACGCTTGTCGACGACAAAGACTGGCACAATTCTTTTATCAATCTTTCTTAATTCTTGGCGTCTTCCAAGAGTCCACCTTCCACGACAAGGTGAGCATAACTCTTGACTCACA
The DNA here is from genome assembly GCA_903632075.3 of Acanthosepion pharaonis. NCBI lineage: Eukaryota > Metazoa > Mollusca > Cephalopoda > Sepiida > Sepiidae > Acanthosepion > Acanthosepion pharaonis. Next base: position 379,483 of record CAHIKZ030001645.1, read on the forward strand.
TTGATTATGCAACTTGGTGGGGACGTCCAACAAGAGGGCGATTCCCCTGCCTTTGCATTCTTATTTTTCTCGACTTTGCTTTCAGCTTCCTTATTGCCTCTGAAGACTCCGCAGCTTTTTTCAGTGTATTCGCAATTTCTTTATTCAATGGAATTAAGAACAGGTACTCATCAGTATCATTTTTATCTGGCGGGTGTTTTTTAATAGAAAACAAATGCTTTTTTACTGATCTTTTAAATTCAGGCATTACCGGTTTCTTTTTTTTGATCAGGAAGGACGGCACTGTTCTAATTTTTTTTTTTTTTTAAAGGAGGAAAAGGAAGGAGAGGGGTGGTAGGAAAACGTTATAAAGCAAAAAATAATTCAATTAAACCAACAAGGTTCATGAGACAATAGATGAGAAAAAAATACGAAAAGGTAAAAAGTAAATAAAGTTTCACTTATCAGCGAGACAACAAATTTAATTAACAATGGTCGACAGACAAAAAAGAACAGAAGGACGTACAAAAAATTTAAAATGACGAAAAAAGAAACAAGGTTCGCCTAAAGGAAAAACAAATTTAAACAGATAAAATGAAAATGCAAAACAAATTTCACAAAAATGAAGAAAGTAAAAATGTGACAATTTACAATATGGCTGCTGATAAAAACGGTCAACCCAAAAACAAAATGTTAAACAAGGAAAAAAAAAATGGACAGAAATTACAAATTAAACACAAAATTTAGAAACAAATATTATACACATGTAATTAACAGATAAATCACAGAACTTTACGGATGTTAAAAGAAAAACACAGAAATAAAGTAACACGTAATAAATAAAAGAAAAAAAAAAGGTCGGACAAGAAACGTAAAAAAAAAAATAAATAAACAGATAAACTTCTGGAGTTAGGCACAGGATTAAAATAAGTTTAAAAAAGGCAAAAGAAAACGTTAAAAAAAAATCAAAACGTTAAATAATAAAAGAATAATAGCAAAAATATCTAATTACCTGGCCCATTTAGCGCTCGCTATTCGAACCTTAACGGCTTCCCTAGCTAAGGCTATCTCTTAGGGATTCCCCCAGCCACCACCCGGGAAAAACTAGCCTTAAGCATCTTCACCTTTTCAGCTCCATCTAGGGTGAGCCGTTTGCTGAAATCAGTGGTGAACTACCTAATCCTACTCTTAAGTCTCTTCCACCACTTATTCTCGATAACCACACCCACTAACTCCCGCTGCACTGCAAACAAATTGAGTCTCTTGGATCGCGGCGACATCCACACTGAAGGACAAGAGATCCTGAAGCATGCAGGCAGCCTTACCCCGGTTCCTCAAGCCCTTCCCATTCAGAGTGGCTATCAATAGACATCTTCTACATGTGAAAAAAAAATTAAAAAATGAAAAAGAAAAAACCTATTCACATACAGGACGGAAATCTGCAGCAGTAAGGACCCTGGCGGATTGTCTGATGCTCCCTGTTCCTAACTCCGTCATCATACGACCATCCCGGACAATCCCGCCAACGTCCGTAGGGTATGTTAATTTTAACACCCTATATAACAAGGGATGGAGAAGTACTGGGATCCTCGCTGTACAAAAGTTTTGAAATTTCTTTAAATTTGGGGTGCCCATCTAGGCCATTCTTAATTCGGGGTACGCATCCTTGGCCTCAATCACATGAGACCAAACTTTCAGCATATCCCTGGCAGCATCTGGAAAATTGTTTGGGTCCTGCACTGATTTCCCATCAACGGAGGATATTTTGAACAAGGGAACTAGTAAGGGTCTTTTTTGCGATGTACTTTACATAATTCTTCTGTTTTTAGTTTGAGCCTCTTTTTCTTTTTTTTCCTTGTGTGTTGGGGTTGAAGAGAAGGGGATGGTGGGGGAAGTGATGAGTCTGAAGGTAAGGGGGTGGGTGTTTGTGAAGATGTGGGAGTGGAACACGAGTGTATGAAATGGTGAGGCTCCTAGATGTTGAAGCGACATTACTATTTTTTTCTGGCGAGGCAAAGACAGATAGCGACCTAGTCATGCCTCTCTCAGCCCTACTTCATCCAGTGTGCATTTTCTTGACCGGTATTTCCTCTTCCTCCTCTTTTTCCCTATTCCAATTTACGGAAGAGGACCGTATTTGTGGTATTTCCTCCACTTCCATCTCCATGTCCAATTTCTCTGGTATGTCTTGCTTTGGTTTTTGTTGCTTTGCCAGTGAGCTTTTTGTTTGCAATTTTTTTTGTTGTTGCTGTTGTGACCTCTGTTCTCTTGATTTTCCTTCAGTAGCTTCTGCTGCTGCCTGGGTGGGACTTCCTTTTGAGGGGACGGGTGGTCTGGTTTCTGCTTTCGTCCCTTAGCCACCACCTCCTTCCAACCATCACCAGGACCCTTGCAGTGCTTGCTGTTGATATTGCTGGTGTTGCTGTTGGTTGAGGTGTGTCTTTGTTTCCAGGGCATGCTTTGGCCATGCGCCCCAAAACCTCACATGACCAGCAGTAGAGTTTTCGTCCCTCGACAACAATGAGCATCCTTTGCTCCCTGCACATCAGTATGTTTGGGATGTTAACGAAATTTTTATGAGTTAACGTAATCTCGATGGTCACATCCCCGGTTGCAATCCCCGACTCTTCGGTCACTCCCATTACTTTTTCGACTTTGCCATATTGGGCAAAAAAGGCCCCTAATCTGTCCTCAGATATGTCAGTGGGCACGCCATACACCGTTATGTTTGTTCTATGCATTCCCATATATTCTGTCTGAAGTCAAAGTGTTTTGGAAGTTAACACACTTTATTTGCGCAGTGGTAAATACTCAAGTGAATGATCTACGTAATCCCAGGTTTAATGTGACTTTGCACCATAGGTTTCTATTCGAGAACCGTTGGCAGCTTGGAGGTTGTATGATGTAGCTTTGGTCACCATGTTTGCTGTAGGCGGAATCACACTAAATTGTGTGCCTGTGTCAACTAAGAATAGGTAACCAGAATTGGTGTCCTTAACATAAAAAAGATGGTTAATATTTTTTCCCCCAGTAGCAAACACCATCACCACTTGCTGCCATGAACATTATTTCCCATTTGCTGTGTCAGTCTACTGCCAAAGAAATTTGCACTAAGTCGGCAAGGTTTACGATATTTATGTGCCTGGTGGCCAAACTTAGCATGATACCAACATACGTTATCCTGATATTTTTCCCTATTTCGTGACAACGATCTGTGTCTACGTTGTTGTGATTCAGGAGGAACTCAATTAGTGAAGTTGCATTTCTGTTGTTGCATAGACCTCTGAATATCCTGTACCTGAATAGAAAGTTGTGCTAACCTGTCACTAAGTTTACGCATGTCATCTGCATCAACCACCGATGCTACTGGCTGTCTCTGGGTCGCAGCATACATAGGTCTAGCTGGCTGGTTATCAGCTAGTTTTTGTAGTTCAATTTTATCTGGGAGGGAAGCTAAAATTTGGATGGTGTTCACGGGAAGCTTGTCCAACCAAAGCTGTCTTAACACTTTATCAGACATTGTGTTGCTTCCTAATAGTACTCGCATTTTACACAGCAGTTGTGACGGTTTACTTTGTCCCAAGCTTAAGTTATTAAAGAGGTCATGCAGCTTTTGTTCCTCAGATTGACCAGTTATATGGAGAATAGCTTCTTTTAGGTTTATCAGATGGCATCTCATCCAGGAGATCCGAAACCTCAATTGCTACCTCTGCCAGTAGCTTCTCTGCAACGTAGGCATATAGGGAAGTTTGTGAAGTTATCCTCTTGGCATTGAATATAGCACTTGACTGTGCGAACCAAACTGGCACATTGACACTGTTGTAAGCTGGCAAATTCAGTTATTATGGCTTCTGTGTGTGCATCAGTTTGCTCAGCCATACTGTTAATATCTCCTCGACGCAGAGTTAGGATACCAGTTAAGTTGGGTTTAACAACATGGTGATCAAATTTTTATCACTTAATGTAATCTCGATGGTCACATCCCCGGTTGCGATCCCCGACTCTTTGGTCACTCCTGTTACTTTTTCGACTTTGCCATATTGGGCAAAAAAGGCCCCTAATCTGTCCTCAGATACGTCAATGGGCACGCCATACACCGTTATGTTTGTTCTATGCATTCCCATATATTCTGTCTGAAGCCAAAGTGTTTTGGAAGTTAACACACTTCCAGCTAAGTGTTTGGCCTCTTGTTCAGACTTCATGAGCAAGTTCCATAAAACCCTTGAACACTTTGCTAAAATACAGGGAGTGATGTCCAAGGCCTTCAAACTTTCCTCCATGGTTTCCCTGCTAACACCAATTAAATTCTGACTTTTTGTGTCGGACGTTAGCAGGGAAATTGTTGTTATGTTTATTTCTTCAAAGTCTTCCTGGATAGTAAGAAGCTTGTTGCCTTTTGTGTAATCCTCGTATTTCTTTCTCAAATTTTCATAATACACATGGTCTTTTCTGGCCTGGTTTCCAACATTTTGGGTGGTACATTTTCACCCATCACCACCAGTGTTTGCAAATCTACCATAATAGCGCTGGGCACTATTATGATGGAAAAACTGTTTCTTTATTCTTTACAGTATTTTTTTAAAAATATATTTCACAAAATAACAAAACTTAAATAATAACATCAGAAATAAACAGAAACAATAACCAATTAAATATGAAAAAAAGAATAGAAAAAACTGGGGGAGGTAAAAAAGAAATACAAAAATGAAAATAAACAACAAAAGAAAATTCACAAATATATATGCACAAAACTAAAAAAGGACAAACTGAAAAATTCAAAAAGGTTTCAACATGCTGTGAGTTGTCATAAATTCTCACTGACTGGGTTTGCTCGTACATTCAATTTATATGTTTTTTAATCACGTGACAGGCTCCAAGAAGCATTGTTTTTTTGTCAGATCAAAAACTAGGTTGATGTTATTCGGATGTAGTGGTGAACAGGTAAATTGTATTTTTGATATTTGTTAACCACTCAGAAAACATCTTACAAAACTCGGTCTGATATGTTTTGTTTTGCTGATTGAGAACAATGTACGTGAAGATACATGAGATAATTATAATATTTAATGTCCAATGAGAAGTTAAGGTTTTCTGAAAATATGTCAGAAGCTGTGATCCGCTTTTTGCATGAAAATCGGCATTGAAGAAAAGTGGTAGCAGAATGCTAAAATACTCCCCCCACAGATTGAAAGTTTGAAGAGAAAAAAAAATTTCAATATGTATGATACTTTGCAAATTTTGTAGGCCAATGAACATGTCTGCCTGCTCGAGTTGTAGTTTTTTGTCAGAGGAGTTTCAAGTCGAATATCCTTCTCCTGGGTGGAAGAATTTTGATCAAGCAAGGTCAAAGAGTGCCTATTGGCATCAATGAAAGCAGGTTTCAACCTGCCAATGCTGACAGTGGTTGTCTTATCAAGATGGTAAAATATTTTGGTGCACGAGAGATAACTAGGTAAAGACAGGAATACATCGGTGTGAGAGGTTTTTTAACTGCATCTCTACATAGAAATACAAACTCATAGTTTTCCAAAGTTCTCAGTATGAAAATTGCTCTACTTGATGTGCGCATTGGGGTATATACGAGGTTGGACATGCTTCATTTAGGACTTGAAAGAACGCATGTAGATGGTCTTGTCGACATCTTTTTCCATCATTTGACTGGGGAGTATAAGTGGGCTCCCCAAAACAAGCTTGACAACATTATGCAGTGCTAGCATTACTAATGGTAATCTCTCAATCCATAATCGTGTGTCTTTGCTAGCTGTAAGTGCTGCCTTTAGTTACCTGTGAACCTTTCTACCAAACCATTTACGCACGGATGGTAAGCCAGGGTTATTATATGTTTAGTACCCAACAGTGACGTGTCACTTTTCACTTTTTCTAGGGTGGAATCCCTCTGCTCTTCTCTGGCTAAACATTCAAAATCTAATGTCTGTAACTTGACGGAATTCATAGTAGCTCTAGAAAGGGTGTCAGCAACGATGTTGTCGTTTCCATTAATGTGACGAATATTGGACGTACACTGTGTGATGTAGTGCAGCTGTCTTATGTCACAAGGGTTATACTTATCAGTTTTAGCATGCAAGGCATACACTAAAGGTTTGTGGTCAGTGAAAATTATAAAATTCCTGCCCTCTAACAGATGTTGGAAATGACAAACAGATATAAAGCAAGCAGTTCACGTGAGAAAGCCCAATATTTGCGTTGTGCTGAATTCAATTTCATGGAAAAGAATGAAAGTGGTTTCTTCACATTATCATTCTCCTGGTGTAATACGGCTCCCACAGTATCAGCAGATGCGTCCGTAGTAAGAGTAAGTGTCGCTTCTTCACTATCTGAAACGTAAGATAGTTTGGTATAATTAACCAAGGCTTCCTTGGCATTATTAAATGCTGACAGTGCATCGTCAGTTAGAATAATCTTGCTGTTCCTCCTTTGATTTTGTAACAAGTTTGTCAATGGAATCAGCACTTGTGAACAATGAGATATGAATTGTCTGTAGTAGTTAACTAAACCAAAACGTAGCTGTCAAAGTGTAGTTGGCTGTAGGAAGTTTTGAATTGCTTCGACTTTATGAGAGATGGGTGTAATCCCCTTCCCATCTATCTCATGACCAAGAAAGATCAGCTTCGGTACAGCAAATTCACATTTAGTAGAATTAATTTTAAGTCTGAAGTGCTTCAATCGCCGAAAAACCTGTTCGACATGATTGGTGTGTTCTTACTCGCAATCAAAATACCATCAATATAATCGAATGTGAAATGCAAACCACACAGTACTTTGTCTATAAGTCACTGGAAGGACTGCGCTGCATTTCTTAGACTGAAAGGCATTCTAGTAAACTTGAATAAACCAAACAGTGTAGTCACAGCTTTTGTGGATGTCGTCTTTTGCCACAGGAAATTGGTGAAGAGCCTTTCTCAAGTCCAACTTTGTAAAAATTGATGCTCTTTGTAAGGTTATTGAAAAGTCTTGTAGATGTGGGATCAGATATTTGTCTGGAACCGTTTGAGCATTAAGTCGCTGAAAATTGCCGCATGGTCTCCAAGCTCCAGCCTCCGATTTCAACACCATATGCAAAGGAGAAGCATATGGGCTAGATGATGGACAGATTATCCCTAAGTCCAACAGATGTTGAAACTCAATCTTAGCATTTTTATATTTATTGGGATGTAAACACCGTGGAAGTGAATGCACGGGAAGACCAGTCGTCTGTATCCTGTGTTCTGCATTGTGTAAGATTGGTTCCATATAGTTGAACGGCATCAGAATTTCTCGATATTTCCATAATAAGTGTTGAAGACCATTGGCAGTGGGTAGGGCTGTACTGATACCTGCTGTTGTCAATTTTGATGTATTTACCTTAATTGCAATATCAGTATATTTATCTTCTAAGTATCGTTGAGTTTAAAATGAGCCAAGAAATCAGCTTCTAGAATTGATGACTTTATTTGCGCAATGGTAAATACCCAAGTGAATGATCTACGTAATCCCAGGTTTAATGTGACTTTGCACCAAATCTAATATAACATGACAAGAACGGTCTGAAAATTAACGGAAAAAATTTTTTTCATGATAAAAGTATATTTCATTATTGAGAAGAAACACTAAAGTATTTTTTGAGTAATTTTTGAAATTTTTTACTCATTCTTAGCATGTCCGAAATTTTAGTTAAAAAAACTTGTTTACAAAATTACGAACAAAAGCTCGATATCGGCCATATTTTTTAAAATTTTAAAAATAAGTTTCAAACCTTCTTTAAAATTTGTTTAAAAATTAATTATACGTATTTCAAAATTTATTCTAAGAAATTTAGAAAATTTGAAGTTTGTTTAAAATATTTTGAAAGAAACTTTTACTTACTTTTTTCGTAGAAAAATGTTTTTAAAGATAAAAGAGCCGATCTTTCACGTCACCGCCGATTGAGAGGGCGATGAGTGATGACGTCTATAAATTATTGACAGCTGACGTGAGATTTGAGTTCTCCTACGGAAGGACATAATGGACATATCACTTTTTTTAAGCGGGCCTACTTAAGTAGTACTTTGTACTATTTAAAATAAAAAAAAAAAACTTTCGCCATTACAATTTTTTTTTAAAGCACTGTAACCTTATTTTGTTGATGGTATCTGGAGAAATTATAAATACTATTTAAAAAAATTAAGATACAAGTGCTGCACTGCTGTTTGAGGGCCCATATAGACCCCTCTAAAGTCAATTCAGATTTGCTATTATAAAAAAATTTTCATCCATAGTAAAAATAATCAAACATAGTAAAAAATCATTTTGTCACATCCCTATATTCTCAAAAAAAAATAAATAAATGGATTTTTTTTTTTTAGGTTAAAAATGACTTATCTGGAAAATATCAGGGAAAGTTTATCTGAATCCAATGAAACTAGGTATTTTCTGAAAGGAAACAAGGTTTCATCTAAAAGTGTAAATGACTGAAATGTTTTTTAGTTTTCTAGAGGCAAAATGTGATTCTTACAGCTTACTTATTATAAAACCCAGGTTGTGTTTATATTGGATCGAATTTCCTACATTTTTCAACCGATTTCAACAAAACATTACAGGACTACGTAAAATTACCCTGCGGTGGTTGTGATAGCGCCAAGAATTGGAAAAACAATTGTTTTTAGACGAAATCAATTTGAAAACACGATTAAGACGAATCACTGTCAAGAATGAAAGTGGGGGTAACTCACATCGAGTTATACTTATTATAAAGCCCAGGTTGTTTGTGTGTGTGTCCTCGTTTATATATGGGATTGGATTTCCTACATTTTTCAACCGCTTTTTCTTTATTTTTACATTCAGAATGCTTTCAAAATTACATTTACAAGACAATTGTTTATAATAAAATTCAATTCAAATGGTAGGCTTTTTGTTTGAGTTTGGGTTTGACCAATTTAAAAAAAAAAAATATTTAAGACATGCATGTCCGTCAACCTTAAACAATAATCTTTGTCAATTTTATTTTTCAGTCTTCATGATGGTCGATACTTGATCTATCTCTTACTGTTACATCCCCAGGCAACGCGGGGCTCTACTGCTAGTAAATTATAAATGGAAATTTTCCCATTGCACACATAAAATTGAGAATTTGCTTGAGAACTATGCTGGGCTTAATGTTGCTGACGAATGGGAATTTTCACCTAATATTGTGTTGGATTTTCCTATGACAAAAACAAACAGTTTAATCAGCTTTGGCTGAGGGAGATAAAATTTTACAAGAAATTATACTAATTTTAAGTACACTTATGAAATTTCATGGTCTTCTTATGCTCAATTTATTAAATTTTACAAATAGCTCATAAAGAAATGTCATGGCTAAAAAACATAATGCAAAAAATAATACTGTATAAATTTCATTGAATAGGTAGCTGATAAATGTAGGTATCCTCATTTAAAAATCTTATACATTTTGTTAATTTTTATAACATATCTTTATATTTAGCTATAACAGTATAAAAAATGATTATTTTATGCAATACTCTTGATTTATTAAGTTAAGTAACATTTCGAAATTGAAAAAAGATGCAATGCATGTTGTCAGACTTTCGTGAAAATTTGGTGGCCCTGAAAAGGGCCGTTTTCTTTTTTCTGCTATTTTTCCCATAGCTGGGACCCTAACAGGTACTTCTCCTCATGTCAAAGTTGTCCTGGGAACAACACCAACTCCTCAATCAGCTTCATGTTGTCTATCCTGGAATGTCACTATATGTGATGTCCAAATCGTGCATGATAAAATCAGTGGCCATATCACACTTATGCAAATCATAGTCCTCACTTTCGGTTTCATAGAAAATATTATAATAGGGATCAGAAAAGTGATTCACTGACCCAACAAATAACTGGTCAACAGAATTGACATTCCAAATGTGGGTAATTCGTTGACCAGTTAATTTGCCGTGTAATATGTCCCAAATTTTTGAAACACAGTCAAAATCCAAGGAAGGAAATTCTGCCTGAATGTCACTAATAGTGTGGTTTAATTTCATTAATCTCTTATGCGTTTGGTTGCGTTCTTTTTTGTCCTGTAACAATCTTTTTTCTTTTATTCTTTTTTTCATTTCAGTTTCTACCATTTTTGTTTAGACTTCCGTTCAGCACACACGTGAGTACTATATGGTATTGCCAAATTGCAATAATTATAATTTGTTAAAAAATGACCAAACATTGTTCCTTTTTGCTTTAATTAAGTGACTAATGCTGGATACATAAGCATTTGGAGAAATCCTTTTTTTTTTTTCACAATACTCACCAATAACGCTTTCTATTTCCATAGTATGCTGCCGAACGGAAGTTAAAACAGTTTCCACTGAATTTTCCACAGTAGAGAAAGACTTACTGTATTGTCTTTCTAAAACGTCAATAATTCCTTTTACGGATGCAGAAAACATTTTTTTGAACATTGAAAAATCAATTGGGGCAACCAGGAAAATTTTCTTATCTTTTTCTGGTAACAAGTTACCAAAAAAGTCTTTTTCAAGTTGGCAAAAATCACGAAATTCAAAATTTTTCAATGTCTGAAGGACACTTTTCACAACAGTTATTGTATTAACAGGATCTTGAGTTGCACTCAGGTCAGTGTAAAATGTTTTCATCCATGGGCCTGAAAACAATTTTCCCACTAACCCAAGCACTTGCAGTTCTATAACTGCTGCTTCATTATTAACCAGTATTTTCAGCTTTTTTAACCACTTTATTAGTGGGTTTTAAAGCGAAAAAAACAAATATTTTTTAAATCTACAAAAATGGAAAATACATGCCTCCCAGTTTAAAAATAACATGTAGCCTGTGTCCAAGGAATCTAGGAACATCAGATAATGGCAACCTTTGTTCCTCAAAGAAATCTTTGATCAGTGTAACATGGCGATATTTATTACTGTACCGTAATGCATTCATGGCCATAATAATATGCCATGCTACACAGTCATCAGAAAATTTATTCGGTTCACACGCATGCAGTTCCTTCTTAATGCGGGAAGAAACTGCTTCAAGTGGGTGAACATTGCAGTTTAACTCAATAAGACTTTTGTCCCAGTCTTTTTCAAGTAGAAAAAGAGTCGAGTGGTTGACTGGTGCCTGGTCAGTCAAGCAACCCTTAATATTTGACACTATTTTTCTAAATGTAATATCGAAACTTAAACCAGAAACTTTTGAATGCAACTCAGAAAGTTGTCGGACACTCTGTAAAATATGCTGCCGATAATCCTCTGCAGTCCCACCAGGTAAATGTTCAATGGACACAAGATGGGATGAAGATGGTGTTGTTATCATAACACAATTCACATGAACCCCATCTTGTGTTGTTGCATCGAAAATTAGCGTGCAATTGTCAGATGCAAGAATAGAATTAACAGTTTTTACATCAGAAAAAAAACCCAGCTCACCTACCATACGGCCAACTGTTGTTTCTGATTTTATGGGAAACTTTGGTTCCTGTATATAATTTGCTAATTTTGTTAAAAGTCCAGGGACATTTTTGGCTGCCACTCCACTTAACAAACAGGAGTAGTGAATTTTCCTGGATGTTAATTGTGTGGACTTATTTGTTTTTTTTACTCTTTTGAACTTTTTAAAATACATTGCAGTTTCTGCAATTTTTGTTTTAAATTGAAAATCATTTTTTTTTGTTTTAACACTTTTGTTCTTAATGTCTTGTTTTGTTTCCTCAGGAAAATGGTCTCCACTGGGATTGCTGGGGTTTCCATTGGGGTCTCCACTGGGATTGCTGGGGTGGGGTCTCCACTGGGATTGCTGGGGTATCTGATTCTACCAACTCCTTACAGATATTTTTAAATTTAATAAAATTTTTTCCAGTGTGTCGGGATTTATATATCCGCATCAGTTTCAATATAGTGGCATATGACACTGCAAGAAAACCATTTTTGGCATTCTCGCAAGATGCCCATGACTGTATGGTCCTCACTGACAATCCATCGAAAAATTTTTTAAAAATATGGCCGTAGAGAACTGGCTGTCCACATTCCACAGAATCGTAACCAATCAAGGCTTCTGCAGTTTTGTTCATCTGGAAATATCAAACAAAAAAAAAAAAAAAAAAAAAAGAGCAAATTAATTCCCAATGAAAAATACTTAATGGAGGTATTAAATAAAGAAACAATGTCAGCATTGATTTTCAATTCAAGATAATGTATTCTTAATTGAAACAACAACTAATTAAGAGCAAATGATGACAAACAAAGCAATGTAAATATTTATTGAAACAAAACAATAAAAAGAATTTATTGAAACAAAACATTGAAATAAAAAGAAGGAAATGTAAAAACAAAAATACTTTGAAGAAAGAAAAAAAAAATTCAATAAAAAATTGAAATATTTAAATTGGTATATCTTTAAAAAAAAAAGAAACTGAATTAAAAAAAACTAAAAAAATGGTACAAATTCCACAACTATTGAAATAAATTCAAAGAAAAAAAAATTTCCAATTTAGGATAAAAAATAATTAAGCCAATTGAACTTACTTGGAAAAATAGGACACAAATATGGCAGAGGTTGGTGGCAGGCAGAGTATATTTAAATTGGTATATCTTAAAAAAAAAAAAAGAAAAAAAGCCACTGAATTAGAAACACACTAAAAACAAAGTCACAAATTCCACAACTATCATGAAATAAATTCAAATAATTATAAAAAAAAAATTTCCAATTTAGGATAAAAAATAATTAAGCCAAAATAAATTCAAAATAAAGTTTAAAAAAAATTAAAAACAAAGAAACAAAATCTATTGTACAGAGTATATTTAAATTGGTATATCTTTAAAAAAACAAGAAAAAAAAGCCACTGAATAAAAACACATTAAAAATTTCATGAAATAAAATCAAAATGAGTTTAAAAAGGAAAAGGCCTGGTAATGGAAAAATACAATGAAATAAGAAAAAAGTATATTTGAATAATATAAATTCACAAAATTGAAAAATTGCATTGAAATAGATAAAATATGAATTGGTACTTACTTTTCAAAAGTTGGTGTAGCTGCGGGCACTTCGTCGTCTTGTTCAATTTTTTTAACTTAATAAAAAAATAAAGAAAATGATGCACACACGTGTTTCAACAGGAACAGTTTACTAAATTAAAGGGCTGTATACAGCGAAGAACAGCCCTTAAATACTAGACAGAAACTCAATCCACGTGACGTTATTTTTATTGCACGCACCAAACTTCCGGTCTTCCGTAGATTTCATTGGTAAACTATTATTGACACAAATTAATTTTTTTAATATACGAAGACTCGTTAGTTTTTAATAAGCTTTGGAAATTATAATCTGTAAATATGTATCTACATAAAAACAACATTCGTTAAGTTGTACGAGCTTTTCCATAATTTTAGAAGAATTAAACAACATAATGAAAAAGAAAAATAATGGTTGCTGAAAATACAAAAATATTGTACGTAATTGTTTTAAAAATTCATTTTTCATCGAAAATATTGTCCATGTTTATAGGAATAAATAAAAGCAATTAAAAGCTTTGGAAATTAAATAATATTTTTGTTTTATCGAGTTTTTGTATGTTACACTTCAGAGACGATTTTCAGGTAGAGGGGCTTAAACTAAAAAAAAAACAAAAACATGATTTTGTTTCCTCAAAGCATTGTGCTTTTAACTAATATAATCACTAAACTCCTCAAAATTGAAATTATAGAGTTTTTGTACAATTAGTTAGAGCGGGTAAATACATATGAAAAAAAAAATTTCTGCGATGACTTTACTAAAAAAAAATGTATTTATAATAAGTTCCATCATTTGTAAATAGTTTCTGAAAATTTCATTAAAATCCGACAATTATTTTCATTTTTGCAAGATTTTCCAAATTAATGTGTGTCAAACGGGAAAAAACGCGCCAAAATGTTTTAATTTATCATTTATCAGCCAAGCTGATAAAAAGAGAAACAAGGTCTTTTAATCAAAATTTACAATGTTCTAAAAAAGAAGGAAAAATTTCAAAAATAAGTAAAAAAAATACTTTGATCTTTCCTCTAAAAAGTAACATAAGCATTTAGACGCGAAAATTTTGTTTTCATCAACTTTGGCGTCTTTTTAATCATGCTATGCTCTGTTTTTAGCGATTTCACAGAGTTACCTACGTTATCCTGATATTTTTCCCTATTTCGTGACAACGATCTGTGTCTACGTTGTTGTGATTCAGGAGGAACTCAATTAGTGAAGTTGCATTTCTGTTGTTGCATAGACCTCTGAATATCCTGTACCTGAATAGAAAGTTGTGCTAACCTGTCACTAAGTTTACGCATGTCATCTGCATCAACCACTGATGCTACTGGCTGTCTCTGGGTCGCAGCATACATAGGTCTAGCTGGCTGGTTATCAGCTAGTTTTTGTAGTTCAATTTCATCTGGGAGGGAAGCTAAAATTTGGATGGTGTTCACGGGAAGCTTGTCCAACCAAAGCTGTCTTAACACTTTATCAGACATTGTGTTGCTTCCTAATAGTACTCTAATATAAATTTTATACAGCAGTTGTGACGGTTTACTTTGTCCCAAGCTTAAGTTATTAAAAGAGGTCATGCAGTTTTTGTTCCTCAGATTGACAAGTTCTATGGAGAATAGCTTCTTTTAGGTTTATCAGATGGCATCTCATCCAGGAGATCCGAAACCTCAATTGCTACCTCTGCCAGTAGCTTCTCTGCAATGTAGGCATATTGGGAAGTTTGTGAAGTTATCCTCTTGGCATTGAATATAGCACTTAACTGTGTGAACCAAACTTGCACATTGACACTGTTGTAAGCTGGCAAATTCAGTTATTATGGCTTCTGTGTGTGCATCAGTTTGCTCAGCCATACTGTTAATATCTCCTCGACGCAGAGTTAGGATACCAGTTAAGTTGGGTTTAACATAGGTACCTCCACGAAATCGCTAAAAAAAGAGCATAGCTTGATGAAAAAGACGCCAACCTTGCCGAAAACAAAATTTTATTGTCTAAGTACTTATGTTATTATTAAGAGGAAAGACCAAAGTTTTTTTTAATTATTTTTTTAAAATTTTCCTTCTTTTTAGAACATTCTAAATTTTGATTAAAAAAACCTTTTTTCTATTTGTATCAGCGGAACTAGTAAATAACATAGACAATTTTTAGCATTTTTTTTGGTATGACACACATTAATTTGAAAAAAAATTGCAAAAATAGAAATAATTATCGGATGTTAATGAAACTTTCAGGAACTATTCACAGATGATCGAAATTATTATAAATATTTTTTTTTTATGAAAGTCATGGTAGAAATATTTTTTAAAAATATTTATTACCCCCCATAACTAATTTTATGAAAACGCTAGAAATTGATCGCATCGGTTTTAGTGATTACAATAATTAAAAGCACAGGGCTTTGAGGAATGCAAATCATGTTTTTTTTTTTTGTTTTTAATTGATATCGCAGTACCTGAAAATCAGCTCTGAATTGTAACATACAAAACTCAACAAAACAAAGATATTATTTAATTTCAAATGCTTTTATTTGCTTTTAGTTGTTTTTATGAATATGGACAATATTTTCTGAAAGCAAAAAAAAATTTTTTCGATGAAAAATGAATTTTTAATACAATTATTTGTTATTTCATTAATTATAATAGATTTTACATTTAAGTTGTTAAAATATTATAAAATTAGTTAAAAGTCGCACCGGCTTTCATAAGTGTACTTATGAGATAGATCTTTTTAGCGTTGTAAATTGTATCATTTTGACTAATCAGAAGATCCCCAGTAATTAAGAAATGTAATTTTGTGCTTATAATCGAGCTGTAATTATAAAATACGGAAGACCAACCAGAATATAATTTAGTTGCGTTATTTGAGTTAAGCATTGTTCTCCGCTGTTAAGGCCTTTACTTTTTATGAAAACACGTGTGGAGTAGTTAATTTGATTTTTCAATTTCAACTGAGAAGGGTACCTACAAGTATCAGTATCATCTTATGAAATTTATATAATCTTATTTTTATATTAATCTCAGTTACGACATTTTTCCATAAATGAAATATCAAAATTAATAATAAAATGAATGCAAATACAAATAACAGTAGAATGTAATAAATGCACATAAAATTATAGTATTTTATGTACAATTCTGATAAAATTTCATAAGAAAGTTACCTATAAATTAATTAGATACCTTTCTTAAGAAATATGAAATTTAATGTCACTCTTAACAGTTTTATTTTAATTTCTTTACAATATATTTCCCATAAAGCATCATAAACGTAAAGGTGAAAGCTAAGTACAAAAAAAAAAAAAAAAAATTAGACCGCTGAAAGTTTTTTGTTAAAAATAACAGGGGTAAATAATTTGTTCACGTAAATGTAAATTATTTCACTTTTCTCCTTCAAGTAGAACAAATTAGCCTCATGGAATTCGTAAATATATCATTCATCACATGTCAAGAGACGCAAAAAGTTTATGACCTGCTTTGTTTTATTTTCAAATTACATCTTTTTGGCACAAAAGCTAAGTTAAGTTTGGTTCAAAATATTTTAAATAAACATTATAATTTCTGATTTTCTTAAAATAAGTTTTGAAAAAATGATAATTGATATTTAAAAAAATTTCAAAGTCAGATTTCCAGTTTTTTTTTAAAATGGAAAAAAATGGTCAATTTGCTGACTCTAAAAAACTAGATTTTTAACGAAAATTTCGGACGTGCTAGGAACGATTAAAAATGGAAAAAAATACCCCCAAAATACTTTGACCTTTCCTCTTAATAATAACAAACATTTAGACGATAAAATTTTGTTTTCGTCAAGTTTGGCGTCTTTTTCATCATGCTATGCTCTTTTTTTAGCGATCTCGTGGAGGTACCTAGTTTAACAACATGGTTATCAAATTTTTAAACATCAGTACGAACATCAGAGTTGCCAATGTGAAATCTGAGTAAGTCTCTTATTAAATATCGCTCAATACATTTCCACGCACATTCGTATTCAGGGTCGCCATTTATGTAGCAGTATTGACAGTGTAAATCAACCCGCACACTTTTTACTTTACGAATGTGTAAGCAAACAAAAAGCAAACAAGAGAAAGAACACAATAAAATAACTTTTCATAATAGGTACATATTTATATCTATAAATGTCAACGGTTTTACATGAATTGTTAATATGAGTTTTAGTTCCCTTTGATTGGGTTAAAGTCTTTACTACTAAAATATTTTTTTACCTGAGCTCACAAAAAGTTGAATTAATTTGTTGCTCAAAATGTTCACTGAAAGAGAGTTTAAAAAATCCTGTAAAGCTGAAAATATGTTGATAAACTTTTAGCTTTAAAGAATTTGGAGAAGTGAATGTTCCGTAATGTCTAATTTGTTTTAGTTGCTCATAGTTGAATGTATTGTTTGTAATGTTTGTAATTAAGTTTCATAAGATTCAATAGCGTGATTGAATAGTTTTTAGTAAATTTCAGAAGAAGCTGGTGAGTGAGTTATTTAGTTGAAATTTTAGCTTGAATTACAGTGAAGTTATTTCATGTTAAAGAACTTGAGATTCTAACTTTGTGCTTCACTGCAGTAATAATACAAGCGTTGTAAACTCATTTAGCAAATGCTAGTCGTTGTAAATTCTCAATGACTGGGTTCGCTCATACTTTCAATTTATATGTTTTTAATCACATGACAGGCTCCAAGAAGCATTGTTTTTACATCAGGTCAAAAACTAGGTTGATGTTATTTGGAAGTAGTGGTGAACAGATAAATTGTATTTTTAATATTTGTTAACCACTCAGAAAACATCTTACAAAACTCAGTCTGGAGCCTGATATGTTTTGTTTTGCTGATTGAGAACAATGTACATGAAGATACACGAGATAATTATAATATTTAATGTCCAATGAGAAGTTAAGGTTTTCTGAAAATATGTCAGAAGCTGTGACCTGCTTTTTGCACGAAAATTGGCATTGATGAAAAATTTAACTTAGACAAAAGTTTCCTTTTATGAAAGATATTGAGTGAAAAAGTTTGTTGTGTAAAATTTTCTAATCTCTCATTGTTATGAAAAAGGGTTTGAGTGGAAGTGAAGAAGACTGAGTCAGTATAGCTTGAGTGAAGCTTTATTCTACTAAAAATCTACTCCGGTAGCAAACTGTTACAAGAAAATGGCTGACGACATCACATAGAGAAGAAGACAAAAACAAAGGGAAATCATTCAGTCCTTGAAAGTCAGAGAAAGATTAAAGAGTTCTTTTATCTTCACCACATTCTCCCCCACCTAAGAAAAGTTCAAGTTCATATGGTTTTTTGGGAAGGGGTGGTTTCTATGGGTGTCTCTGCTCAAACTGAAAATAGAGAAAAGAGAAAAACATATTCAAAGCTGATAATTTTCCGCTAAATACAGAGCTATCCAAGGGCAGAGGATGAGGAGATGTAAGAGTGGAATTTTCAGTGGTGTGGTTTTCAATGGCAGCTGAATCATCAATAACAGAATTTTCGAGAGCATTCTGCAAAGGAGGAGGAGTAGTGTTAGACTGGATAGGGGCATCCATTGGATCAAGTTCTGTGTGTGAACTGTTCGTTTTGTCACTCAATGGTGCAATATGGTGTAGAGACACTGTTGTTTCTCGTCCATTATTAAGTCGCACATGAGCGTAGTTCAGATTGACTTTGAGTATGTCAACTGTCTTAACTAAAGACTCATATTTACTCCTGCATACATGGTGCCTCAGGAGCACTGATTTTGATTTTGTTAACTATGTTGGTATGGAATCACCAGAAGCTGATTTCCTTTGGAAATTAAACAAATGTTTATGAGGAGTACAGTTCAAGGCAGTGGAAAGCAATGAGCAATTGCAATGGAGTGCTACATGTAGAATCTTTTCCCAACTAGCAATTGGGAGATTATTAGACCGTAGAGCCAGGCTCACTGTTTGCCTGATGATACCATTGTACCTTTCTGCTTGTCCATTGCTCTGTGGATTAAAGGCAGTTGTTCATCTGGTAGCAATGCGTTGAGAAAGTAGAAAGCCTTTAATTCGTCCAACATAAAAGCTTTACTACAATCAGAGGGCATAAAAGAAGGGTCTCCAAAAATGGAAAATAAACTGGTTAGATGTTTCTTGACAGTCACTGCTGAGACATCAGCACAAGAGTAAGCGAAAGGAAAACGGGAGTATTTGTCAACTGCTGTTAGTATGAACCGATTGCGAGAATTTGAAGGTAAAGGTCTTTTGAAGTCTATACTTAATTTTTCAAAGGGTTTGCTTGCTTTTATGAGTGTTCGAGGAGGCATTTTAATGAATCTAGGCTTTATCTCGGAACACACCTGGCATGACCTGGTTACTGCACTTAATCTTCTACAGAGTATGATATATTTTTATTTCTGACAAAATGCAGCATTCGGGTTACCCCAGGGTGACATAAATCTTTGTGCAAGATTTGTAGTTTGTCAACAGAAATGGTAGAAGAGCAGATTCGTGATAAAGCGTCCACAGCAGCATTTTGTTTTCTCGGACAATACACTGTCGTAACTGAAACAGGCAAGTTCTAATTTCCATCTTGTAATCTTAACTTATTTTTACTTTTAAGATTGAACATGTAAGAGACAGATTTCTGATCAGTGATGAGCCTAAAATATCTTCCGAGTAATAAGTGTTGCCATTTTCAAATCACTTCTACAATTGCATAGGCCTCCTTTTTAACTGATGAGTGCTTTTGCTTGGCAGAAGTTATGTTCTTGAAAAGAAAGCTAGAGGCTGATGGTTTTGGATTAGAGGGGCAGCAACAGCATGTTCCGAAGCTTCAGTCTCAATCTCAAATGGTAGAGTAGTCTATAGCCACCAGGGATGATTTTGCGATCTCCTTCTTTAGATACTTGAAGGCATCCGTTTGTTCTTTAGTGAGAGGAAAATGGGTAACTCTAGTTAAGGGATGTAATTTTTCAGAGAAATTTGATATCCACCTAGAATAGTGAGAGAACATCACCATTGCTCTTCGGAGAGAGGTATGGTCTTGAGGTACTGGCAGATCCACCAATCCCTTGAGTTTTTCGGGGTCAGGTTTTACTGAACCCATGCTTATAGTATACCCAAGCAAGTCCACTGAACTAAGTGAATAATGACATTTACTTTTATTCAGTGTTAGGCCGTACTTTGCCACACTACTCATAAATTTCTTTAGATTGTTGTCATGTTTAGCCTGGTTATGACCACAGATAGTAACATTGTCGATATAGGCGTAGGTTCCTCGGAGGTCTTCTCGCTTGATAATGTCATCGATGACTTGCTGGAAACTTGCTACTCCATTGGTCACTCCAAAAGGGATTCGATGAAATTGGTACAGAGACCCAGCAGCTTCGAAGGCAGTATATTTTCATTCTTCTGGTTTGATGGCAACCTGGTGATAGGCACTGGTTAGATCAAGTGTGCTAAATACCTGATAACAGGCAATCTCCTTTACCATGTCCTCTATCCAAGGAAGTGGATAAGCATCCAGAAGAGTGAACCGATTTATTGTCTGGGAATAATCCACGACGAGTCTCTTTTTGTGATTTTCAGGAGACACTACCAGTGTTTGGGCTCGCCAGGGTGATTGAGATGGCTCTATAATTCCATCCTTCAGCATATGCGATGTTTCTGAATGAATTTAGTGTCAGGTAGGCTATGTCTTCTGGATTTTACTGCTATTGGATTGTCAGTCAGAAGTTAGATTCGCAAACAGAGAGGGGTAAGGGACACTATTAATTGCAGTTAATCCACAAACAGTGAGAGGTGGAAGCAGTCCCCCGAAAGGTATTTTTACTGAAGAATGCTGACGTGGGAAATTATGTCCAAGAATGACATCACAGCATAAATTAGCCATAACGGACAACTTGACATTACTGTACTCTCTACCGCTTAGATTGAGGGATACTATACAATGTCCAAGAGTAGAGGATGAATGGGAACTGCTAGCCATAAAAATTCTTTTTGAACTTGGTGAGATTGCCAATCCGAGCCTTTTAACCTCGTCAGAATTAATAAAATTTTCTGAGCTGCCAGTATCAATAAATATTTTTAGAGACTTGCCTTTGATTTTTCCATGCAATGTCGAGCAAGATCGACTCTCTGAGAAATTATAAGATAGAATGGAAAACGCAAGAGTAGATGCACTATGGTTGATAGCAGCTGCTGTAGGTGATCTGCAGACACAAGCAAAATGTCCTTTCTTTTTGCAATTTTTGCAAATGGAGTTTCAGGCAGGGCATCTAATTCTGTCATGTCTCTGATTCCCACAGAAGAAGCATTTTGTCCAGAGATGGCGGCCACGGTATGTTCCTCATAGCACCCAGGCTGATTGTCATCGTCAGTTACCTCAGTTTGAACAGTAGAGACAGATACGTTTAGTGATTTCTGTTGAGAGTAGGATGCTAATTGTTTCTGTGCCATCTCAAGAATTAGCACCTGGTCATAAGCAGTGCCTAGATGTAGTGTTTTGTTTTCCAGGAGTTGTCGTCTGATGTGATTAGACAAAATTCCATTTATAAATGCGCCTCATATGTATTCGTCTCTTGGCTGTATTGCTGTAACAGCCTGGAACTCGCAATTCTTGGTGAGTTTCTTTAAAGCTTGCAAATACTGGTCTACGCTATTGTCAGTTTGTTGATGACGAGTAGCCAGCAGGTGCCTACAGATGATGGTATTTCTAGTCTGCACAAACGCTCCTTCCAGAACATCCATGGCTGAATCGTAATCGTCCATGTTGGAGATGTGTTTAAAGATAGTGGTAGAGACGAGGTTGATAAGTAGATTTAGTTTCAGTCCATCTGTCAGTGGATTCTGTTGTTGTGTTCCACTGGCTGCTTTGAGAAAGATACAGAAAGATCTTTTTTTTTTTTTTTTTTTTTTTTAAGTTGTCTGTTTTTTTAACTGAATTAGGACCATTTTGCATGGCTGAATCTAAAAATGACATCCATTTTTCTCAATCAGGTCAGAATTTGATTTTGAAAAATCTGATCTTCTAACTAAATTGATTAATTTTTGTGACATTGTCAGTTGATTTTTGTTAATATATCTCATCCAAAAAAGGTTTTAGGAGAAAAAAAATAATTTCCTAACAGAATGTATTAATTAATTGTTACAAACCTCAGTTTCTGTAAATTGAATAATAGACATTGATAAAGGTAAGTACATGTAAATTGAACATTACGTCGTCATTGTGCAAAATTCAGGGCATGAACTTCTGTTTCTTCTGTAGATGTTGTATTTGTCATATTGTCTGGTCGTTTGTAGACTAACTTCCTTTCTTCTCCCCGTCTTTCATACACTGCATATTTATATTTTCTCAAATCTCATGGTCGTTGTGATTTTGCCTTAATTTGTCAGCATAAAAACAATATGGCTTCCCCACAAGATTCTTTTTACATATGGATGGCCATAAGTTAAGTATTTTTTTTTTTTTCAAACTACATGAGCCCCTGATCTCATGTTAGATAGTCATCCATCCATTTGGGCAGGTGTCACTGTCTTTGCGATCTCTGCAGTGTTTGGGGCTGAGCCTCATGAAAACTTCTCCCATTGTCTCCTTCATTCTCTGAATCCTCCTGAATCACTCTATGGTCAAGAACATGTCTTGACATACCATCCACCAAAACATTGTTGTGTGACTGCACCCCGGTAAACGTTCCTCTTGTCCATTTTGTCGTGCAGCGGGCTCCAGTTTCTCCACATTTGGCAACTGCTGTAGTGGCACCAAAATACTTTCTGGGAACCCATTAACAAACATGAGGTTCACAATCTGCTCTTGTCCACTTCCTTCAAACCCTGCTACTTCCGCCAGTCTTTGTTTTTTCGTTGCATACACATCAATGGCTTTGCCGGTCCACTGCATCTTCACTAGCTTTGCATATGCAGAAAAAACTCCATCCGTAAAGGCTGTTTTTAACTTAGCCTCTATTTTCTTTGAATCCCGTTGATCCTCTTCGTCAACTGGAGATATAAGGCCAGGGCATCTCCTTCTAAAAACAGGGACATAAAGCTTGCGAGGTTGTTGACTTTTGCAGTCTCGCTACCAATTTCACTTTCGCCAACCAGGCCATCAAATCACCTTCACCACTGAACGTTTTCACCATATCGACGGTTACTTTGCGATTACCCTCCATATCATCACTGCACTTATAACAGATATATACGCCGAAATAGCTTGTAGATGTTGTATTTGTTGTATTGTCTAGTCGTTTGTAGATTAACTTCCTTTCTTCCCGCTGTCTTTCATACACTGCATATTTATATTTTCTCAAATCTTGAGGTCACCATGATTTTGCATTAATTTGTCAGCATAAAAACAATATGACTTCCCCAGATTCTTTTTACGTACGGATGTCTATGAGGTAAGTATATTTCTTTTTCAAACTACATCTTCAAACCCCTCGAATGTTCAGCAGCTGAATAGTGTCCATGCACCTGCCTCTGTTTTAGGCACCATATGCAATAGAGATGCATATGGGCTCAACAATGGGTGAATTATTCCCAAGTTTAACATGTTTTGGAACTCAGCTTTTGCCAACTTATAATTCTCCAGACATAGAGGGCATTGGGGTGAATACACAGGAGATTCCGTTGTTTGAATCCTATGTTCTGCGTTATCACATATGGGTTCTGTATACTTAAAGGAAGTAATAATTTCCAGATACTTTTATAGTAGGTGTTGTAAACCATTAGCAATAGGCAAAGCCACACTAATGCCAGTGGTTGTAAATTCTGCTGTAATTTTCTTAATGTTGAACTCAGTAGCCTGATCCACTAGAGACTGGGATGACATATTAACACTCAGGCCAAAATGAGCTAGGAAGTCTGCTTCCAAGATTTTACCTGTGCAACTGTAAAACCCCCTGGGAATGACCTATGAGTCCAAAGGTCTAATGTCAGTGAGACTTCCCCAAATGTCTCAATATGGGATCCATTGGCAGCTTGCAGGAGATTTTCTTTGCCGCCATGTCTAGTTTTGGCGGAATTACGCTAATCTGTGCACCTGTATCTTTAAGGAATAGATATCCTGAATTGATATCTTTGATATAGAATAGAGGATTAAGAGGCTTTTCCCCCGGCAACGAACGCTGTCGTTATATGCTGCCAGGAAGGTCGTTTCCTGCCTGCTGTCTTGAGTTGTTGCTTGATAAGTTTGTGTCAAATTTGCAGGATTTATTACACCGCCGAGCTTGTTGGCCATATTTGAAATGGTACCAACATATATCTTACTTCTGCCTGTTACTGCATTCTGAAGTTGACCTGTGTCTCTGCTGTCACAATGAATATCCGTCTTGTTCACTGTGGCTGAAGTTCTGTTGATGTATAGTTCTCTTTAAATCTTGTAATTGTAAGGCAAGCTCTGCTAGTCCATTTTTAAGTTTACGTAACTTGTCTGCGTCATCCTCTGATGCTACAGACAGTGTTTGGACTGCAGTGAAAACAGCGCTAATTGTCTTATTGTCATTAATCTTGTCCACTATTTCAGCTAGTCTCTGTAAATCCAGGTTGTCCAGAAGGGAAGCTAATATCTGGGTGGTATGCGTAGGAAGTTTATCCATTCAAAGTTTTTGCAGAACAGTATCAGATATTGTATTACACCCTGACAGTGCTCGCATTTTGCGTAGTAATTGAGAAGGTTTGTTCTGATTTCAGTTGTTAAATAGGTTGTGCATCCGCCACTCTTCAGATTTGCCAGTTCTGTGAATAATGGCTTCTTTTAACACGTCATATGGCTTGTCTGTCGGCATTTTGTCTAAGAGGTCTGATACTTCGATTGCCATGTCTGCTGGTAAATTTTCCACAACATAGGCATAGCAAGAGATTTGCGATGATATTTTTTTTGCATTAAATATGGCATTCAATTGTGCAACCCGTATCTGCATGTTTGTGTTATTATATACCAGTAAATTGACAATAATAGCTGCCTCCGTGTGTGTGTTCATTGATTCAGCCATGGTTCTTCACTGAGGTTAATATCTCATGAAAAATGTGTCCCTGGATATTCTGTTTGTTGAAGATTGGTGTAGAGTGAGGACACCAGTTGCAGAGTATTAACTGTAAAGGTCAATTTTAAATTGCCGAACGTTGTGGTCACCAATTGTGGAGGTTGGGCTAAATGATTAAATTATATGGATCTGATACGTAGTACAGGGAAGAAAGCTAGAATAGAATTGTTACGTAGTAAAGAGAAGAAAGCAAGGATAGAATAACCTTTTCTTAAGGCTTTACTGAACTTAATTCACAGCAGTCAGTAATCAACAAAGGAAAGAATTTAGAATGAAAAGGAAGAACGTAGCTTTTAAAGAGGAATGGGAACGTGTGAAAAGTCACGTGGAAAAGAAAGCTAGTTTCCTTTTTTATTCTTTTTTTTTACGAAAATATAACATTCTCCCACACTTGCAAAAGAGATTGTAATTGAAAAAGTTTTACAAATCCAGTCATTGGATTGGTCTATGAATCCTGCTAGACCAGCGTGGAGGTAGTTCACCACTGGAAGAGTGACTTTCAAGATTCTGAGAAGGCTGACTTTCAAGATTCTGGCTATTCACAGATTCATTTTCTGTATAAGGTGAAGAAATATTAATTGGACCTGCATCAGGCAAAAGGGTTGAATCTGCATGGTCCACGTCGGGTTGAGTATTTTCAGGTCCATTTTGAGGTCCATCCGGGCGTGGAAAACATGCCAACCGTCTCAGCACCACCGAATCTTCCCGGCCATCATTGTGACGTATTTTGGCATGCGTAGGGTTGGCCTCAAGGAGTTCCACCACCTCAACGATAGGGTCATATTTACTTCTGCCATCAAATTGTTTTAATAATACCTCCCCAGGCTCACAGAGCCAAACAGGCAACGCAGTACCAGTGGAGGACCGCCTTTCAAAATTGAACATTCGTTCGTGGAGGGTTGCATTCGTAGTGGTACATAGCAGCGGATAGCATTTAACACATCATGTAGAACATCCTGCCAAGCACTAATTGGTAACTGTTTCGATTCCAGGGCCAATAATATGGTATTCCAAATTATGCTGTTGTAACATTCGCATTGGCTATTGCCTCCTAGGGTTGTAAGCAGTAGTATTACTGCATCCAATTCCAAGTCGTGTTAGAAATTGTTTAAATTCTCCCGACATAAACGAAGTTCCTCGATCGGAGTGAATGAACAAGGGAAGCCCAAAAATGGAGAAAATACTTGTCAGGCACTGAATAGCAGTTTGCAAAGAGCAATCACGGCAAGGAAAGGCAAAGGGAAATTGACTATATTCGTCGACGACAGTAAATATATATCGGTAACCTGTCGGAGATACCAGGACAGGCCCTTTGTAGTCTATGAAAAGATGCTGAAATGGCACAGTAGAACGGATCAGAACATTACTAGCAGAATCGAAGAATTGGGGTTTTACTTTGGCACATGTCGTACATTCAGAAGTCACACGTCAGACTTCATCAAGCGAATACGGCATATTCTGAGACCTTACAAAATGCCAAAAGCGCTGTACCCCAGGATATATTAAAGAATCATGTATCGATTTAAGTTCCTTCAAGGAAGAAGCAGCAGCACCACATACTCTGGATAAGGTATCTGCAACTGTGTTTTCATTTCCAGGATGGTGTTTTATGTCGTATGAAAAGGGAAGAAGTTCCATTTTCCACCGTATAATTTTATCGTTTATAATTTTTCCACGATTAGCAGGTTTAAACATAAAAGATACAGCTTGTTGATCAGTAATAATAGTAAAATGTTTCCCGGTAAGGTGGTCTCTCCGTTTACGAACGCATTCGACTATGGCATATGCTTCTTTTTCGACTATATGAAGTCGTATTTCAGAGGGGTTTAGCAACCGAGAAAAGAATGCTACAGGTCACTCAGCTTGTAAAACAGTGCCTCCAGTAGCCTTTTCTGAGGCATCGGTTTCAATAGTAAATGGCAATTCATCATCAATAACTTTTACAGTTGACTCGGCAATGTCTTTCTTAAGTTTTTCGAAAGAATTTATAACTATAGGAGGCATAGGGAATTGTTTAATTTCGACCAGTGGACGAATTTTGTGTGAATATTTAGGTATCCATTTCACATAGTAAGCAAACATACCAAGACACCTTTTTAACGAATTTGAGTCGGAAGGAGGAGGCATTTGCAAAAGTGGCTTCAAACGCTCAGGATTGGGTTGGATAGTTCCATTACAAATTTGATATCCAAGCATGTTAATAGAACGAAGTGAAAATTCTGATTTTTCCCAGTTTATTTCAAGGTTGTATGTCGAGGCAACCTTTAAGAAACATTCCAAATTGACATCATGCTCCTCCTGGGTTTTACCGCAAACAGTTATATCATCTATATACGAAAAGGTTCCAGATAATTTATCAGAAATGAAAGAATTCATAAATCGCTGAAAGGCAGAAACCCCATTAGTAACACCCATGGGTATTCGTTTAAATTGGTACAGACGATTTCCAGCTTGAAAGGCCGTATAGGGGCGATCTTCGGGGCAAATTTCAATCTGATAGTACGCTTTGGACAAGTCAATTATACTATAGATACGATACTGGGCTATTTGGTTTACGAGATCTTCAATTCGAGGCAAGGGGTAGGCATCAAGTAAGGTGAACTGATTAATAGTCTGGGAGAAATCGACTACCAATCGTTTCTTTTTATTAGGTGACGAAGTTACAACAATTTGAGCACACCACGGAGAGTAACTTGTTTCAATTATATCATCCTCAAGCAGTTGTAGAATTTCTTTTTCAATGAACCGACCATCCTCCGCACGGTAATTTCGGGATTTAGTAGCAATAGGTTTGCAGTCAGAGGTCAAGTTTCGGAACAACTTAACAGGAGCACAACTGATCTTGGTTAAAGCGCAGATTTTTAGAATATCCTGAGATCCACCAAAAGAAATAGTGATACTCTGGTGTAGTTTTAAGAAGGGCACTCCGAGTATAATATCCATACAGGAATCAGGAAGTACTGTAAAGTCAATTTGTTTATATTCGTAACCATTGAAGATAATGTCCTCAGTACAATATTCAGATAGTTTGAGAGAAATGGCAGATGATGCCATGGAAATTACAGAATTCCGTTTAAAAGTAGACAGTTTCATTGTTTTAACAATACAGGCACTGATAAAGTTATCAGAACTACTGGTGTCTATGAGGGCAGTTAATCTCTTTCCTTTTAATTCTAAAGTTTTAGTACCTGGAGGAGACCTATCATCGTCTTTAGCATGGGTTACTATAATAGCTGAGGTAGAACATGAAGGTGCCGGCATGGTAGAATGGCAAACTTTAGAAAAATGACCGAGTTTGCCACAGTTTCAACATATCTTATCACGGGCAGGACAATAGCAACGATTATCCTTAAAGTGACGTTTCCCTCCACAGTTGTAGCACTTGCCACGAGCAAGGGCAGCAGAAAATTGTACATAGTCACACTTTGTACGAGAATCAGATAAGTCAGAAAGAATATTTTTTTAGTAATAGTAGTGGAAGTGGCCTCCTCGGCAGAATCAGTAAACACATTTTTAGTCCTAGTGGTAGTAGCAGCAGTTGATCCAATCTGAAAAGCATATGATTCAGCACGAAAGTGAGCCTGTTCTAAGGCTCTAGCACATTGAGTAGCCTCCTTGAGAGTTAGCGTATCATTTTCAAGCAGTCTGGCACGTATTATGGGGGACCGGAGACCATGTATAAATGCATTACGGACAGATTCATCCCTGTAAGTAGTAGCAGTAACATCTTGGAAGCAACAGTCAGCAGCAAGTTGATTCAAAGCCTGAAGGTATTGGTCTACAGACTCATTTTCCTGCTGCAGATGTGTAGACAACAAATGTCTAGCATGAATAACACTTGGAGACTTGTCATAAACACTTTTCAGCAATTTAACAGCATGTTCAAATCCAGAACAACCCTCGATAACATCAGCAATGGTAGCACCGATGTTTAAATACAGGACTTTGAGTTTGTCCGGGTTTAAAGAGGCAATAGTTGATAAGTAATAATTAAAATTATGGTACCATAGTCTCCAGAGCTTGCTAGCCTGAGGGTCTGCAGAAGATATATCAAACTTGTCCAGACGAATAATCTTGTCCATGAGGAGTTAAGTTCAGTAAATTGTTACGTAGTACAGAGAAGAAAGCTAGAATAGAATTGTTACGTAGTAAAGAGAAGAAAGCAAGGATAGAATAACCTTTTCTTAAGGCTTTACTGAACTTAATTCACAGCAGTCAGTAATCAACAAAGGAAAGAATTTAGAATGAAAAGGAAGAACGTAGCTTTTAAAGAGGAATGGGAACGTGTGAAAAGTCATGTGGACAAGAAAGCTAGTTTCCTTTTTTATTCTTTTTTTTACGAAAATATAACAGGATTAAAAATTTGAGTAAAATAGACTGTGTGACAAAATTAACAATTTCATCTCACATCAAAATTTCAGTATTCAACAAACATAAAATAAGAACAAACATGAGAAACAACAGTTTTTGCACAACAATGAATAAAATATTTATATAACCAAGAGATAAAAACAACTGAAGTAAAGAGGTAGTTTAAAAAGTTCAAATGTCCTTTTACGCTTGGATTGGAGTGTTATCAAAATTCTGATTTGATAGATTCTAAGTTGAATGGCTTGTACAATAATTAGAAAGTATGCTTGAGTATTATTGTAATTTAAGGAAAAATAAACAGTTCAATTTCATACTAAATTAGAAGTATTGTTCATGACTTACTTTAATGTTTATGAAGTTGACGCGCTTTGACTATATTTTCACTTGTGTTGTTTGAAGAGAATATTCTGTAGTTGGAGTAAGTTATTCTTAACAAGTTGTGTTTGTTAATTGCAATAATTAACGTTGAGCTTGAAAATGTATGACAAAGATTCGTGTATCAAGTTGAATGTGGAAAACTTGACTTATTTGTTCATAAGATATTGCTGTGTGAGTGAGGGTTCTCTTCAGACTGAAATTGTGTTAAACATAACTTTAACGTAAAGCCTAGAATTGTGACACAGATTTGTGTGACAAGTTAAAAAAAATTCTGTTCAGCTCACTGTTGAGGATGAATGACGTTTCATATTTATTGCTAACGTGGGTCACATGATAGGCTCCAAATTGATTTGGCACAAAAGTGTTTTCGTTCGAGTCAAAAACTGGGTTGAAACATTTTGGACATAGTTGAAAATGCATAATATATATATTGTATATTTTCCAGCCAATCAGAAAGTGTCTTTGTATATATTTGTTTGGAGCCTGTTTTAACAGGTTTTATGAACAATATACAATCTTGATCTTATTGTTTCAAAGATAAAAAAGATAGTTGAATGTATTTAAAAACAAACAAAATGAGTGACATTGGAGTTTTGGGATCTTTTCTGTTAATTTGCCTGGGCACTCACAAATAATTTAAATTTACTTATATTACTTCATCCTAATAAATAAATAGCAGGACAGACTGGGTTCTATAGCCTTGGATGGCAACTGGTCTAGGAGAAGGAAAACTCTGAATTCAAAACCTGCAGAGGGTTGTTTGGGGACCTTGTGGCACGTAGTGCACCAGGTCTCTGTAATTGGCCCTTCAAAAAGTGTGGATGGTCCTGCACGAAACTTTCACCACTATAATCAAATCTCATGTGCTATACATGCGGGTTGGGGACCACTTGTGAATTCCAAATTCCCATGTAACTCCAATATTCGAGCCGGCTCAACCCACCTCGGGTGAATGCCATTACATTAAATTATAATTATATATACTATTTTTAAGTGTGACCAAAGAGGGTTCAATCTATGTTAAATTAATGTATGAAACTGCCCCCACCTCTAAAAATGAAATCTGATGGGTTTTTTTTTTTTAAATATTTATTTTTTTCAGATAATTTAGTTCTTAATCAATAATATTTTTATATTAAAAATTGTTTTTAAAAATTACTTCGAAAACTTTTTAAGCTTAAAGCAATAATTTATTAATTTAAAGTTTTAATACAAATCTACATAAAAATGTTTAAATTTAATTAAAAAATAATTTGAATTTATTCAGTATGAAGCCCAATTTTAAATTTCTGTAGAAGAATAAAGTTAAAAAAGTAAAATAAAACTAAAATACATCAAATATTACAGGCCGCTATAGATTATTTGTGATTTTTTTTCTGTAACTTTATTATTACTGGCTACCAGGTTTTTTATTTTGTGGTGAATTTACTCCATAGATCGCTATAGCATGAATAAAAAGGGCCTTAAACTTGATGAAAATAATTTTTTATTGTCTAAATTTTAAATGAAAGTATTTTGGGGGTATTTTTTTTTTACATTTTTTTAATAGTTCCTAGCACATCCAAAATTTTCATTAAAGATTTTTTTTTCTTTTCTAGTCAGCAAAATTGACTCAAATTCTCCATTTAAAATTCTTTTAAAAATCAACTATAATTTTTTCTAAATTTATTTTAAGAAAATTAGAAATTATAAAGTTCATTTAAAATACTTTGAAACAAACCTTACTTACTTCTGCGCTGAAAAAAATGTCATTTAAAAATAAGACAAAGCAGTTCTTAACATTTGGTGTCAATTGATAAGTGACATGTAATGATTCATGGCTCTCTGAAATTCATCTTGGGTGCATTTTACTCCCATGGGAAGCCTGTTGAACACGTATCTACCATATGGTGTTATAAATGTTGTAAGTCTTCTTGAATTCTTGTCCAGGTTTAGGTACCAGTATCCAGATTTGATGTCAACGGTTGTGAACCGTCTTGCGCCATTTAGCTCAACGGTGACGTCTTCAAATGTCCAAGTGATGTAATGTGGTCTGCACACTGCTTTGTTTAAGTCATGAGGGTCTAGGCATAGTCTGACCGAACCATTGGTTTTGGTTACACAAACAAATGAAGTCACCCATGGTGTTGGTTCTGTCACAGGGGATATTATGCCTTGGGCTACTAGGGAGTCAAATTCCATTTTCAACTTCTCTTTTAGAGCTATCGGGATTCGTCGAAGTGGGTGTACAACTGGTGGTACTTCTGGGTTCACATGCATGGTATATTCACCAGGTAGACAACCAATAGAATCAAATACATCAGGGAATTCCTGAATGATTTTCTTTCTTTCATTTAAATTTCCTTTCCAACTTGATCTTGGCATTGGAACTGGTTTTGTATTCTGCTGGATACTTGGTCATCGTTTGTCTGTACCTGATGACTTTTTTGTAGCTGTAGCGACTGATTTTACAGCTAAGTTTAGGGTCACTAACCCTAACTCCCGTGATGTCTGTAGTCCTATCAATATTGGACCTTTCGAATTTACAACATGGAATGTTGCACTAATAAATCTGTTGAGGAATCTTACCCTTAGCTGACAGGTTCCTTCTTGGTCAATTGTTGTTCTGCCGAAAGCAATTGACTGTATTGTCGTCGCTTTGTGTGGTACTCCATGCAATTTTTTATATACTTCCTTGGGCAAAAGGTTGCTCATAGCACCTGTATCGACCTTAACATTGACTTCTAGCTGCACTTGTCTGTTGCTAATTTTTAACTTGGCATACGCCTCTATAGTGGTTGATGGTAACTGCTGAATGAAGTAGAAATATATATCTTTGCTCAAACCACTAGCATTACTTTCATTTTGTGTTGCCATGTGGATCCTCCTGGTTTTGTGCCACCGTGTCACTCTTTTTTTACTTGCTTGTTTTTTATCTCCCGTCTTGGAGCGGCAAACATTAGCAAAATGTCCCTTTTTGTTGCATCTCATGCATGACTTTTCTTTTGCTGGGCACTCTCCTCGAGGATGTTCTTTGCCACAATATCCACACTGTGTTGGCTTTTTGTTGTTCTTAGCTTGAATTGCATGTGTACTGCTCTCTTCTACTGAGATGCGGATAGCTTCAACTTGCTTGCAAGTCGCCTCCTCTGTCTCTACTATAGTCAGATCATTACCTTCCTTAATTAAGGATTTCTGTGCTGACTTTAGATAAATGCCGAATATGAAGAGATCGACTATAAGGGTGTCTTCCACCATTTGGTCGTATTCACACTGTTTGGCTATTTGGCAAAGCCGTTTCAAGAATGAGTGTACCGATACGTCTGAATTTTGTCTGCACTGCAGCAGTTCATGTCTTGCCACGCGAAAATTCGACCTTGTGTTCGCATACTGTCTAAAGTATTTAATGTATGCTTCGATGGTCCTTTCTTCTTCATGCCGAAAAACAAATGTGTCACTTGTTTCTTGTCCCTCGACACCGGCCCTTAACAAAAGATATCTAAGCTATCGTCGTCAACGTTACGCATGGGACCTTCAGAATGGAGCCTGACTTGCCGAATAAATCTGTCCATTGATTTGGCAAGATTTGCGTTGGGCCAATCTATTGTTGGTGGAGGTACTTGAGATGAAGCTGCCATACTAACTCTTATTGCTTTGGTATAAAGATAATTATCTTACCTTAATGTTTGGCACCTATGCACATGTTCGTCTTTTTTTTTTTTTTTTTATCCTAGGGGAGAAAACAAATGTCACAGCTTATTCATTATTTCCAATTTGTTTCATTTTGGTGTGTCCTTGTAATCCCACTTCTGACACCATGTTGTGGGATGTTATCGGACAGGATGGTTGCGATAGTGAACAGATAAGGTGAGAGCTTGTGGGGTACAGTGTACCCGGATTAAAAGGAGAATTTAATACGGAATACCCTTCCCACAAAATACGACGCAAATTTCAAGAAAAGACAACACGATAAGGAACGTTTGTAGAAAACAGAACATTGTATATTTAATGTCATTCATGTAGAATAAACAAATGTGATTTG
This sequence comes from Acanthosepion pharaonis, assembly GCA_903632075.3. Lineage (NCBI taxonomy): Eukaryota > Metazoa > Mollusca > Cephalopoda > Sepiida > Sepiidae > Acanthosepion > Acanthosepion pharaonis. The sequence continues at coordinate 413,201 of CAHIKZ030001645.1, forward strand.
AACATGTAGAATAAACAAATGTGATTTGAACAAAAAAATGTCTGAGTTCGCTGTCTTTCAACAGAGTAGTAGAGTAATGTCTGTTTCTTTTGTTTTTGTGTATCCACCGAGTAGGTGGAAAGGAAAAAGGGGTGATCAATTTAAGTTGAAAAAGAGAGTGTGAATGAGAACTAAAAGATAAGAGGAAAATGTACTTATTGGGTTGAATTGTTTTGGAGTCAGTTGTAAATTTGTTGTTGTTTTCCTTTCCTACCCCACTTTCTGCTCTTAGTGTCTGGTTGAGTCAGTGACGGACCTGATTGTCAGTCTTCTGTCCTCTTTGATCTCTGCACCCTTCTGACGATAGCCCCCCCCCCCCCCCAGGGCATCATGTGGCACAAGGCCGGTTTAACGTGGGATCTCCGAGCCCATGGGCTCAACAAAAAAATATGCCCATTGAACCTGTATAAACGGGTTCAGGGTCAGTTTACCTCCCCGAAAGAGAATCCGCCCTTCGGCGTAGCCTCCTTCAGGTTCCTCCCCGCCCAAAGGCAGAGTCCAGCCGGTCGACAAACATCGACTGACTGACTGCGCCCTTCTGACTGGTGATTGACGAGTCTCTCTATTTATAGCTGACTTTTTTTTTCACACTGGAGCGTCATCTTTTTTTTAGTTTAGCAAATCACCTCCTTTCATTGGTCAGAAAATTAATTTCACACCTTATTGCGAAATCTGTTTTTAGTCGTTTTGATCCAATTTTGCGGGTGTGCAAATCTACTTTGTGGGTTTTCTTTTGGCTACTTGGAAAGGTCCCGTATAAGTAGGGCAAAGAGGCCTTTTTACTGTGTCATTTCGTACAAAAATATATTCACAATTGTGGAGGTCTCTTGGAGTGTAAAGGTCTTTTGTTTGTGTTCTAGTGGGTGTGAAAACTAGTTCATTCATTCTTTGCTTAAATCTTTGTACAAAAGATGTAGTTGGCTGGAGTTGACTGGATTTATCACAAAACTGTCCTGGTAATGTCAAGGACGTTCCAAAAACCATTTCAGATGCTGTACATCCTAAATCTTCTTTGATTACATTCCGGATGGATATTAATATTAGCGGTAGATTTTCTAACCACATCTTGGAATCATTATTTGCTATTAATGCTGTCTTAAGTTGCCTGTGGAAACGTTCAATTAAGCCATTGGCACATGGGTGATAAGCCATTGTTGTTATATGCTTAACTCCCAATAGTTTTGTGAACTCATCAAAGTCTGTAGTTATTACTGAGGGACAACCAAAAACGGCAATCCACTCATGTAATATACTTTTAGAGATCGTTTCTACAGATGTATCCCTTAGGGGAACAACAACAACAGGCCATCTTGTGAATCGGTCAATAATAGTGAGTAGGTAACTATGTGGGTTTGCTTCTGATAAGAGACCTACTATGTCAATGTGAAGATTTGTGAATCTACCATCTGGTTTTAGAAAATGCCCAGGAGGGGACTTAGTATGTCTGTTTACTTTTCTTTTTTGGTACTTTAAACAAGTTTGAGTCCAGCTTTTTATGTCAGTATGCATGTTTGGCCAGACAAAACGACTGCTAATCAACTTGTCAGTTGCTCGGTGTCTGGGATGTGAGAGGTTGTGAAAATGCAGAAATATCTTTTTTCTCAATGAAGGTGTAATATATGGTCTTGAATAACCAGTCCCAACATCACAGAGTAGTGTTTTTGTTCCAAATGGGACGGGGTGTTCCTTCACTTGTAAAGTGTCCTTTTATTTTGTATAATGTGGTCTCTTCCTGTTGTTCATCTGCAATGAGGTTGAAGGTAAGGGTTACAGAATCGATAGATTGTATCGTGGAGTGCGAGAGTGTATCTGCTACAATATTGTCTGAACCTTTAATATAGCGGATAACTGATGTAACTTGGGATATGTAGTCCAGTTGTCGGGTATCTCTGGATGGGTATTTATCTGTGTTCACATGTAAAGCATAAGTGAGGGGTTTGTGGTCTGTGAAAATAGTAAAGTTTCGTCCCTCGAGCAGATGCTGAAAATGCCTTATTGCTAAGCAAATAGCTAGTAACTCTCTCGAGAAGGTATTGTACTTTTGCTGTGCTTTGTTTAATTTGACTGAGAAGAAGGAGATTGGCTTTTCTGAAACATTTAGCTTCTGATGTAGAATTGAATCTCCTGAAGCGTCAGTTGTCAGTGTAAGTGTTGAGTTAGCATCGTCACTGATGTAAGAGATCTTGGTAAAATCTACTAATGCTTTTTTAACATTTTGAAATGCAGCTAACACTTCTCTGTCAATCAGTATTTTTGCATTTTTCTTCTGTTTTTGCAGCAAGTTTGTGAGTGGGGTCAAAATTCTGGAACAACCTGGAATAAATCTACGGTAGTAATTTATTAAACCGAGAAATCATCTTAATTGACACAGTGATATCGGCTGCGGAAAGTTTTGTATTGCTGCTACTTTCTCTGGGACAGGTGTGATTCCATTTTTGTCAATCACATGGCCCAAGAAATTTAACTTTGAAACAGCAAAATCGCATTTGTGGACATTTATCTTTAAGCCAAAATGTGCCAGTCTCTCAAAGACTTTTTGAATGTGGTATAGGTGTTCGTTTTCTATCACAACGGGCGATAAGCACGTCATCGATATATGCAAAGGTAAAAGGCAATCCTCTCAAAACTTCATCAATGAGTCTTTGAAAGGTTTGGGCGGCATTACGCAACCCAAATGGCATCCTGGTGAATTCATAGAGTCCAAAAGGAGTGGTAATTGCAGTTTTCCTTATTTCTTTTTCTGCTACTGGAATTTGGTAGTACACCTTAACCAAATCCAATTTTGTAAAAACTGTGGTTCCTTGCAAACCTATGGCAAAACCATGTAAGTGCAGTATAGGATATGTCAGAAACAGTTTTTGCATTGAGATTCCTAAAATCTCCACAAGGTCGCCATGCGCCAGCTTCTGGTTTTGGAAACATGTAGCGAAGAGGAGTATGGACTATTTGAAGGACGTATGATGCCTAACTGCAACATATGTTGAAATTTGTCTTTTGCTATTTTATATTTGTCCGGATGTAATCTGCATGGTGATGTGTGTGTAGGTGGTCCAGCTGTGGTGATATAATGTTTAGCAGTGTGACGGATTTCATCTGTATGTGTTAAAGGCGTAGTTAGTGCAGGAAATTTTTTTATCAATTCATGTAGGCCATTAGTCGTTGGTATTGCTGAACTAATTCCTGTTGACTTGTAGATTGAGGTGATTCCCTTTGTTCTTAGGTTTGTGTTACTGTCAATGAGAGAGTGTGTAGCCATATTCACTGATAAATCGAAATGGGATAGGAAATCCACTCCTAGGATAGGTGTTTTCACATTTGCTTGTGTGAAAATCCATGGAAAAGATCTTCTTAGACCAAAATCGAGCGTTAGTGATATCTCACCGTATATTTCCATCATTGATCCATTTGCTGCCTGCAATGTGTATGTGGAGAATGTAGGTTTTTGTTTTGTATTTGGTAGGATAACACTGATCTGAGCGCCAGTGTCAACTAAAAATAAATATCCGTTACTTCTGTTCTGGCAGTAAAATAGACGACTCTCTTGTTTTAATCCAGCAGCTAATGTCGTCCTTACTTGTTGCCAGCACAGTCGTTTCCCTGGTGTTGTGTAGAAATATGAGAAGTTTTCGAATTGAAATTGCATGGTTCAGTGCACTTCCTTGCATTTCTTCCAAATTTATAATGATACCAATACGTATCATGTGTAATTTGCTCTCTGGAGAAAGAGTTCGACCTACTTCGACGTCTGTGGTGAGTAGGATCTATTTCTGAATGTTGGACGAGAATGCTGAGATTTCTGTGCTTGTACCAGACTCTGTACTTGTAAGCTGAGATTCGCCATTTGCTTATACAGCTGTGAGAATTCAGATGACTTGTCTGGTAATGTTGTTGTATCTGTTGGTGCATGTGATGTGGCATATACATTTTTGTCTTGGTTGTTGTCATGTATTTTGTCTGCTATTTCTGCTATTTTCTCCAACTGTAAATCATCGGGGAGTGATGCGAGTATCTGTGTTGTATGTGTTTGTAGTTTATCCATCCACAGTTTCTTTAACACCACTTCGGACATGGTGTTGTATGGTACTTCTTTGTGCCCCATGCTGTGAAAAGTCCCACAAAAGAGGGCTGGAGATGATTAAGCCGGAGGGGTATTACATTATAAATTAAAGTTGCTAAAAGGATTTAGCAACCAAAGAAGCAGAAAACAGCTTGTTATAAACAATAACAGCGATTTATTGAGACACTGTCCTCTTTGATCTCTGCACCCTTCTGTCGATATTCAGTCCCCCCCCCCACGAGAAAGAGTGTGGACTGGAACTGCGCACCACGGTCTGTGGTGATGATGCTGGGTACGCCAAAAATTGCAATCCACTCCTGAAGGATGGTCTTTGCTACCGTGTTAGACGAGGTATCTCTGATGGGTACTGCTACTGGCCACCTGGAGAAACGGTCAACCACTGTGAGGAGGTACTGGTAATTCTGGCACATTGGGAGAGGTCCCACTATGTCGATGTGGATGTGGCTGAAATGTGCGTCAGGGTTGCTGAATGTGCCAGGCGAGGATTTTGTGTGCCGGTGTACCTTGCATTTCTGGCACTCAAGGCACGTTGATACCCAATTACGGATGTCTGTATTCATGTTGGGCCACACAAAACGATTGACAATGAGTTTGACCATAGCGCACTTGCTGGGATGTGACAATCCATGTAGGTGGTTGAAAATTTGCCTTCTGCGTGCTGGAGGTATGTAGGGTCTGAGGGTGATCCAATTTTGTATTGCAGTACAATATTTTGTTGCTGAAAGGCGGCAGAAATTCTTTCAGTTGCAGGGATGTGTTGGCTAAGACTTCAGGGAGGGTTGCGTTGGATTCCTGGGCCTCTGCTATCAGCTCCTGGCTGAGTGGGCTGTCTTCCAGTGTTGACATCGAATCTGGATAGGGCATCGACGACAGAGTTGTCTTTTCCTTTGACATAACAAATATCAGACGTGAACTGTGAGATATAGTCTAGATGTCTGATCTAGCGAGCTGTATATTTGTCCGAGTTGTTCGACAGGGAAGTTGCCATGGGTTTGTGGTTGGTCAAAACAGTGAAATTCCAGCCTTCCCGTAGATGTCGGAAGTGATTGATGGCGAGGTATATAGCCAAAAGTTCTTTCGAGAAGGTGCTGTATCTGGACTGACCTGGTGATAATTTTGCCGAGAAGAATGCGATGGGTTTGCTTTGGTCGTAAAACTCCTGTTCTACCACCGCTCCAACTCCAGTGTCTGAGGCATCTGTTGTTAGGTATATCTGAGTCCGAGTGTCTTCGTTGAGATGTGCTAACTTCATAAAGTTAGCTAAAAAGTTTTTTGCTGCTTGGAATGATTTTTTCTGGTCGCCCTCCAGGGTGATGGCTTTGTTTTTTTTCTCCGGGGGAGATTTGTCAGGGGGGTGAGGAGTTTTGAGCATCCGGGGATAAACCTGCGATAAAAATTTACCATTCCCAAGAAACGCCGCAGTTGCTTTATCGACGTAGGCATCGGGAAGTCCTGTATGGCTTTTATCTTATCGGGGAGTGGGGTGATTCCCTGGGTGTCTGTGTGGTGTCCGAGGAAGTCTGTGTTTTGCACTGAATTCGCACTTGTCTGGGTTGATTCAGAGGCCGTAATGTGTTAGATGGCGGAACACTTCCTCCAGGTGTTGTTTGTGGAGATCGGCGTCTCTGCTAGCCACTAGGATGTTATCAATGTATGCATAGACGTATGGTAGGCCACGCAGAACTTCTTCCATCAGTCTCTGGAATGTCTGGGCTGCCTTGCGCAGTCCGAAGGGCATTTTTAGGAATTCAAACTGTCCAAAAGGGGTTGTGACTGCTGTCTTTGGGATGTCCTCCGGAGTGACTGGAACTTGGTAGTAGGCTTTGGTCAGGTCGATTTTTGAGAAAATGCGGGCCCCCTGTAGACCTGAGGCAAAGTCGTGGATGTGCGGAACATGATACCGGTTGGGCACTGTGGATGCATTGAGTTTCTGGTAATCCACGCAGATCCTGAAATCTCCATTGGATTTGGATACCAGATGCAGTGGTGAAGCATATGGGCTGTCTCAGAGTCGGATGATATTGTCGGCCAGCATCTCCCCAAACGCTTTCTTGGCATATCCTAATTTGTGTAGAGGGAGTCGTCGTGGCCGTGAATATGCTGGTTGTCCAGTGGTCTTTATATGGTGTTGTGTATGATGATCGCCTGCATCAGTTGGTTTAATGGATTGTGTGAGGTCCTTGTACCAGCGCAGGATTTCTACGTAGTGTGGGTCGTGCTGTGTTGCCACGCTGATCCTAGTTGTGTTGAAGCTCGAAGTGATCTCTGTGATCTTGATGGATGTCGTGTTGTCGGACAGGGTCCTTGTCTTCATATGGACAGCCAGGTTGTAATGTGCCAAGAAGTCGGCACTGAGCAAGGGTGTCCTAACGTCAGCTACAGTGAATGACCACTTGAAGCCACGCCTGAGGTTGATATTCAAGGTAAGTTCCTCGTTCCCATAGGTTTCTATGGTGGAGCCATTTGCCGCTCGAACTTGGAATTTGGTGGGATTCAAGGTGGATCTGTTGGTGGGTGGTATCACACTGATGGCTGCGCCAGTGTCAACTAGGAATTTGAGGCCATTGTTACGGTCACACGTAAAAAAGACGACGGTTTAAGTGAGTACCGACAGGGATCATCGTCGCTGCCTGTTGGTCTATTCGTTTCCCTGGGTCTTATTGCATCTTGGTCACCAAAGGTTTGGTGGTACCAACATTCGTCTGCATTGTTTCTCCATCCTGGACTTGAGCTGCAGGTATGGCTTCGATTCCGTGCGTGTGGTGCTGGGCATCGCTGCCTCCAGCATAGGGAAAGTTTCAGGTCTCTCAACTCTGCACGTAGCTGGGCCATCTCCTCTTCGAGGCGTTGTGTGTGGTTTCCGTAGCTTGCAACCTGGTGGACTTTTTGGTGAGCCTGGGAGTATATTTTGTTGGCTGAAATGGCCACAACGTCAAGTGGCGTTTCTACCGGTACCAGGGATAGGACTTTGCGTTATGTTCAGTTGTAACCGACCCATCCATAGCCCTCGGAGGATGGGTTCTGCCATCGTGTTGTTCCCGAGGCGTCTCTTCATCAGACGTAGGAGCTAGGATGGGGTTCTATCACCAAGAGACACATTAGAAAATAGGTCTTTGATAAGGTCTTAGTCCGAACGTCCCGTTCATTTGAGGATGGCTTCTTTGAGGCAGGTGTATGGGAGTTGGTCCAGAGTGTTGAGAAGGATGTCTTCCACTTCTTCGACGATTGATGCTGGTAAGGCTTGTACCACTGAGGCATATTTCGTGTCCTGTCGTGTGACCTTTTGGGCTGAAAATATCGCCTCAAGTTGAATAAACCAACTCCTGGTGTTGATCGAGTTGTATGGTGGTAGTTGTATCGGGGGGGGGGGAGGCTAAGGTGTTGATTTCTGGTTCAGTCTTTTCCACCACCTTCCCTGCTAGCCGTTTGCCTGTGTCCATAGATCACGTTGGGGTCACCACTTGTTGCAGTGGGCTGAAAGGTGTGAGCCTAATCGACCATACAACAAAAAGGGGACACAAAGGCAAGGAGACGGTAATAGCAAAGAAGGATGACAAACGCAGATGGTCAGTTGTAGACAATGGAAATTGTGTCTTTATTTTGCGAACGGTGGATGGTAAGGCGACAGAGGTCATTTGTTTGGGAACGGTACCCGGACATTAACGGGCGCTGGAACTGGTCGCTGGATGTCAGTGGGCACTGGATCAGATCGTCAGGCATCAGCGGGTGCTGGAATAAGTAGCGGGACGTCAGTAAAGTGCTGCAGGAGTGAGCCAGCAGCCGCTGGAGGCTGTAGGAGTGAGCTGGACGGCTGGAAGCTGCAGGAGTGAGCTGGAGACTGCTGGTAGCTGCAGGAATGAGCTGGTGTCTCAGAGGGCAAGCAGTAGCAGTGAAATGGTGGGAAAGAAAAAAAAATAGGAGGTAAATTCTCTCATGATATTTTCTATAGAAATTTCTGGTTCAAAATAAAAAAAAAACTACTTTCTGAGAAGCCACATATATTGTTTTTTTATTATGGAAAAGTTGAGATGCATCCCTGGAATGCATGGATATGATTTTATTGTGTCCTTTTATATTTTTATGCATCAAGGATGCAAGATGTGTATCAGTATATCTGTGTATTTCTTCACTAGGGTCTCAACAAGCTCCATACAGTTTTCAGTCTTGTGATTCCCCAGGCCCGATAAAGAGACCAACTTTGACTTTTGCTGCAGACAGTTTAGGGAAGAAATCTTGAAGTCTGCAGACTCCTTATCTAGAGCTGTTACAAATTCTTTCATAAGGCACAATTTTAAGTGTAATGTAGGAAAATACTTTCATGGGAGAGGTCCAACAGTGGCTCCCATTTGACATTGTTCTTCCCTCACACTTAACTCTGTCCACTGTGGTGTCCCTAATTCCAAAAGCAAAGATAACATGGAAAGTTGATGAAGACACCTTGGAGACCCATCAGAAAGGCTACCATTTTGAAGTTTCCGATAGCTTCCCAACCATACTCTTCATATTTCAAGCCATCATGCAAGATCTTGACACTTCTGTATTCCTCTTTCGACTGCACCGACGGATCTAGGTAAGAGATGAATACATGTTCCCATTAGGAAGCAGTATAGCTTTGAGGCTCCTGGATGAGCTGTTAATGAAGAGGCACCACTTGCTGGGCGTTACATGTGATTCCAATTGCCTTGAATTGACAATTCACATTGAGGTAGAATGAAAGCCTATCTGAAAATATGAAAGATATCTTGATAAGGGAAAAAGCTTGAAAAACACTGGTGACACTTTCTCTGACCTTTGACTTGCACTTGTTCATCTAACCACCTCTTAATTGCTGGTGTTCCCAGGTCCACACTGACCCAGGGTGGTAGCACCTGTTAGGGTCCCAGCTATGGGCAAATAGTGAACTCCCAGTTTTTTCCAGACCTTACCCACATCCTGGGTATGGCAATAAACTACCTACATCCGCGTCCTGGGTATGATGATAAACTACGTCCAACAGCAAGGCCTCTGATATTATGTTTTTGAAAAAGTAATGTTGCCAGCTATACGTTTTTGAAAAAATAATGTTGCCAGCTATATGTTTAATAGTACTATATATATATATATATATATATATATATATATATATATATATATATATATAACCAAATTTGGCATTAAATGACCTATCGTGGTTGATATGCCATAAAACCCAACCAACCAACCATATTTTTATACAACACTGGTTTAAAATATAAAATATAAAAGTAAAAATATTTAAATTATTCCAAAATTTTTACATGTAAAAATTCCACTCCCCGAAGAAGCAAAACTTAGCATTTTACCTTCTAGAGTTCTTTTTCAAAAATGGCTGGTGAAAATCAGTGCCCATTGTTTGTCTTGATCCCTGACAGGTATGCTGAAATGTCCCTTGTAGGCTGAAATATTTTTTCACACTGGATCGTTATCTTTTTTTTAGTTTAGCAAATCGCCTTTCATTAGTCAGAAAATAAATTTCACACCTTATTGCGAAATCTGTTTTTAGTAGATGTCATCGATGTAGGCATATGCATACGTTAGGCCACGCAGTACCTCATCTATGAAGTGCTGAAAAATTTGTGCTTTGTTCCTCAGGCCAAAGGGCAACTTGAGGTATTCGAAAAGATCAAAGGGAGTGGTTACAGCGGTCTTTGGGATGTCCTCTGGAGCTATGGGGATCTGATGGTAAGCCTTAGTTAGATCTATTTTTGAAAAGACGTGAGTGCTCTGCAACCCTGAGACGAAATCGTGTATATGTGGGACTGGATAGCGATCGGGTATGGTTGTATGTTCAATCTTCTGTAATTGGACGATACTCTAAAGTCCGTGGCTTCCCGGTTTAGGCATGAGAACGGGCTATTGAATGAACCCATCGATCAGCAAGAGATCATTTAAGGTCAAACAGTTGTTTTGTCCACTGGATGTGATTTTCTTTTTTTAAATAAGGTTGAAATGCCTTTAACAGAAATTTCAAAAGTCCTCGTGTTCCTTTCCAGAAATTTCCGAGTTTTTTTTTGCCTGGGTGAAAGTGTTGCATGCGATGTTTTTTTTTCCATAAAAAACTGTTTTTCTTATAGCGCCTTTTGGTCGTTGTTCTTTGAAAATTTTCTGTGTCCACCTGGTTTCAAGTATCGTAGAAAAGTTTTCCCCTTTCATCATCAAACACCAAATTGAAATGAATTATCCCTTTCCTTTTTTTATGTTGTCTTGTTTTTTTACTTTTTTTAAAATTCCGTTGTTCTTTGAAAATTTCTCAAGAAAGGTCAAGATCAAATTGGGGTTTGATTTTTCAAGATCAAAAGTTTGATTTTTCTAAAAGTTGTTCACGTTGTTAAAATAATTTTTCAAATATGTGCCATGTCACCGCAATCGAGCAGGAAGTGCTTCACAGTATAAGCCTCCTGGCATGCTATGCATTCAGGAGGATCTTCGTCCTTTTAGGAGGAAGGAATGATTTATGTGCGTGTGTCCTATGCGAATACAGGATAAAACCACTTCTTTTTTGCTTTTTGCGTGATTTTCTGTGTTCAGTTAGTTGTTTCTTTAGAGAGGGTTTGATTTTAAATAATTTGTTGTTTTGACAGTTGTTCCAAGCGTCTTGCCATTTCTTCAAAATAAAGTCATTTATTAGGGGTTTATAGTCAGTGTATGGAACCTTTATGTTACTTGTGTTAAGTTTCAGAGAGTTTTTTGCAGCAACATCAGCTTTTTCATTTCCATGAAAACCAGAGTGGCTGGGAATCCAACAGAAAATGGTGGTTTTATTTTGTGAGATCGCATGTATTCTATGTAGGAGTTTAATGAGCAAAGGATTGTTTAATTTTTGGTTTTTTAATGATTCAAGTACTGATAATGAGTTTGCAAAAATAATGAATTTATTTGAGTTAAGTTTAGTGATGAGGTCTAGAGCTAAATCAATGGCTGTAATTTCAGCACTAAAAATTGAGTTGTTAGGTAATCTTTTCTGTAGAACAGTACTTTTAAAGATGGCCGCACATCCTACTTTGTTTTTGACTTTGGAGCCATTGGTATATATGTGGGCCCAATTTGGGTATTGTTCCAGAATATCATTTAGTTTTTCTATATAGTATAAGGGGTGTATGTCAGATTTAGTGCGGGGAGCCAGTCTTAAAATGACTTTTGGTCATTCCAATAGCCAAGGTGGATGTTTGGGTAGCTTGAATTCATGTATACTATTTTTGTCTATCAAACTGTCTGTAAGTGGTTTTATCATTTTTTCCATGTAAAGACCAAAAGGTTTGATAACATTTTCTTTTTTGTCAAACAGATGTTTATAGTTTGGGTTGAATGTGCATTGATAGGCTGAATTTGATGGATTGGATTTGAGTTTTAGGTAATATTGTATAGCTAATTTCTCTCATCTCAGTTTTAGAGGAGCCTCATGAGCTTCAACATATAGGCTTTCTATGGGAGATGTTTTAAAGGCACCAAGAGCAAGTCTTAGACCTGTGTGGTGGATGGGGTCAAGAATTTTTAGGTAGGATTTCCTGGCCATACCATATATGAAACTTCCATAATCCAATTTGGATCTTATTAGTGTTCTGTATATTTTTAGGAGTGATATCCGATCTGCTCCCCATTCTGTGTTAGCTATAACCCGCAAATGTTGTAGTGTTTTGAAATATTTTTGTTTTAAGTATTTCAGATGGGGAATGAATGTGAGTTTTTTTTTATCAAATATTATTGCCAGAAATTTATTGTTTGGTCATTTCTATTTCAGTTTCTTCTAATTTAAGTGTTGGGTCGTTGTGCATTTTTCTTTGATTACAAAAATGCATACACTTTGTTTTGGTTTGTGAGAGTTTCAAACCATTTTCAATGGTCCATTGATTTATTTTATTTATGCATATCTGCAGTTGACTTTTGAGGTATGCATATGTTTTGATCTATGGCAAATTAAAAGATCATCTACATATAAGGAACCATTAACTTCGTTGTTCAAACAGGTTACAATGTTGTTAATTTTTATGTTAAAGAGAGTGACGGACAAGATGCATCCTTGTGGGACTCCTTCTTCTTGAATTTTTGAGTCTGAGAGAGTTGATCCTATTCTTACTTTGAAGCTTCTATCAGATAAAAAGTCTTTTATCAACAAGGGTAATCTGCCTTTTAGGCCAAGGTTGTATAAGTCTTTCATTATTCCTTGTTTCCATGTAATTTCGTAGGTCTTTTCTAAGTCAAAGAAAATGGCTATTACATGTTCTTTATTGATGAAAGCCTCTCTGATAAAGCTTTCTAAGCAGACTATGTTATCTATTGTTCCTCTTTTATTTCGAAAGCCACTCTGTAAGTTGGTAATTAAATTATTGGTTTCCAGGTACCAATTTAGTCTTCTATTTGTTATTCTTTCAAATGTTTTGCATAAGCAGCTTGTTAATGTTATGGGTCTAAAGTTTTTGGGATCTGATTTATCTTTTTCTGGTGTTGGTATGGGAATCACAATAGCCTGTTTCCAACTATTAGGTAGTTTTCCCTTGAACCATATTTCGTTAAAGATGTTTAACAAAAATTTAATGGATTTGGGGGGGAAGTTGTTTTAAAAATTCATAATGAATTTCATCAGGACCAGTAGCTGTATTATGTGATTCACTTATGGCATTTATAAGTTCGTCCTTCGTAAAAGAAGGATGCCCTTTGATTCGGGTCATGAATGTAATTATATTGTGTATAGTTTTTTATTTTAATTTTATCATCAGTTTTTAGGGAGGTTTCCTATAAGTAGATGATGTTGGGGAGATGATTCATTATAAGCAGAAGTAACTCATTTGTATTTGGCTTTAAGCCCCGACAGTTCCATTGTATAATTTTTTGAGCCATTCTTTCTTATTTGCATTTTGTTTTTTGTTGTGTTTTTAACCCTTGGCTTTCTTTCGGTTCTGTTTGTTTAGTTAGAGATATTCCTTTTGTTTTTTCCTTTGATTCATTTGCTCTTTGTTTAGATGAAGGCCGTTCCCTTGTTTGAGATGGGATGGATTGTTTTTTGCTTGTTTTTGTCGGAACTTTTTAAGCTTCTCTGTCTTGAATGTCTTTTTTGGCTATCAGTTTCCATCAGTTCGAAATTATTTTCATTTTCAATTAAAACAATTTCTGTTTTCTTTTTGCTGTGTTGATTTTTTTAACGGAGATTTCATTTTTGGAGGTGAGGAGTTATTAAATTTGTTTGAGGTGTTTGGGAGATTCGGCATTTGCTGTTGCTTGTATTGTAATTTTCTTGTAACCTCTTTGGTTTTGATGATCTGGTATTGGGGATTTTCCTTTAGATCTGATTCGGTATCGGTTCAAGTTGTTAAACAGTTTAAATTTTTCTTTAATATCTCCAGAAGTGATCTTAATTCTTCTACCAAATCGGACAGATTATTTTGTGATGTTTCTTGTTTTTTAATTGAATTGTCAGATCTTCTGACTATATTTGCATATGTTGATACGTTCAGAGAACTCTCAACTATTCTTCTTGCCTCCGGGTATGATATATTTTTTGTGTTTAATCGAGGATTTTTTTTCTTTATTCCAGACTTCACATTCTTTTGTGTCTGCTGCATGATTTTGTTTGCAGTTGGCACATTTAACTGGGAGTTTACAGTCAATGTGATCCCCAATTTCTCCACAAACTTTACATATTGATAGACTGGTGCATCTGTCCTTATGGTGCCCAAACTTTTGGCAGTTGTGGCATCTAAGGTATCCTCACACTAGTAAGTGGCTGCTAGCATTTCGAGTTTCACTTTGTTTTCACAACCCGTTTTTGATAAAAATGCCAGTTAAAAACCCTATCTGTAACGGCTTTTCCTTACTAGTAGATTGACCCTTGCCGCCGCCTTCTAATACTTACTTATAATCTATCTCTTGTTTGTGGTAAAAGACCAGACCAGTTTTGTATAACATAAGTGTTTTAGATAGATGGGTTTTAATGCGAGTAAGTATTAGTGCTTGATGTGACTAGCCGATTGATCGGATCGGGCCTCTCTGACCACCCGTCTAGCCCAGGTAAGGGCCAAGGTCATGTGTTCCATTACCATGTCCTTTTTGCATCTGGGCCATGGCTTGCTCAATCACCAGGATCCCGTCCCCAGATGACACTGGTCGCCACCCACGGCCAACAGGTGGCCCCAAATAGGGACTTTTACCCTCTGCAGAGGTGCAGTTGATGTATTCTAAAGCCCCACCAACAGGGCATTAGAAAAGGCGGCTTCGTATGTTTTTGCCAGGGGGTTCTGCCGCTCATACCCGCCGGCAGTTTAGTTTTCCGATTTAGTTTTGGAGCTGTATTTGCAGGGTGCTGAGCAATGTCTTGCCCTGGTGCCGAATCTGTGGGGGTACCAGCATAATTCCGGCGGAGTCTGCTAACTGGTGTAGTGGTGTATTGTCAGCAATTGGCGCCAATATCTGCGTTATTGTGGTGGGTAGCTTGATCGATTCAGCCATCGAATGTTTTCCTAGTCAGCTCCTCATGAAGCGTAGGAGCTGTGAGGGTGTTCTGTCACCCCTGGTGACATGGGTGAAAAGTTCCCGGAGCAGATCCTCATCCGAACGGCCAGTTTGTTTTAATATCACATCCTTAAGCCGAGTATATGGCTCCTGCTCGGGTACATGTTCTAGAATGTCGGCTACTTCGTCAACCACTGAAGGTAGCAAAACTTGTACCACGTTAGCAAATTTTGATTGTTGTGACGTTATTCTCTGTACTTAGAAAATGGCTTCCAACTGCAGTAACCAGTTTTTGGTGTTTTGTTCATTATACGTAGGGATGTTCGTGAGTTGCATTGCTACATTTATGGGAGTGTTCTGTTCGCACTCGTCTGTTGCCATCTTGATCGATCGTAAATATCGGGGTCACCACTTGTTGCGGCGTTAAGCAGCTGCTGTTAACCCCACAAGCAGAAAAATAATGTAGAGTAATACGATCGAAGCAAGGACAACAAAGGCAAGGATGTAAAAGTTTAAGCCAAATTTTATTTAATAATCTGGCAAAAGTATGTACAGGAAATTGTTTGCTGGAGTTCGGTCGTGAAGTGTCAGTTGAAGGAGCATTGTCAGGTTTCAAGGCGACAACTCGGAGGTTGGCAGATGGAACAGCGGTGTTCAAGGTCCAGTCGATCCCCGGATGTTTGCCCTTTTGTAAAAGAGCACGTCAGCACTTAAGAAGAGAGAGGATTGACACAGACGACGCTGGTGTAGTCTGTTCGTCCTAGGTATGACAGTCATGTACGAATGCAGCTTGGTAGTTCTAATAAAAAAGGACTATCGCAAATCATGTAGCCAGGTATAGTCCTGAAAAGGACTATCACATATCATGTAGCCCGCTGCTGCTGCTACTGAAGTTGGGTCAGCCTGCTGCTGAAGTCGGCAACAAGACTGGGAGCTGATGGCTTTACTGGTGGCTGCTGCTGCTGCTAGGTTTGGCTGCTTTGTGTGGTCAGCAAATGTGAGAGGGGGAGCTTGTCGCTCTACCCCGAGGCCAAATCCGCCAAGATATCTGGTGGAAGAAATTGGCTGTTTTTATGTAGGCTGAGATCAGCATCGTAGCCGGTTGGCAATATCTTTGGGGTGATGACTGAAAATTACCTTCTGCATTTTGACTGTACACATGGGTTTCATTCGGACACCATGTTCTGGTAATTATTTTTAGTTAGGAAGGCTCATGTATGTTAATATTTCATTTGTTTTGAGTTTTTGTGTATCGTTCTCTGAAAAACGCTGAGTCACCAGAAGTTAACGGCATTCGTTCTGTTTTCTGCGGTGACGCATTTAGACGTTTGAGTAGCCGGCAGTAACTTCCAGCCGGATGCAAGAATTTTATGTCTTCATAGTTTTGTAACTCTAATACTGATATGGATATTTTTGCCAATGTCTTGGCAGGTAGAGAAGGTAGCACTGCAAAGAATTTTGTGTTTGATGCTGTTGTATGGCATAGATGAAATTGTGCTTCTATTATGGAAAACCAGCCATTTTCTGCCATTTCTATTAATTCTGATACTTTGAGATTCACCTGTTGTATGAAAGGTTCCTACTCTATTTTTCTTTTAAATCACATTTAGTTGGATCACTATTGTAATAGGGGTTGGATGAGTTGTTAATGTAAGTTACTTCTGTGTTACATGTATTAGTAGGTGATAGAAGATTCGTTTTTTTTTCTTTTTTATACTGAAAATAAAACATAAAATAACATACAACAATAAGACTTTAAGACACATGTTGAAATTAATAAGAATGTCTATTTTTCTTTATCATGATGTTATTTACAATATTGGTTTTGTGTGTGTTAAATGTTCTCATGATTATTGTTTCTTAGTTTCTTTAAAATTTGGACTTGTTTATAATTGTTTTGAAAGTTT
Organism: Acanthosepion pharaonis; assembly: GCA_903632075.3. Lineage (NCBI taxonomy): Eukaryota > Metazoa > Mollusca > Cephalopoda > Sepiida > Sepiidae > Acanthosepion > Acanthosepion pharaonis. The sequence continues at coordinate 429,686 of CAHIKZ030001645.1, forward strand.
TGTTGTTATGGGAAGCTTTTGAAAGCGTCAGCTCTGGATTTTCATGGAGCAAAGAAGATACGTCTGTGTTGTTCTTTTTACTACTGCTCCTTTTTTTTGTGGTGGAAAGGCTGTCTTTATAATAATGAAATTTCAGATCTTTCTTTCATCTAGATATTTCAGATAAGACGGATTATATATTAGGGTGTTTCATTAAGACGGATCAAAGTCAGCAGTAAGTAAATCAGTGTTATTATTGAAAATTTATTTATTTCTCTATTGAATCATGTTATTTAAATCATGGCAATTATGTGTGAAAAATAATATCGCCAAAATGTCAGCCATATCTGAGAGAAAAAGGAAAAAATTATTAGACATTTAAACTTAATTCACATTTAAGATCGATCCAAGTTATTGGAACACCCTTAGTAGTTAGAGGATTCCTTTTCTTTTTTTTAATACTGAAAATGAAATGAATAAAACGTACAATAATAACATACAACAATAAGATTTTGAGACACGTGTTGAAATTAATGATAAGAACCTGTATTTTTCTTTATCATGATGTTATTTACAATATTGATTTTGTGTGTGTTAAATGTTCTCACGATTATTGTCTCTTTTTGGTTCTTTAAAAATTGGACTTGTTTATAATTGTTTTGAAAGATTTGAGGTTAAGGAAAGTTTTTGAAACTATCAGAATTTTTACTGAGTGAAGAAGATACAATCTTGTCCAGTCTGTGCTGTTCTTTCTACTGCAGCTACTTTTCCTTGTGGTGGAAAGGTTATTTTTAGAATGATGATGAAATTTCAGAACTTTATTTCTAGAATGATGAAATCATAACAATCTCATCATACTGCTTCTTGTAAACTTTTACTGAAATTTACCAATCTAAGGCTCTCTCTCTGTTTTCTAACTTTTCCCTGCTGCTCCTTCAGTCATTTGTAGGATCAGTGGAGGTCCCTCTTTATACTGGTTTACTTATACCCCACACCTGCCATTTTGTTCCCTCAAATCTGAAGTGAAAAATTTGAAAGATTGTAGTTTCTTCAGGTTTGTAATCAAATCCTCCAATCCAATTCCTTTTAGTCAAACACACCACTAACTGCAACTTGTGTCTCCTATTCGATACAGCAGTCACAGCTCTCCCTGTTGACTCGTCATGCTCTTTTTTATGTACCCAGAGACAGCCAAAAACAAAATCCCCAACCCATTCCTAACCTTGGCAACAAAGAACTGCAAGACAACCAAAATGTCTATGATAGCCAACAACTTTGCCAGACTCAAAAACAAAAGTCCTCCATTCCATCTCTGAATTCAACAACAAGGAACCGCAAAACAACCAAAATGTCTTTTGAAAAGCAACACATTTCTCAGGGTACAATATCTTCTCTCCATACCTGTAGTGATGTCAGCCAACCACTTTGCCAGACTGAAAAACAAAAGTCCTCCCTTCCATTTCTGACCTCAACAAGAGGCAACTGCAAAACAACCAAAATGTCTTTTGAAAGGTGACACATTTCCTAGAGCACAATATCTTTTCTCCATCCCTGAATTATATCACACAAAAACTTTCCTAGACTCAAAAAGAAGACTCCAGCCTCTTAACCTTCATATCAACAGCAAAGAACCGCAAAGCAACCAAAATGACTTTAGAAAGACAACACATGTCCCAGGGTACAATATCTCCTCTTCATCCCTGAAGTTTATATCAACCAACAGCTTTGTCAGGCGCAAAAACAAAAGTCCTCCTTTGCATGCCTGACCTCGACAGCAAAGAACCGCAAAACAACCAAAATGACTTTAGAAAAACAACACATGTCCCAGGGTACAATATCTCCTCTTCATCCCTGAAGTGATATCAACCAACAGCTTTGTCAGGCTCAAAAACAAAAGTCCTCCCTTCCATCTCTGACCTCGAGAGCAAAGAACCGCAAAGCAACCAAAATGACTTTAGAAAGACAACACATGTCCCAGGGTACAATATCTCCTCTTCATCCCTGAAGAGATATCAACCAACAGCTTTGTCAGGCTCAAAACCTAAAGTCCTCCCTTGCATGCCTGACCTCGACAGCAAAGAACCGCAAAACTACCAAAATGACTTTAGAAAAACAACACATCCCAGGGTACAATATCTCCTCTTCATCCCTAAAGTGATATCCGCCAACAACTTTGCCAGGCTCAAAACCTAAAGTCCTCCCTTGCATGCCTGACCTTGTTATATTCCGTATTTAGTTACGTGGGCGATGTGAAAACAATGTGGGCGAAATACTGCGTTTGGTTGCAAACAATGAAATTCAGAATCGAAAGAACAAGAAAGACTGTAGATATATTTTATAGTCTCTTTTAGTGAGGAAAATAAGAACAAGTAAAAAGTTTGTATTTAAGAAGTTGAGGGAAAGGTACCCTTTGACAAGGCGTCGGACGAGAGTTCATTAGCAGCAGCGGTCACATGCTTCGTTTCATCGCCGGGCCAGTGTGTCAGGGAGTGAGCGACGTGACCCTTCTGCCTCCGCCATTGAATGGCACCCTTTTAACTTTACCGTGTTGAACTTATACACGCCTATCGGCTCCAAATGGCAATTTTTGAATATGCGGGAGACGGTCCGATTGGTTGATTTCATTCTTTTCATTTTTTTTTCGGAGTTTATCCCAAACGGAAGTATTCTGCGTCGAGCCTATGCGTGAGCGTATAGTTTTCATTTCGAGTCGGGGACTCGTGATAGTAACTTCTGTTTATCGAAGCAGAGCAAGATCTCATCTTGTAACAACCTCAACAGCAAAGAACATAAAACAACCAAAATGACTTTAGAAAAACAACACATGTCCCAGGGTACAATATCTCCTCTTCATCCCTGAAGTGATATCAACCAACAGCTTTGTCAGGCTCAAAAACAAAAGTCCTCCCTTGTATGCCTGACCTCGACAGCAAAGAACCGCAAAGCAACCAAAATGACTTTAGAAAGACAACACATGTCCCAGGGTACAATATCTCCTCTTCATTCCTGAAGTAATATCAACCAACAGCTTTGTCAGGCTAAAACAAAAGTCCTTCCTTATATGCCCGACCTCGACAACAAAGAACCGCAAAACAACCAAAATGACTTTAGAAAAACAACACATGTCCCAGAGTACAATATCTCCTCTTCATCCCTGAAGTGATATCAACCAACAGCTTTGTCAGGCTCAAAACCTAAAGTCCTCCCTTGCATGCCTGACCTCGACAGCAAAAAACCGCAAAACAACCAAAATGACTTTAGAAAAACAACACATGTCCCAGGGTACAATATCTCCTCTTCATTCCTGAAGTGATATCAACCAACAGCTTTGTCAGGCTAAAACAAAAGTCCTCCCTTGCATGCCCGACCTCGACAACAAAGAACCGCAAAACAACCAAAATGACTTTAGAAAAACAACACATGTCCCAGGGTATAATATCTCCTCTTCATCCCTGAAGTGATATCAACCAACAGCTTTGTCAGGCTCAAAAACAAAAGTCCTCCCTTCCATCTCTGACCTTGAGAGCAAAGAACCGCAAAGCAACCAAAATGACTTTAGAAAGACAACACATGTCCCAGGGTACAATATCTCCTCTTCATCCCTGAAGTAATATCAACCAACAGCTTTGTCAGGCTCAAAACCTAAAGTCCTCCCTTGCATGCCTGACCTAGACAACAAAGAACTACAAAACAATCCAAAATGACTTTAGATTAACAACACATGTCCCAGTGTACAATATCTCATCTTCATCCCTGAGGTGATATCAACCAACCACTTTGTCAGGCTCAAAAAACAAAAGTCCTCCCTTCCATCCATGACCTTGACAACAAAGAAACATAAAACAACCAAAATGACTTTTGAAAAGACAACACATGTCCCAGGGTACAATATCTCCTCTTCATTCCTGAAGTGATATCAACCAACAGCTTTGTCAGGCTAAAACAAAGTCCTTCCTTATATGCCCGACCTTGACAACAAAGAACATAAAACAACCAAAATGACTTTAGAAAAACAACACATGTCCCAGGGTACAATATCTCCTCTTCATCCCTGAAGTGATATCAACCAACAGCTTTGTCAGGCTCAAAACCTAAAGTCCTCCCTTGCATGCCTGACCTAAACAGCAAAAAACCATGAAAACAACCAAAATGACTTTAGAAAAACAACACATGTCCCAGGGTACAATATCTCCTCTTCATCCCTGAAGTGATATCAACCAACAGCTTTGTCAGGCTCAAAACAAAAGTCCTCCCTTCCATCTCTGACCTTGAGAGCAAAAAGAACCTAAAACAACCAAAATGACTTTAGAAAAACAACACATGTCCCAGGGTATAATATCTCCTCTTCATCCCTAAAGTGATATCAACCAACAACTTTGTCAGGCTCAAAAACAAAAAGTCCTCCTTGCATGCCTGACCTTGACAGCAAAAAACCGCAAGAAAACAACCAAAAATGACTTTAGAAAACAACACATGTCCCAGGGTATAATATCTCCTCTTCATCCCTGAAGTAATATCAACCAACAGCTTTGTCAGGCTCAAAACCAAAAGTCCTCCCTTCCATGCCTGACCTCAACAGCAAAGAACCGCAAAACAACCAAAATGACTTTAGAATTAACAACACATGTCCCAGTGTACAATATCTCCTCTTCATCCCTGAAGTGATATCAACCAACAGCTTTGTCAGGCTCAAAAACAAAAAGTCCTCCCTTCCATCTCTGACCTTGACAGCAAAGAACTAGAAAAAACAACCAAAATGACTTTAGAAAGACAACACATGTCCCAGGGTACAATATCTCGTCTTCATCCCTAAAGTGATATCAACCAACAACTTTTCAGGCTCAAAACCTAAAGTCCTCCCTTCCATGCTCTGACCTAGACAACAAAAAAACTACAAAACAACCAAAATGTCTTTTTAAAAATAACACATGTCCCAGGGTATAATATCTCATCTCCATATCTGAGGTGATATCAACCAACCACTTTGTCAAACACTCAAAAACAAAACTCCTCCCTTCCATCCATGACCTCAACAGCAAGGAAACGTAAAACAACCAAAATATCTTTTGAAAGACAACACATTTCCTAGGGTACAATATCTCCTCTTCATCCCTGAAGTGATATCAACCAACAACTTTGTCATGCTCAAAAACAAAAGTCCTCCTTCCATGCGGGACCTTGACAACAAAGAACATAGAAACAACCAAAATGACTTTAGAAAAACAACACATGTCCCAGGTTACAATATCTCCTCTTCATCCCTGAAGTGATATCAACCAACAGCTTTGTCAGGCTCAAAACCAAAAGTCCTCCCTTGCATGCCTGACCTCGACAACAAAGAAACATAAAACAACAAAATGACTTTAGAAAAACAACACATGTCCCAGGGTACAATATTTCCTCTTCATCCCTGAAGTGATATCAACCAACAGCTTTGTCAGGCTCAAAAACAAAAGTCCTCCCTTCCATCTCTGACCTTGAGAGCAAAGAACCGCAAAGCAACCAAAATGACTTTAGAAAGACAACACATGTCCCAGGGTACAATATCTCCTCTTCATCCCTGAAGTGATATTCGCCAACAACTTTGCCAGGCTCAAAACCTAAAGTCCTCCCTTGCATGCCTGACCTCAACAGCAAAGAACCGCAGAACAACCAAAATGACTTTAGAAAAACAACACATGTCCCAGGGTACAATATCTCCTCTTCATCCCTGAAGTGATATCAACCAACAGCTTTTTCAGGCTCAAAAACTAAAGTCCTCCCTTCCATCTCTGACCTAGACAACAAGCAACTACAAAACATCCAAAACATCTTCAGAAAGGCAATACATTTCCGATGGTACAATATCTCATCTCCATATCTGAGGTGATGTCAGCCAACCACTTTGCCAAACACTCAAAAACAAAACTCCTCACTTCCATCCATGACCTTGACAACAAGGAAACGTAAAACAACCAAAATATCTTTTGAAAGGCGACACATTTCCTAGGGTACAATATCTCCTCTTCATCCCTGAAGTGATATCAACCAACAGCTTTGTCAGGCTCAAAAACAAAAGTCCTCCCCTCCATCTCTGACCTCGAGAGCAAAGAACCGCAAAGCAACCAAAATGACTTTAGAAAGACAACACATGTCCCAGGGTACAATATCTCCTCTTCATCCCTGAAGTGATATCAACCAACAGCTTTGTCAGGCTAAAACAAAAGTCCTCCCTTGCATGCCCGACCTCGACAACAAAGAACCGCAAAACAACCAAAATGACTTTAGAAAAACAACACATGTCCCAGGGTACAATATCTCCTCTTCATCCCTGAAGTGATATCAACCAACAGCTTTGTCAGGCTCAAAACCAAAAGTCCTCCTTCCCTTGCATACCAAAGAACTGCAAAGCAACCAAAATGACTTCAGAAAGACAACAATGTCCCAGGATACAAATCTCCTCTTCATCCCTGAAGTGATACCACCAAAGCTTTTTTTCAGGCTCAAAACAAAAGTCCTCCTTCCATCTTTAGAAAAGAACAAACCAAAAATGTCTTCAGAAAAAGACAACAATGTCCCCTCTTCATCCCTGAAGTGATATCAACCAACAGCTTTTTCAGGCTCAAAAACTAAAGTCCTCCCTTCTATCTCTGACCTAGACAACAAGCAACTACAAAACATCCAAAACGTCTTCAGAAAGGCAATACATTTCCGATGGTACAATATCTCCTCTCCATATCTGAGGTGATGTCAGCCAACCACTTTGCCAAACACTCAAAAACAAAACTCCTCACTTCCATCCATGACCTTGACAACCAGGAAACGTAAAACAACCAAAATATCTTTTGAAAGGCGACACCTTTCCTAGGGTACAATATCTCCTCTTCATCACTGAAGTGATATCATCCAACAACTTAGACAGACTCAAAAACAAATGTCCTCCCTTTCCATCCCTGACAACAAAGAATTGCAAAACAACCAAAATGTCTTTAGAAAAGTGACACATTACCCACGGTACAATATCTTCTCTTCATCCCTGAAGTGATATCAGCCAACAACTTTACCAGACTCTTGATATGTCCCCCCAATTGGCAACAAAGACAAGATGGTTTTTGAAACTGACGACAGTCAGTTGAATATACAGGTTCAATTCCTGCAAAAGGTATTCACTTTCTAGCTCCAAATTCCTGGTAGTCTCTATCGTGAAATAGATTTTTCTTTATTCATATGATTCTATGAGTCATGGTACTCTCTTCTGGAATGGTCATGATCAAGTGACATTACTCAACCTGATCATTTGGAAAAATGTTTAGATACTGTGATGCAGTCACAGAATAATATTTAACACAATGTTATTTTTAAGGAATTTCAAAAAAATTTATTTTATACTTCAGTACTGTCTTATAGGCACCACTAGTTTAACTAAAATATTTTTATATTTTGAACCCAAAATACAATATTTATATTGAATGAGCAATAAAATATGGCAATATTAAAGTTGAAAATTCAAAGAATTAAATAAATATTATGTGTACTATTATATAAAGGGACCATTATGAGATTACTGAAAAAAATATGCATGATAAAAACAGCCTTAAATATGACGAAAATATTTTTTGTCTAAATGTTTATTTTCAAGAGGAAAGATCAAAGTTCTTTTTGCTTGTTATTTTTTTTTTTTTTTTTTTTTATACATTTTTCAACCTTTCATAGCATGTCCAAAATTTTAGTTAATTTTTTTTTTTTATTCAGGAAAATTGACACAAAATCAATTTTTCAGCCATTTTTTTTTCAATATTGTAAACAAAAGCGATTTTTTTTTTTTTTTTTTTTTTTTTTTTTTTTTTCCATTTAAAAATATACTGTTTTTTAAATTTATTTTAAAAATATTAGAAATTATGAGGTTTATTTAATATATTTTAAAATAAACATTACTTACTTTCTGTGCCGAAAATATGTAGTTTAAAATAAGAGAAAGCAAGTCTAAACAGTAGTGATGATTTCATCACATATTGACAGCTTATGTGAGGAAAAGTTATCATACAGAAAGAACAGAAGTAACATAAATTAGCTTTAAATAAACTAACTTATTTACCTCATTATTTTCAATGGTTTATGAAAAATATAATACTATAAAAAATTTTTAAAATAAGAGTGTTGAGAGTGAGATAAAATTTCATGAAATTTTATCATAAGTGTACATAATATATTATAATTTTATGAACATTTATTACATTTTATGGTATTATTTGTATTTTCATATTTCGTTTATGTAAAAATATCTGAGATAATATAAAAAATAAGACCATATAAATTTTATAAGATAGATACATAATACTTTGTAGGAACCTTTATCAATTGAAATATACTTCTTTTTTTCTCCTTTGTTAATTTTTTCCACAATTTTTTATCATCTTAAGTTATATGACAATATTGAAAATGCAATTTTTTTGTAACAATTTATATTTTATTTCTTCATAGCCAAGTAAAAACAAAGGTCTAGAAATGCAATGCAACTTGTATCAGACTTTCATGAAGCTTTTGTGGCCCTGAAAAGGGCATTTTGTTCCTGCTATTTTGCCTATAGCTGGGACCCTAACAGGTGCTACCACTCTGGGTCAGTGTGGACCTGGGAACAACAGCAGTTCTGAGGTAGTTCCACAGTCCTCAAAAGCTCCAACCTAATAATCAGAGTCCTTGCTGCCAGATGTAAAAGGATTGGGTTAGCCATTGAAGATCAGGTCAGGCATGATATAGTCAGTGGCCAATTCACATTTGTCCTGTTGATAGTCTTCATTTTTCTGTTCATAGAAAATGTTGTAGTCTGGGTCAGAAAATTCAATGACTGATCCTATAAATACCTTATCAGCATGTAGATGCCATCTACTAAATGTGTAAAAAGTCCAGGAATTCTGCCTTGATAGCCAAATTGTTGTAATGTATTCCCTTCAATCTTCTCTGTAATTGAGACCTTTTTTTTTTTTTTTTTTTTTTTTAAGAGTGCTATACTGCATGGCAACATCCAAATAGTGTTGAAGTGTACTGTCCTTCAGGCCATTTATGCAGCTCCATACCTTATTTTATTTTTCTTTTATAATGTTGCTTATGCTGGAGACATAAGCATTTTGAGATACCTTCTTTTTCTCACAGTATTCTCCTATCACACTTTCAACCTCCATTGGTATGTTACCTTACAGATGATAGTACTGATTCTGTATGTTCTCCACTGTCTCAAATGACTTCTTGTACTGCAGTTTCGCAAACTGCAATAGTACCTTTCACACATACAGTCATCATAGCATTGAACAGTTTCTCATTTTTAGGGGCAACCATCAATTTTTCCTTATTGTCCTGTGGCAAAATACTCCCAAAAAAGTCCCATTCAGCCAATATTATATTTTTTGAGTCTTCCGTTTTTTTAATTCCACAATGACGCCTTTTACTGTTTGCATAGTCTTAATCGGATTTCCTGAAGATGTTAAATCCATATAAAACATATGCATCCAGGGTACGGACATCTTCCCAATGATTCCCAGCAATTGCAGTTTGATCTCTGCTGCTTCCTCCGTTATCTTTCAATTTCTCAACAATTTTGTTTTTTTGGTACAGACTGAGCACAAACATTTTAGCTTTTGAAAAATGGAGAAATACATACCACCTAATTGAAAAATTACATGTAACCGGTTCCCCAAGAATCTTGGTATTTCAAACCCTTCTTACTGGATAAAGTCCTTTATCTGCATCACATGTCTGTATTTGTCACTGAATCTTCAGTGCCATGATAATCTTCCATGTAATACACACACCAGAATGCTGGATTGTCTGCTCTTCACATGCTTGAAGCTCCTTCTTCTGGAAACAGCTTCTAACGGATCCACATTGCAATTTAACTCAATTAGGTGTGTGCTCCACTCTTTCTCCAGTAAAAAAAAAACAGTCAAGTGATTGACTGGTGCCTGGTCTGTCAAACAGCATTTTATTTTCGAGAGTTATTGATCTCTGGCAGCTAGCAAAACTCACTCCAGATGCTACTGAGTGTACATCAGCAAAGTTTTTTTTTATGGCAGTGCTGGCATGGTTTCTGTAGTCTTCTGCAGTCCCACCAAGAAATCGTTCTATTGACACAAGATGAGAGGATGATGGTGTTGTTACCATCATACTGTTGACATACAAACGGCCGGCTAAGACCTTGGATAAAATCTTCAACTCTGTATTTAACATCATCAAGGGCTGATAATTATCTAGCCCATCCCCACCGTCTTTGTTCTTGCGAAGCAACTTGATCACACCCCTGGTGAAGCATTGAGGTATAGACCCCTGCTTCATCCAGTTGTTGAAAATCAGTGCTAGCAAGGGGACAAAGACTGGTGACTACCTCGAGTACATTTCATACAGAAGACCATCTAATCCCTGAGTCTTGTCCAAGCCAACCTGCCTCAACACATCCCAGATCTCAGACTCTGTAATGGGACCCTCACACCCAGCTGTTTCAGCCGCCTCAAGGCAGGGAAAGTCGGCTAAATAGGCATCGAACTGAGCAGCACTCACACTGGGCTCCCTGGTAAACAGCTCCTGAAAGTAATCACAGAAAGCCTCACAAATGCCTGCGTCTGTAGTCACAGTCCGTTTAGATTTCAAAGAATCCCACCACTTATTCCCAACCACAGCCCCCGACAATCCCCACTGTAGAATTAGTAAAAGCTGGTCCCGAAAATCTTGCTCACCAAATAATGATGCTTTCAATTTCCAGTAACCAGCTATCTTAACCCTAGGCTTATCTAAGTTTACCCGAACCCGATGATCCGAGTAAACTATAAAATGGAAACTTGGACATTCTAAGAGCCCTACTTCGACTCTCTTAACTAGAACTCAGTCGATGTAGTTTGCGCTAACCACCGTATCTGAGCTGCCAGCCCTAGTCCAAGTCCATACTACCTCCCGGGGGTGCTTATTTCGATACTTATTGACAAGATCAAACCCGTCAATAAAGTACTGATAGACTTAACATCCGGGTTGTTAGTACCCGCTTTTTGCCCTATATGATCTATATCAGGATCAAGGATGGCATTACAATCACCCGCTAGAACTACCGAACAAGATGTCATCAAAAACGGCTTGATCTGCCAAAACAAACCAGGCCGCTGTGCATGGTCACTGGGCGCATAAACCCCAATGAGATGAAGAGCCTTATCCTTTATGGTAATATCCAGCACGCAAAGCCTGCCCACCAGATCCGTGAAAACAAGAGCTCATGCCGCATCTAGAGACTTGCTCACCAGCCAGGAAACACCCCTCGAGCATCCATCAAAACATGCTGAATAGAGGACGAACCTCTTAGACAGAATGTCCTCATTGTCACGAGATAAAAAATGGGTCTCCTGTGCACAACATACATCCACTCCGAGGCGTTGAAGATCACGATCGAGTCTCACCCTTCGAGACTCTGACCTCAAGCCCCAGACATTCAGACTTGCTAACCAGAGTGCCATTATCAGACCGATTAGGGTTGGGACACTGGTTTGAACATGGTCAGGATAAGGATACTGTCATATGCCCTACTCGACGAATAATTTATAACGCAATCATACGCCAACCAGGAGATATATACATTATCACGTCTATGGAGAGATACGGGCTATCTCTCCCAGACCATGACAAATGGACAATTAGTAAACAAAAATATTTTAAAGAATACTGTTTGATTGAGATAATGGAACCTGGGAAAAGATTACTGTTTGATTATCTCAATCAAATAGTAGTCTTTTCCCAGGTTCGCTTTGGTTTCATCACATATGCCAATCCACAATTCAAGGATGGACGATAAGGCATAGTAAATTTTGGTATAAGAATTTTAATATATACATATACACAAGATATTACAATAAAAGAAAAAATATAAGCATGAGTAAAGCATCCGATGACCAGAACCTCAAGACTTATGTTGGGATACCAAAATATGCCCAAATCCAAGTAGATTCGACTGAACCCGAACGGATAAAAAAAATAAGTATGAATAACTACGAATGCAGAAATCAACACATAAAAAAAAAAAAAAAAGAGATGGGATAGGATTTATATATTACTATTTTGACATGAGGAAAGGTGTTTGTGAGAACATACAATTTATGGATGCATGTGTATCTTTCTAACACGGCTCCAAAATATATAGTTACTTATCTTTATATTCAGTTTTCTCTCTTACTCATTGTCCTTTCTTTTCTCTCTCACATTTCCTCTTTTCTTTCTTTTCTTTACACAAATTCAATTTCAAACATGGCCCGGCTGCAACAGAGATATATACTTTCTTCTTCTCTCTTGATTTCTCTTTTCTTTCTTCAAACACAGGCTGTATTCTCAGCGTGCAAATTTCCTTGCGTCTTCTGTGATAAATAACTCGATTTATCTTCTTCAATCTGGAGTTAATGAACAGAAATTCATCCTTATATTTCTTATCCAGAGTTGCTTATGATGAATCGGACAAGTTCCATCATTACCAAAATGAGTCTCATCCTTCCATTCATAAGTTATCAGTGCTTTGATTTCGAGTCTTGCTCCTTCAAAGACAAGACAGCAACTGACTTCCAAGTAATTTTCTAATTCCCACATATCCTGCATTTTGGCGTGAATTCCAGTTCCTGCTGCTTTACAACCTTACATCAGTCCCCTGTCTAGATTCTGTCGCTACTGGTAACTGGGTCAGTCAACCTCTTGACCTGCTTCCCCAAAATGACTCGAGACTCCCACGTGATCTCTTCTGTTGTCAAGCGGAGATTAACCTTAATATGTACGTGTATGCGTGTTTGGGCTATCTGCATTCGTAACAATACCAACAGCCTCTCCTATTGACCCATGGCCCATCTCAGTCTTGATGGTACTGTCTTGGGAGAGTCCGCCAATATCCCAGGGAAATGTCAGTTTCATTGCTCTATAGAGAGAGGGAGGGGGGAACTAAAAATGGGACCCTCCCTGCACAAAATTGTTTTAAATGTTTTAGTTCATTGCTCTGGGCTATAGCAATTGGTGGGGACATTTTGTATGCAATCATAGCCTCGTCCAGCATCGCCCAAGACTTCTTGGCTCCAGTACCAGTTCTTATAACTGTAAGAACCCTTTGGGCATTTGGAAAGTTTGGGGGCTCTTCAACGTCCAAATCCCCATACTGCCTAATTGACAGTAGGTATTTTAGATCTTAAATACGATTGCCATAGTTCTTGGCTCTTTCGGCCTGTGCAGGAAAAATACAACATACATCTTTCCCAGTGTTATCAATATGCCTCTGAGCCTTTTTTTCTTTTATCTTTTAGTTCCTGAGTTGGACTCCTCTGTCCTTTTTGGAAGGAGGAGGGGGCATTTCAGTATTTTTAATGGGGGAAGGGCCGAGAGTATGTTGAAGGGTGTAGGATGATCTTTGTCTGTAGGGGCTGGGATCTCTACTGATGCTTAGGTGTTGGGAGAGGGGAAGGATATTTTTTTTGGTGAAGGTGTGGACAAGGCAGAAGACGTTGAAGGAGTAGGATTTTTTTGCTGGTCTAATTTTTTTTTTTCAACCCCTTGATTTTTTCCGTTTTTTTCATACCCCAGATCATATTTCTTTTGTTTTTCTTTGAAAGACTGTTGTGAAGCTGGGCATCGCCCTTAACGTTGCCAGAGGGAGTGGGGCTGTTAATGCCATTCATCCTTGGGGCTTCATGGGACTGATGACCCGCTGTCTGGTGCTTACCAGAAACCCACCATCCCCCCACTTTTCCACAACTGCACAAGCAGTGGGCGAAGGCTCTTTGGGGAATGTGGCCTTAGATGTTGCGCCAACCGGAGGTTTAACCATACCGGTTCCGGAAGCTGGCATACCCATTACAGGTGAGGTGGTAGGTAAAGACGCAGTCAAAAGGGGATTTTGGTAAACTGGAGCTTAACTTGCAGGGGCCCACCTTCTCTGTGCAGGAAGTGGAGAGGTGACCAGTCTCTCCACACTTCAACATACCAGTTTGCAGCCGGTCACACTGACTAACAGCCTCAAGCTCCCTACTTCCAGACAGTTGGGGATGGAAAGGAAGGCTTTTCAATCTAACAATATTTCAAAATTCAGGCTATCGCAGGAAGCGCCCAGTATCTTGCCATACTGGGATAGGAAAGCTGCCCCGATAACCTTAGGAGTGACCTCATATATTGCCACTCTAGTCCTTCTTCAGCCTTCGCACTCTGTGTGCAAAATCAAGTCTTTAGTTACAAGATCTCAACTTGATGCAGCAATATAGTCTTCCGGCATGGGTAACAATACGTCCCACATGAAATAGTTGACTCCCTTAACGATTCTGAGGGGCTTGAACCCCAAGGACTACAGTGATTCATTTGTGTTTTTCATCAAGCGACAAATTATGCGCAAACACTTGTCCACAACGAAAACCGACACTATTCTTTTATCAATTTTTCTTAATTCTTGGGGGGGTCTTCTAATTTTCCACCTTCTATGACAAGGTGTGCATAACCCTTGTCTCACTTCAAGAACTCCGCAATATTGATTATACAACTAGGAGGGGATGTCCAACAAGAGGGCGATTCCTCAGCCTCTGCATTCTCATTTTTCTTGTCTTTACTTTGGCCATTCTCGGCTTCCATATTTTCTACATTTTGGCTCTTTTTGGCTGTATTCTGCCCATTGGACAAAATCAAGAAGCTCTCTTGCTAAGGGAGTGGGAAAGGAGAAAATATATATGGGCATGGGAACTATAAAAGCTGACCCAGTCGAGATAAAAAAAGGGGGCCAAAACAAACTGGGGAGGTTGGGAATCTTGACAGTCTTAACCAAAAATGCAACCGGAAACAGGCCAGGAGCAACACTTACATTAACTAAGTAGACAAAGCTTGTCTAGTCTAACCTAACCAAGGGGAGGGCTCCACAGAAAACCAGCCCGATGTGACTAGGTTGACCTAATAGAGAAAATCAAGGCTAGCCCTGTTCAAACGAACCAAGCTTGCCTCAGTCACCCACCTTTCGCTGAAGACTGTCAAATGCAAATGTAAGTGGACAACCTCCATCAATGTCAAGTCTGACCTGCCGCGTCAACCTTTGCTCGTACTTCAGACCAATTTTACTCCAGCTGGAGGTTGGGTCCAAACCACACTTCAAGAATGCTGACAGGACTGTCTGTCCAACTAAAGGACCCCAGAAGATTAACCACCTTCCAGGCATCTAACTGCAAGCTGGATGACTTGTCACAGTTAATCTTTGCCCCTGTCACCTTTTTATACCGATCAAGCACCTTCAGTACCACTTCAATATCACTGCAGGATGCCACGAAAGTAGATACATCATCGGCGTACATGGAAACCCTGGCTCAAGCCACATAGAGCTGGACTGCACACCCTGCCTCTCAGCTAGCGAAGGAGAGGCTCTAACACCAAAGCATAAAGTAGGGGCAACAGTGGACAACCCTAATGAACCAACCTAGACAGCACATCTGTACCACAGCACTGGAAAATCGATACAGAAGGCTAATCCAGCAGCAGAAGTTGCGTGCGAATCCGGTGGCCTGCAATACAGCTGCAAGGTAGTGATGGTCAACCCTATCAAATGCCTTGGACTGATGTAAATTGATCAGCACAGCCTCACCATCGTCAGTGGATCAGATGCAAGTTGCTCTGAATTGTTCGCCCCTCACAGCACAAGTCTGCTCAGGACCCAACAGAGATTCGGCAACTGACTGCAAATGCTCCTGCAGGATCTTGGCCAAAATCTTTAACTCTGTGTTTAGCAGAGTTATGGGCCTATAATCATCTAATTGCCCCCCAACATCCTTGCTCTTTTCCAACAGCGTGATCAAACCTCTGGAGAATTAGTCGGTGACGGAACCCTGCCAGAACCAGTTGTTGAACACAACAGTCAAAATCGAGACAATGATGTCCCACAGGAATGACACCAACCGCCGAAAAAACAAGACCCACTCCTCCAGGTTGTTGGGCGCATAAACCGCAATGACTCAGAACGAACCACTTTTCACGGCAATATCGGCCACGATCAACTGGACCTCAGCATCGGTATGTACAAGGTTCACCTTCACACCAAGAGTACGCTTCACCAGCAAAGAAACTCTTCTGGCATGCCAGTCCCCATATGCTGAATAGACAACAAAATCATTAAACAGCACACACACACATTGATGCTGCAAACAAAGTGGGTCTCTTCGATTGTGGCAACATCCACCCCGAACGACAGGAGGTCATGGAGCAGATCCATCAAGCGCTTCACATTCAGACTAGCTAACTTGATTGACATCATTTAGGCCTGCAAAAAATAAAAAAGTATGAAAAGAAGAACCTACTCGCATACAGGCCAGAAATTTGCAGCGGATAAGACCACGATGGATTGTCCCAGGCTCTCTGTTCCCAACTCCGTCGTCATCCGACCATCCAGGACAATACCGCTGACATCCGTGGGGTACATTAGCTTAACTGCCCTATATAAGGAGGGATGGAGTAACACAGGGACCCTCTCAGCACAAAAGTGTCTTAATTTCTTTAAATTTTGGTTTTCTAACTCAAAAACCCTTATTTTCGGGTAAGCCTCCTTTACTTCAAAAAGGTGGCTCCATACCTTGAGATATCTGCTGGTATCCCTCACACAGGTGATGACTCCAGGGGCATGTGGGAAATTCCAGTGATAATCGATTGACTTCCCATCCACCAAGTCCATTCTGAACAGTAGCCCTATGAGAGCTTTTTTTGTTTTGACATGCCCTTTTTGGCTTCGTCCTTATCTACTTTGCAGATATCGTCTGGGCCTGGGAAAAGTTCCTTTTTCTTCTTCTCCCTTGAGGTGTAAGGAGGTGAAGAAGTAGAAGTATGAGGGTGTGTGGAAGTAGAACTAAGGAAAGAATTGGAGGGGGAGGGAACATGAGCAGGAGAAGTTGAGACTCCTTGATCTTGCTATAGATTTTTCAGCTTCTCTTGGCGAAGCAGGGACAGAGAGTGACCTGATCTTGTCCATGACCCTCACTGCCCTGCCACGGCCACAGTGCCTTTGCGATGGTTCCTCTTCTTCTCTAGATCTTTTCAAAGATGATGCCCAAGGTGTCCTTCAGTTTCAGTATCTGATGATCGAACACTTGCTTACTTCGGTCATGCACACATCTTCCTGGGCATCTGATCTCATTCTTTTTCTGGCCGTGTTGTGATCTAGATTTTTCTCCCTGTTTTATGCCAGTGTACCATACCACAGTGTGGTGCATACATCTAAACAATAATCCCATACTGTGTTTACGTTGTTTGACATGTTGTTGACCAGTTCCGTGTTGCTTGTCATGTATCTGGTTATCACATAGTTGTCCTGCATGTACATGTATGTGAGCAGCTTTCTCAGTAATGAGTGATTGTTCCAGATGTGAGTGAACATGTCTCTCTGCCTTAGCTGTTTCACTGTCAGCATTTCTCACCAGCTGTGTAGATCTATCATGTTGACTTTCATCCTCACTTTGGTCATGGTTATGTTACTGTCATTCAGGAGCACGTTTAACAAGTGTATGGGTGCTTTGTATGTGTACTTACACAGTTCAGCCTCAGCTGCCATCATTGGTTGTACTAACTTGAAATTTTTGTTCAGTATCTTGTTAGCCACATCAGGTTGCCATATCCAATGCCTATGCAGTTGTCGAAATACGATTTGGGATTCAGCACAAAGACCTCTTCGTCATTTTTTGTGGTCCATTTGCCGCATGTGATTTTGTCAGTGCTGAATCCCATTCTCTTGAGTCTGTAACTGGTTGCGTGTTGTACACTGGCCTCCCACTTTATCTGCTGTACCCAAGTTGTCAGGTGGTAAGCTATGATGTAGTCATCGGTGTCTATGTAACTCCATGCAAAGTGTCCCCCCATGAATTCCCACCTCCATACCTTTCATACTTCTTGAATTCTGCCTTTATGTTGTTCATGTCAGTCGTTTTCACTAGGTTTTCACTAGATGTTTTCTCTTATATGGTTTCCACTCATGTCAGGCAGCACCTTACTGATAGCCTCTGCCTACCATTCACTTGATTCTCCTCATTCTCCCAAAGTACTCTGTTCATTTCTTTCTATAATTTCAGTGTTATCAAAATGCACAGAATTGTTAGCATCAGATATTGGTACCAGTTAAGGTCTGAAATATTCATTGAGTCCCGATATAATACTTTGCTCTGATGAGCATTCAAGCCACGCTTCCAAGTAATCCAGTACCCTTTGTTCATTCGATTGATCAGCATCTTCTGTTTTTATGTACAGATTTTCGTAATCTAGGTTGTATAGTTTAGCTGCCCAGTCTAGCTCTCTTCTCGGCAGAGCAAATCTTCCTCTTTTTAAGTTAGTCCCTGGACCCAGAAAGTTATGTCCTGGTAACATCCAGTCATCATCATATCTCTTTCATTTAATGGGTGGTATCCTTTGTTTCTGTTCTAGTAAGAGTTATTCCCCTTTGTAATGTAAGATCCGGTTTTTAAGTTTTTTCTTTGTCACGGTAACAGTTTCACAGTTAACTAGAGTGCTGCACATATTCTTTCCTTTGACTGGCACTGTGGTCATGTGATCATCATGTGACAAATAAGATAAAATTTTATTTTATTTGGCGCACAATGATCATGTGAGATGAAAATACATTTATTATGTGTTTTTTGTAGAATGAGTGGCCATCATTAAAAATAAATAAATGGCAGATCTGCCCAACAAACACATTTGACAATTTTTGCAATAACAAGAAAAAGAAAAGGACAGGTTAAGAAAACAATATATGCAAGGCAAATTAACAATAATAAGGAAAAAAAGTTCACAAGTTGAGAGTTGAGATTGATACAGAAGAGTAAATGTCACCCTATTCCCTCACTGGTTGTCCAAAACATCAAATACCTGCGTCTGATCAATGAGGTGATCGCTTCGATTCAGGTCCTGCCCTATCTCACAGTGTGATTTGCTTTGATCATAAGATGGCCAAGATTGAATCATTGTTAGGTATTCCTGTATCGGGCTGGTCCAAGCAGGGTGAAGACGCAAAGAAAGAAAATAACGCTCAAATAAAAATAAATACTAATTTTTGTATAAGGTCCTTTGTATAACAGTTGGTTTAAAGTCTAGGAGTTTGCATGCAAACAATTATCTGCCCAACCTGCTTCTAAGTCAGATGTAACATTTTGTTTACTTGGTAAAGTTTGTTTTGCTGATTTGGTAAAGTTTGGCATAAGGCTGATGTCAGAGGTTTTCGTTGGCAGACAGTCACAGGGGATGTCTCACATCCAGTGGCTGGAACAAACTCTGCCTTCTTGCCTCAAGACATTTGCATTTATTGACATTCGCCTAAACCAGCATGGGGCACAGCACAGTTGGAGAATTCAGTTTTTCCTCCACCTGTCATCTTCATTGTTTAGGTCCTGAGAATTTGGTGTTACATCAGACATCACTCTTCAAGAAAATTCTTATCTCCCACTTATGATTTTAAATCCTATACATTTTTTTCTTGTACTTTCACAGCCTGTATTTTTAGCTGTGTGTCATCAACATATTTTGCCCTATGACCTGTCCTAGTTAAATGTCATTCTCTCTGCCAACCACCTGGTTCTCAGGCCTTTTGAGAATCAAAATCTTCCATATTTCCAGCAAGGGTTTATTGGTATGTCATTCAGGCTATTCATTAACCCTTATTATTATTTACCAGTAAAAATTAGTGTCACATCTGGTGTGACTACTGTTGAGACAAAAAAGGGAAATCTCCTCCAAATCTAGAGTTCAGATGGATTTGTATATCATATCTTGAAAGAGGCATCTTAACACACTTTTTTTTTTTTGGGGGGGTCTTGAGGTGATGCTCATTAGATGGACTGCAGTTGAGATTGAGACAAACTTGGTTATTAATATCCAGTGATTGTTGTTTGGGCAACAAAGATAAAATTCTGAAACACTAATCATTGCACCACCTACACATCCATAATGTTGGTCTGCAGAACACAAATATAATGAAAATGGAAAAGAAGCACATGTTACGAAGCAAGAAATCAAAATTGCTGAACACCTAAAACAAATTTTCAAATCTGCAAATGTTAATGAGAAAAATGGCATGTAAGAAAAGCAAAATAATAAAATAAGACAAAATTCAATTGAATATGTTAATTGAGAATGTGTAGAAATCCTTGAGGATGGAAACATTTTGAATATCGAATACTGTGGCCTGAACCAATAGAGAATAAAGACAACAAGAATTTAAAAGCAGTAATGAAAGAAATAAAAATTCTTTTTGAAACCTGGTAAGATTTGAAACCAGCAAAGTCTGATTATTACTGTTTGTTTAAATAGATAACACTTGTCAGTTAAACAACAGACATGGATGCACCTCTCCAAAAACTTTTCAAATTCATTCTGAGCAGGTGCTTCATCACAAACAATGGGACAAAATCTAAATCCTACACAAATAGAAGAACAGTCATATCAAATAAATAAGATTTTAACCAGAAGAAAAAGACAAAAAACACAGACATCAAATTACAGAAAACAAAATTGCTGGTTCTAAAATAAATCATTTGTCTGTCATAGTTAAAAAGCAGTTGTACACAAACTATATTGAAAATGGTTAGCAATTAGTTTTGTTTATTTGCTAGTATACTGAGCTCAGTTCTCATTAGGTACCCAACTATATTGACTTAAGATTAATAAACACATCTAAAACACTATTGCTAGTATAGGGAATTTGATCCTCAATAATTGTTCTCCTCCTCCTCCCACTTCCAGATTAGAATTGACTTGGAAAAAAAACTGAAAACAACCATGTCATTGGTCTGTAAGACTTTTTTTAGAGTTGTCCAAAAATATTTTGGCATTCATTGCAATTGTTCTTTCACATATGAAATGTTTTCTTTGATCACCGAGATGACCAAAGTCAACATAAAAGGCAACTGTCGATCAAATCAAGAATAAATCTACAAAAAGAGGCATTGCAACAAGAAAACAACCAGAGACTGGAATATAAACACGAGGACACCATAAAAACTTTTGCACAGGATACTTTCACCTAATGATGGCGGAGAATGGACTGGCTAAAATGTTGGGAGCACAAAAATTAAGGTAAGAGCAGTTAAAACAACTCAATTTCAAAATCTCAAACTAAAGTTTTATTTTCATTTAACTATTTCAGTAATTTATTTGAATAAAAATTACACAGGTACAAGTCATAACAAATTAATTATATATGTTCCTTCTTCAATCATCAGATAAAAACTTTTTTTTTCTTTTCAAATAGAATATATGTTACTGGTGTAGCATGATTCCTACCCTTTTTATTGGCTTCTGAAATGAAAGCTCAATGGGATATTGTTGTTATATAATTGCATTACAGACTTAGAAAGAAAGAGAGGCTTGCTTACAAATTCACCAACTGACATGGACACTTGGGTAGCATAACAGTCATCAGTGTGGCAAGTGGAATTAGTGAACCAAGTTTAAGTTCCAGTTTAGTGTATTGCATCCACTTTTGCACAAAAAATATTACCAAAAACACTTTTTGAAAAAAACACATTACCAGCAATAAAAATCTTGTCTGCATTAAATAACCCACTGAGCTTGATATGCCATAAAACAAACCAAACTGAATAAGGAAGAAGTCACTATTTAGAAATTAAAACGTGCTATATCTATGTGTATCATTAATTTTGTGTTCATCATTTAAGATATACATGTTTGTTTTTGTTCTTTTGTTACTATTTATATCTCCAAAAAAGAGATTGCCATGTTTTGTGGAAAAATAGACTGTTCTTTTGTTGGCTTATTTAGTTTTCATTATTTTACATCAAATTATATTCATTATTATTTTTCTTTCTAAATCTTGATTCTTTCTGTTTTCATTTTTATTTGCTGTTTGTTCTCTTAGTCATTGGCTTGTCGTGAATTCGAAAAAGAAGAAAGAAAGTTATTTACATAAAACCCACAAAAATGGTAAGAAAAACGTTTTTAATTCTTGTTTTATTTGTTTGTAAATATTTAAATATTTACTTTCTGTGAGGTGAATATTTTTTTCATCAACAACAAATGAATCACAATTATTTATGAAAAATCCATTGTAAAGAGTTCACCCTGACCCTGAAAAATTAATATTATATAAAGAACAAAAGATTGAAGAAATAAATAATAAATGATCCAAATTTGAAGTTGTTTACATGATTTAAGATTGATTTTTGTTTAACAAGAAAATTTACAAAAGCAGACCATAAAATTGTTTTACATAATCAGCAACTTCTGTACATTATTTAGCTAGAGAATTTGGCAGACATACCTTCCAGATTTTAAACTGTCACCAGTGTGGTGCTAGTAAACTTAAGCAATGGGGTCAGCCATCTAATGTCTTACCATTGTGCAGGAGGTATTTGTCACACCTATTGCATGTCTCATCATCATTTCTCTCTCCACCCAATCTATCTCAGCTCCTCTTTTCTTTCTTTTTTTTTTTTTTTATACTATCCCGTGGATAAACAAACAATAGAATGCTTGTTTCAAGATGGAACTCATCTGATTGGTAGATTTAATATTTTGCTCCAAGAAAACCAGAAGTGGATGCATTGAGCCACTGATTCACATACATATTTTGTCATTTGACATTTCCATCACCCAAGCTGTTTATTTCAGAGTCCAGGAAATATAGAATGTACAACAAGGCCCCTTTCTAGAAAATTAATTGGTTGAGAAAACAAATCAATTAGTTAATAGTAAATGTTTTGTAATGTAACTTTTCTTCCTGATCTAGTTTGACTTTCTGGTGCATTATGAGAATAATGTGTGTGTGGTTGGTGGTATTTTTCCTGACTTGTATCTGTCAATATCGATGTTGTATGAAACGTTCCCTTTTTGAATTGGAAAATATGTTTGCTCTGTTTAAAACTTTAAATGGACCTTGGTAATTTACTGTGAGTGGACTTTTAGCTGCATCTTCTTATAAAATGTACTGAGGTCTGTCGGTATGTAATGTGTATTTTGTCGAATGTTGAGGGAGCGAGAATTGTAATTTGGCAGTTGGGTTTAAGTTCTTGTATAAAATACAATGACAGGGTAGGGATGTTGAAAGAATTTTCTCCTAGTAATGATGGGTGTGGGTGTATCAAAGACTAGTTTGGCAGGTGTGCAGCCGAGATCTTATAGGTGGCAGAATAAGCAGTAAGTTATCAATCCAATTAATTGAATTTTGTTATACTGCTAACAATGTTTTAAATTGTCTGTGGAATCTTTCCACTAATCCATTTACACATGAGTGGTATACTGTTATTTTTATGTCTTTTGTATTCAGTAAGTTACCAAATTTTTGGAAGAGTACTTATCAAAACTGTGTGCTACATTCAGTAGTGATAACATTGGGTACTCCAAAAGTAGATATGCAATCTTTTAATATTGTTTTTGCAACTGTTGTTGTGGATGTGTCTTGAAATGTGATTACAGTAGGCCAACAAGAAAATCTGTCAATAATGGTTAAAGTATATGAGTAACCTTGGCAACTTGGTAGAGGTCCTAGTATATGGATGCACTTGAATCTGGGCTGCTGAAAGTGCCTTTTGGTGTGACGTACCTTATTTTTCTGACAAGGCATTTAGAAGTCCAATTCTTTATATCTGATGCCATTGTTTGGCCATACAAAATGTTTGATTAGTAAAGCGCTTGCTTGGGTGTGAAAGGTTTTGTAAATATTGAAATATTTGTTTTCTCAACATATGAGCTGTATATGTGTTGGGGCGCACCCACCTTCTCATCAGAATGGACTGATCTCTCTACTACTACTAATAGGACAGTTCTATAGAGTTCTGGGAAGATCAGGTGACCATCACACTTCCGTCTCTCTACCGAAACATACGGTTGGACTTTATACTCTTTCTGATTGTTACAGACTGCGTTCGTTTGACTACTAATCTCTCTGTTGTAAATACCTCTTCAGATATATCAGTATTTTTCCCTACGTATGTGTTTGTCCTTATTTCAATACACGCACGCGGAAACACTCAACATCTCAACAAAATGATTGAGGATTAGTTAAGTAGTATCACAATAAAAGGTTTTGTTGCTGAAAGAACTGGAAATTGTTTGATAATACTTCAATTAGTGTGGAGTCAGATTTCTGTTCATTTGAAATTAAATCATGACTTAATATATCATTAGTAATGGTTGTTATATCTGTACATGACTGCATCTGCTACAGTATTTTAATGACCTTTAATGTGGTGAATATCTGTTGTGCATTGAGAAATAAAATGTAGATATGATTTCTCTAATGGTGTATTTACCTGCACTGTTGTTTATTGTATGATTGATGAGTTTGTGATCTGTAAATATGAAATTCTTACTTTCAAGTATATATCTGAATTGTTTGATCACCAGATATATGACTAACAGTTTCCTGGGGAAGGTACTTACTACACTTTGTTTGAGTTAATTTTGCTGAGAAAAACAAAATAGGTTTCCTTATAAAATCTATCTTTTGTTCAATTGCCATTCCTGCTGCAGAATTGGATGTGTCTGTGGTGAGGAAAATTTTTGAGTTTTCATCATTGTTCATGTATGAGAGTTTAGTGAAGTTTGAAAGTGTGGATTTGGCTGTATGAAAAGTATGCCGGGGGCGTCTTGTAGTGTGATGTTTTTGTTTTTCTTCCGTAATAGGTTGATTAGCAGTAAAAATGTAGGTGAAAGGTTTGAAATGAAATAGTGGGAATAGCTTATCAACCCAATAAATCTTTGTAACTGTCGGATAGAAGTGAGTGTAGGAAAATTTTCAACTGCTTTCACCTTCGGTAAAGATTAACTCTCATTTTGATCTATAATGTGTCCAGGAAAGGTGATTTGACTGGTGCCAAAAGTGCACTTATCTATATTGATTTTCAGACCAAATTGAAATAGTCTTTGAAAAACTTGATGTAAGTGATCCTTATGTACTTCAGTGTTTCTGCTAGTGATAAGCAAGATTCTGTTTATATTTCTGAGATGAGGTATTATGTACATTATTTACATTATTGGGACTATTGTCCTCATCTTTGTCGCCATATTTATTACGTTTCAGCCGTTGTACGCTCCTGCCTTCTTCAGGTGGTTGGAATGTCAAACTGAACCCTTTATTTCCTCAAGGACACATGGCACAGTGGATAAAGGCATTAGTTAGATCCAGTGACAGGACCCAAAGAGTGTGAGTTCAATACCCGGTTAAGGCAGTGCATAACTTTTAGAGGGAAATTAACAGGAGATAACTGATAATTGACATCCATTAAACCTGGCACGTGGAATTAGAACAGTTTACTCCAGTGAGCAAAATAAAGGGTTCAGTTCGACATTCCAACCACCTGAAGAAGGCATGAGCGTACAATGGCCGAAACGTTGTAATAAATATGGTGACAAAGATGAGGACAATAGTCCCAATTATGTAAATAAGTATATTGTCTATGACTTAAGGATTATCGGATTCATGACATGATAATATATATATATATATATATATATATAGAAAATATTTTCAGCCAGTGAGGTCATAAAAGCAGAAAAAAAAGATATTAGATGATTTATTATATTATTTATTGGAACAGTTGGCAAAACATTGGCTAATTTCCAATTGATTCAAAATTTTCCTTATATCTTGGTACATATATCTTCGTAAATGTCTATATATTTTTTGTATAATTGTTTTCATGTTTATTTCTTTATAAATTGGTAAATGATAAATATTGCATTAATTTTAATTCTATTACTTTTTAGAATGTTGTAAGTACAAAATTATTCTTGTAAATAAACAATTTAATAAAGTGTTGAAAATTTTTGTTTTAAATTCTCAAGAACAAAGAAAATATAAATTCACTTTCATACGTTTAGGTTTTATTACAAATCTAATCATTGCTTTTTATAACAATAAACATTACTAAAGAATGAAGGTAGTTAAAGTAATAGCAGTGTCAATGGAAAAACCAAGAATCTGTTTCATGCTTAAGCATGAGACACTGTCATTGCTTGTTGTGGACCTCAATGTCTACTTTTATATTTACAAATGCTCTATCCCTAATAGCAACCACTTTAACTCATAAATATAGAATACCTTAAAACTATATTCTTATCATATATATATATATATATATATATATATATATATATATCTCATTAGTAATGGTTGTTATATCTGTACATGACAGTGCATCTGCTACAGTATTTTGATGATATCTTTTAATATGGTAAATGTCAGTTGTGCATTGAGAAATAAATAATATAGGGAAGACATTTTATTTATATATATTTGTATTATATATATATATATATATATATATTATTGCTAGCAATAAAACATTGTCGGCATTAATTACTTTTGCTTTACTCGTGTTGGGTTTTTTTTCTTTGGACTCTGAGCTTGGATTCTGGACGATTGTTTTCACCTCAATTTCATGTTCTTAGTTCTTTCTTTTTTTATCCCTTATTTTGCCTTGGGTATTGGTTTGTTCATTTACAAGCCAAAACATCTAAGGTTTTTGCAGACGAGTATAACTTTATATTATTATATATATAATTTTTTTTTCTTTTCTTTTTTTAACTTTGGAAATTAAGATTTTAGAATAGAAGTCTAAAGACATAGATTCTTTAAGTGTTCAGCATTTGAAATCTTGGTTTTTACCTGGGATTGAACTATTAATGGGGAAACTATTGAACCAGAAGACAGGAAGTAGAATAATATGGGATTAAAAAGTTTGAGAATTGATCAAACTTTGTGTATTGAGGGTTACGCCTAAGTTTGAGGTTATGCATTGCATTTGTTTTTAGAAATGAAAGATTAAAATATTTGATTTAATGTCCAGTTTAAATGTCTGATGTCATTACCTCCATTGTTCTAATGTTTCAATATTTATTTTCAGGGTTGATATCTGGCTCTTAAGACAGTTCAGAAATTGTGGCAGAAGTTTTTGCTGGACAATGAATTTACAAGACAAACTGATTTCCCTGTGAAATATGTTGTCAGAAATTGATAAATAACAATTTTGTGATGCCGAGGAAAAATCCTGAAGTTGAGTTTTATTGCTATTAAATAAGACAACGTGGGCACTGATACTTGGTACAAATGTATTTAATATTCATAGCGAGGAGAAAATTATATATGTTAAAGTAGTTTTCAGAAATGTCATGTAAATCTACATGGGAGAAAAATAATGTGGAAAAAAACATCAAAGGCAAAATGATGTGGAATTGTCATTTTCCAAATTCCTTTGTAAAATGTTTTGGATATCAATTTAGTAAAATATACAAAGATTTGCACTTGCATTATCATGTATATCTAATCCATACCTGGTAATATATATATATATATATATATATATATGATCATATTAACAATATTGTTTGTATGAAGTTCTTGGATTTGAACAGTAACAAAAAGTGTATTGTACGCACAATCAAGATTTTGTTTTAGATTTTGAGATGAGTAATTAATATTTCATTAAGCGTACAGTCATATTATTGAAATACTGGTTCCTGTACGATTGTTGAAGTTAAGCAACGTCAAACTTGGTCAGTACCTAGACAGGTGACCATTTACAGATACCCAGTTCTGTAAGCTTGGATGTGTGGGTTATGTAATGGATAATGGCCCAGAATTGTTAATCGCAGAGCCAAGTTCCAATTGTTGTTAAATTCACTTACATGCAAATATCCTTGGGAAAGGTATGAATCAACCTATTCTCCCCCAGCTATGGATTAATTAGTAAGACTTGTATCACTAAACAATTACCTAATAAAACAAAAAATTCTTACAATCTAAAAATATTTCTGGCTGCAAAGGGTTAAGGCATAGAAAACAATCAATCAATAATATTTCATTGTCTTTTCTATTTGCAATAATCAGTAAATATGATATCATAACATTTTATTTGTGATCTGTGTGTGAGATGAATACAAAATGGTGATCAGTGACTGACTATAATCTTAAAACAATAGAACCAAGTGTTAACCTGGCATATTAAAAACGAAGGAAGGAAATGGCACTGAACAAAATAATATACTGGAAGAAACACAACTCTCTTGAATAAGTTTATAGTGGCAAGACATACATTGAAATAATCCCAAAAGAAAAACACTTGAGTCAGCAATAAAAAACAAAGACTCAATTAGAAGAACAACTGTTTGGCAATAGACATCACATCAAACACAATTTCACCTGAAGAATAACAAAATATATATACATACACATAGTTGTACAATTTTTTTCCTCCTGATGCTAATTCCTGTTCTGGGTATGATGTTAAATTGCATCCATATCCTGGATATGAAGCTAATCTGCAATCATGGTGGTTTTTTTTTTTTTGTTCCACAAAACAATTTCACCTATGTCCTGGGTATGGCATTAAACTACTACCAAGCATAGTATAGGAAGTAAGATGGACTAGTAACTAATTATTTGTATGAGGAAAACTTCACCTACATGACATCAGCTTATATGATAAGCTCACAACCTATCCATTTATACCAAGGATAGTGCTTTCAGGAAAAATAATATAGTTTTTCCATACAAACAAGCTATTGAAAAGAAAAAAAAAATGGTAGACACCTTTTAAACTACCAACAAATAACATAATTCACAAACTGTTCACACAAAATGCTCTGCCTGAACTACCTGTCTATACAAAAAAATACCTAAAAAATTGCAATATATAAAGCATACATTTCCAAAAACCAACAAAGCCCTCTCAACATGGCCGCCTGTTTGCCATGGGTGGCAACCTGTGATGCCCGGAGACAGTGTCCTGATGGCTAAGTGATTCCTGATCTGGTATAAAAAGGCCAGGAGTTTACACAACATGCCACTTTGATTCCTCCCTAGTGGATGGAATAGCCCAATCCAGTCGGCTAGTCACATAGTGGTAAGGGCTAGTTGGGATGAAAGAGAATGGCTACAACATGGCTGCAAATCCTAATACCATACTATACTTGAGTAGATATGGTGGGGGAATGTGGATGCTTGCAGCCACTTTAAACCGGACTATACTGTCTGTATAGCCTTGGTGGATCAGGGCGAATGGGATTCATCCCCCCTTGAATTCATCCCTTAAGAAGGTGGGTGGGGATCACAGATGGTGAATACTAAAACAAAATTGTATGGCTAACTCTTATAAATGATAAGAGACAATATAAAAACTATGCAACAGAAAGTGACAAATATCAGGAAAAAAACAATTTCCAATTTTCATAGAATAATTAGGGTGAAATAACTAAAGGTTATAATATAATAGAACCAAAATCAGTAAAAAAAAAAAAAATTCAAGTAAAAACCAAAAAAGACTCAGAAAACCTACTAAAAATCAATCAAATAAATGACATGAAAGTAAAGGCTTACCCCCAACCAATTTCTTGACTCCTCTAAGGAAGTAATAAAATACCCAGAACTGTCACTCTGCTCACTAAAAGAAATAAAAAATGATGACACCCTAAAAAAGCAAGGCATAACAGACGTCAAAAGAATACAAATAAAAAGAAATAACACATACATTTTGACATTCAACAAACCAACTCCACCTAAAGAAATAAAGATAGGATACATAATATTGAAGGTAGAGACATACATTCCTAATCCCTGTACTTGTCACAAATGTGCCTATCTACAAAATCAATGTACGAGAGTAACAGTCTGTCGAAGATGTGGGGAATTTGAGATTGATCATAAAGAGTCAGCCTGTGAAAGACCCACTTTTTTGCCCAAACTGCAAAGAAAACAACTCATCAGATTTTAAAGAACTTGAAAAAAAAATATATATATATATCACCACCACTGGTACATTTTTGAAAAAAAAATTTGTATATATATATATCACCACCTTTTAATACATTTTCGAAAAAAAAAAATATATATATATATTATTATTATTATTACCACCAGCAACACATTTTGAAAAATATATATATATATATATATATATATATATATTATCACCACCACCAGTATATTTTGAGAAAAAAATATATATATATATATATATATTATTATTATTATTAATGACAATACATTTTGAAAAAAAAAATATATATGTATATTATTACCACAACCAATACATTTTTGAAAAAAAAAAATATATGTATATTATTACCACGACCAATACATTTTGAAAAAAAAAAATATATGTATATTATTACCACGACCAATACATTTTTGAAAAAAAATATATATATGTATATTATTACCACGACCAATACATTTTTGAAAAAAAAAAATATATGTATATTATTACCACGACAATACATTTTTGAAAAAAAAAATATATATATATATATATATATATATATATTACCTACAATATATTTTGAAAAAAAAAAAATATATATATATATATATATATATATATATATATATATATAAATAAAATTTTGAAAAAAAAAATATTACCACCCACCAATATATTTTGGAAAAAAAAAATATGTATATTATTACCCGACAATACATTTTGAAAAAAAATATATATATATATTATTATATATATACCAATACATTTTGAAAAAAAAAAAAAATGTATATTATTATTTTTAACCAATATATTTTGAAAAAAAAAAAATATATGTATATTATTACCACGACCAATACATTTTGAAAAAAAAATATATATGTATATTATTACCGACCAATACATTTTTGAAAAAAAAATATGTATATTATTACCACGACAATACATTTTGAAAAAAAAAAATATATATATATATATATATATATATATATATATATATAAAATTACCACCACAATATATTTTTGAAAAAAAATAAATATATATATATATATATATATATATATATATATATATATATAAATAAAAAAAAAAAAAATTAATACCACCAATATATTTTGGAAAAAAAAAAAAAAAAATGTATATTATTACACGACCAATACATTTTTGAAAAAAAAATATATATGTATATTATTAAAACGACCAATACATTTTTGAAAAAAAAATATATGTATATTATTACCTGACCAATACATTTTGAAAAAAAAATATATGTATATTATTACTAACGACAATACATTTTGAAAAAAAAATATATATATATTATTTACCACGATAATACATTTTGAAAAAAAAATATATATATGTATATTATTACCACGACCAATA
Source organism: Acanthosepion pharaonis (assembly GCA_903632075.3). Classification (NCBI taxonomy): domain Eukaryota; kingdom Metazoa; phylum Mollusca; class Cephalopoda; order Sepiida; family Sepiidae; genus Acanthosepion; species Acanthosepion pharaonis. The sequence continues at coordinate 460,742 of CAHIKZ030001645.1, forward strand.
CATTTTTGAAAAAAAAATATATGTATATTATTACCACGACCAATACATTTTTGAAAAAAAAAAATATATGTATATTATTACCACGACCAATACATTTTTGAAAAAAAAATATATGTATATTATTACCACGACAATACATTTTTGAAAAAAAAAATATATGTATATTATTACCACGACAATACATTTTTGAAAAAAAATATATATATGTATATTATTACCACGACCAATACATTTTTGAAAAAAAATATATGTATATTATTACCACGACAATACATTTTTGAAAAAAAAAATATATATATATATATATATATATTATTACCACCACAATATATTTTTGAAAAAAAAAAATATATATATATATATATATATATATATATATATATATATATATATAAATATTTTGAAAAAAAAAAAAAATAATAATATATTTTTGGAAAAAAAAAAATATATATATTATTACCACGACAATACATTTTGAAAAAAAAAATATATATGTATATTATTTTTACGACCAATACATTTTGAAAAAAAAAATATATATATATATTATTACTAACGACCAATACATTTTTGAAAAAAAAATATATATGTATATTATTACCACGACCAATACATTTTGAAAAAAAAAAATATATATGTATATTATTGGAAACGACCAATACATTTTTTGAAAAAAAAAATATATGTATATTATTACCACGACAATACATTTTGAAAAAAAAATATATATATATATATATATATATATATATAAATTACCACCACAATATATTTTTGAAAAAAAAAAAATATATATATATATATATATATATATATATATATATATATATATATATATATAAATTTTGAAAAAAAAAAAAAATATTACCACCAATATATTTTTGGAAAAAAAAAAAAATATGTATATTATTACCACGACAATACATTTTTGAAAAAAAAAATATATATGTATATTATTACCACGATAATACATTTTTTGAAAAAAAAAAATATATGTATATTATTACTACGACCAATACATTTAAAAAAAAAAAAATATATATATATTATTACCACGACAATACATTTTGAAAAAAAAATATATATGTATATTATTACTAACGACCAATACATTTTGAAAAAAAATATATATATATATTATTACCACGATCAATACATTTTGAAAAAAAAATATATGTATATTATTACCACGACAATACATTTTTTGAAAAAAAAATATATGTATATTATTACTAACGACCAATACATTTTTGAAAAAAATATATATGTATATTATTACCACGATAATACATTTTGAAAAAAAAATATATATATATATATTACCATTACAATACATTTTGAAAAAAAAATATATATGTATATTATTATAACGACCAATACATTTTGAAAAAAAATATATATATATTATTATTACGACCAATACATTTTGAAAAAAAAATATATATATATTATTACACGACAATACATTTTGAAAAAAAAATATATATATATTATTTACAACCAATACATTTTTGAAAAAAAATATATATGTATATTATTACCATGATCAATACATTTTTGAAAAAAAAAATATATGTATATTATTACCACGACAATACATTTTTGAAAAAAAAATATATATGTATATTATTACCACGACCAATACATTTTTTGAAAAAAAAAATATATATATGTATATTATTATTTTTGAAAAAAATACATTTTTGAAAAAAAAAAATATATGTATATTATTACCACGACCAATACATTTTGAAAAAAAAATATATATGTATATTATTATTAATGACCAATACATTTTGAAAAAAAATATATATATATATATTATTTTAATGACAAATACATTTTGAAAAAAAAAATAATATATTATTACCCACGACCAATACAAAAAAAAATATATATGTATATTATTACCACGACCAATACATTTTTTGAAAAAAAAAATATGTATATTATTACCACGACAATACATTTTGAAAAAAAAAATATATATGTATATTATTACCACGACCAATACATTTTTGAAAAAAAAAATATATATGTATATTATTACCACGACCAATACATTTTTGAAAAAAATATATATATGTATATTATTACCACGACCAATACATTTTTGAAAAAAAAATATATATGTATATTATTACCACGACCAATACATTTTTTGAAAAAAAAATATATATATATATATTATTTACATACAATACATTTTTGAAAAAAATATATATATATTATTATTATTAAAAAAAATACATTTTGAAAAAAAAAATATATATATATATTATTTTAGACTAATACATTTTGAAAAAAAAATATATATATATATATTATTATATACCAATACATTTTGAAAAAAAAAATATATATATATTAATGACCAATACATTTTGAAAAAAAAAATAATAAAAAAAACCACAGCAATACATGGAAAAAAAAATATATATATATATTATTACCATACAATATTTTGAAAAAAATATATATATATATATATATATTTTGAAAAAAAAAATATTCACCATTCAATATGAAAAAAAATATATATATATATATATAATTACCAACACCAATACATTTTGAAAAAAAAATATATATATATATATATTATATATTTGAAAAAAAATATATATATATATATATATATTATTGCAAGCAATAAAAATTGTCAGCATTAATTGACCATTTGATGTTGATATTTCATCAAAGAAAGCAAACCTGACATTAATTCATACTTGTTTTCTAGGTTTCACTTCTGTAATTGGTTAGCTTACTATTGCAAATATGTTGAATCTTAATTTTAAAGAAATAATTACTGAAGCTTTGATGTGTAATTGCCCAAATAAAATTTTTTTTTTTTTTTTTTTTTTTTCTTTTTTTTTTTTTTAAGTGGAATTCTCAATAGCAAGATTTAACTGACAATTTTCCTAATGATGTACTTGTTTACTTTCATTTCATTGCTGTGTACAATTTTTGAGACTGAGATTTTTGGAATGATGTACAAGAAAAATTGATCCCTTGGACAAACAATTATAACTACTTTGGCAAGAGTAAGAAGAAAAATAGCTGTTACATTCATTGTTATCCTTGACAGGAACCATGAAATCATATATGAGGTAATATCAGAAAGTTCCCAGATATTTTTGTGTATTTCATTTGCAATCAGTTGCCTTGAATGCTGATCACTGTAAACTGAAAATCAGCCAGACTTGAAATACATGTGCTGCTCAGAAATGCATCAAAACATTTTTAAGTGACTCCATAGCAAATTTCATGATAAATTTTAAAGCATGTACATTGCTGAATTTTCATCCATTGTAAGGATCAAAATCTTGATAGAATAGGTGCAGCAGTCACAAACAAACCAGGCTACCAAACAATGCATCCATCTATCTATACAGCTAAACTACAATGGCACTTAAAATGATTGAAAATTCATAAGATAGAGAGTCTCTGAAGATTATGAATTTCCTATCTTGTTTAACAGCAATTAAAGAAAAGAACACAAATCATCCATATCTTCAAGAAACCTTAGACGCTTTTCATCATTTAATAAAGCACAAAACAATATTGGCCTGGATTTCTAGCCATATAGGCATCGAAGGAAATCATGAAGCCTACACACTGGCAAAAGAGGCAACAAAAAGGAAAATAACCATCATCAAACTCCCACATACGGATTATAAAAACAAAATTACACAACACATCAAGAGAAAATGACAAGCAGTTTGGGACACGTTCCCAAATAATAAAATATATGAACATCAACTGACAATAAGAAAGGAGAATATAGTGCCACCAGCTGATCACTTTCAAGGCATAGTGGTCAACAGGATAATCAATTTCTCATAATCAAACATATCTTGGTAAGAACCCCAAAAAAATACATAGCAACTATTACCAAGAACAAAATGTTAATATGCTCTTAAAAGATGTACCTACTGCCCAAATAATAGGATATCTGAAGAAAAGAAAATACTTTTAACTTCCATAAAAAATAGAGCTTGGATTTTGAACCATACAATTTACATTTTGAAATACTTCCAAACTATACAACTTGTGATCACTTGAAATGTTTTGAAATGTTCCTGAATAAAAATCCATATCCAGCATTAAATGACCCACAGGAGTTGATATGCTGGTAAAATAAATAACCAATCAATCATCCATTGTAAAGATTGCAGAGCCGTTCCAGTACATTACAAAACCTCACGTCATAATTAAACAGAAGGCAATAGAACAAAATCTGTTGCATGGTACAATTACAACACATACAGTTCCAAGAACTTTCCAATATCACCTTGTATACATATTTTCCATGATTTCAATCTTGTGATAAATATTTGGATAATTCATAAAATTCTTTTTTGTTTGAAATTGGAAAAAAGATCTTTTCAATTTTTGCTTTTGTTTTTAAGTCTACAGTTTTTCCCTCGTTGAATGACTTTGCAAACTCTGAAAAATATTTAAGAGAGAGGGATTGAGAGTGAGAGAGAGAAATGATTTCTCCTCCTCTCCAAATATTTCAAGGTCTTTGTGTACTCCTGCATTATTGTAGTCATAGATACCCAGGACCTTATAGTGAATTGAAAAAGGGTTAAGACACTAAACTACATCCAACAGCAAGGCCTCTAATAAGAAGATTTTGAGGAGCATGGAACCACCTCTTAATTGCTGGTATTCCCAGGTCTACCCTGACCCTGGGTGGTAGCACCTGTTAGGGTTCCAGCTATGGGCAACTAGTTGACCCCCAAACTGAGGTCAAAACTCTATGAAAGTGTAAAAATAGGTTTTAATAGCACCTATGCATTTTTGTAAAAATTTATTACTAGCAATAGATTTTTGGGAAAAAAAAATATTGCAAAATCATTTTTTATATCTGTCCTTGAATTCTGCCTCTGCAATGCTTTTTCATGACTCTCCATAAATTCCATCCAACATGGCAACCTTCCATTGTAGGTTGTCTATCGAAAAAAGATGGAATAACATTTCTTTCAAACAAAACCCAACTAGGCCACTGAAAGTTGTAGATTTTGACTTAATTACAGTTTATTGGGGCCACACTCCTGGAGGTAGACAATGACTTGAATAAAACTAAATGGGATAAGCGGCCTAATTAAATAGCAATGCAATCTCATCACAATATTTTGACCAGTATACATCTCCGTCTTCATTGAACCGTAAGGTAACCATAATTGAATTATTATTTAATTCAATTATTAATTGTAATTATTGAATATAATTACTTATTAAAGGTAGATCTATCACAATAACAGGCAATAAATTAGTTATGTTTTCTTTGAATTAATTCTTTGACACTAATTATCAGCAATCCATGTGTGTTTATCAATTACCTTAGTCAACTGTTTTATTTAAGCTGTTGTCTTCCTCCAGGACCGTTTAACAAATCTCATTTCAAACCTTTGAGCACAGAATTTTTTATTACAATCTGACACTTTTGCATATTGTCAAACAATTTTTATTTATCTTGATTTTTCTTTTTATATTAACCTGTTATGTATATTTATTATGTTATGTATATGTATTATGTTATGTATATTTATTTATCTTGATTTTTTTTTTTTATATTAACCTGTTATGTATATTAGTCTGTTTTTAGAATACCAGTGTATTTTTTGTTCAGCTTTATAGAAAATTAATATTTAAGGCTGATACTTTCCAATAATTTTAAGGACAAGATCCAGAAAAAAATAGCATTACTGATGCTATACATATACATTTCTAATTTGAGCTTTTTAAAGCATATTTTATAACTGAATTTATTTCTTATCTTAATAAATACTGCATTTTGATTTGTTAAAATAAAAATATAGAAAATGATTAAATAATTGGGGAAAAAAAAAAAAAAACAATAATTAGATTTCCATTTTTTTTATACATTACATTTAAGTGTATTTTGTATTTCTTAGAACACCAAGTTGTGATTCTTGGTAATGTTTTTAGACTGGTGTACTGGCAGACATAAAATACCTTCAGTGCTTTTGCTTTCTTACTTCATTAACTGAAAATGTATTTCTCTCTTACTTTCTGACAGTTTATATAATTTTCAAAGAAATGATGGATTTTTATTAATTTGACAGATTTTATTACTTAAACATTATTTTTAGTGGGTACCCATATTTCAGTGGACACACTGTTCATTTATTAAAAAAGTATCTATTAATTTTTGTCTACTGGTCTGAATATTAAAGAAAAATATGTGCTCTAAGGCAGGATTCAAACCTGCTTTCCCATGGGCAGAGCAAACTGTCATTAGATCCAATGTGCTTTAGACCTCTCGGCCACAAAAGCACATATTTTTCTTTTAATAAGATTTCTCAAATATTCAGGCCAGTCGATGAAAATAAATATACTGTTTAATAAATAAACGGAGTATCTGCTCAAATATGAGTATCCACTAAAAGTAAAGTTTTAAATATTTTATATATATATATATATATATAATTATTCAAAAATTATAGCATAAACATGTTATAACATCACTACAAAAATAGCCATTTTGTTTCAACACTTCTGGTGTCTTCTCAAGTGATGGGGTTGAATGTAGAATAAAGAGTTTTAAAAGGTTCAAATCAACCAAACACCCCTCAATTGGGGAAATGCTGTTACATAAGCCACAATGACCAATCATATATATCCATACACACACACACAGAGTCAACAACGAAACTATTTGTACACCCATCAATTTTGAATATTTTTATTAATTTCTCAGAATCTCATGCCCATATGTTGCCAGGTTTTTTATATGTTAATAAGCACAAAAAAACGAAAATATAAAACTCAATTTTCAGAGCAATGTTAAATACAACAAATTTGACAGCGAATTATACAAAATAAGAAAAGACAAAATTGTTTGTACAGTAGAAAATATCATTTTAAATTTATTGATTTGTGTAAGTAATTTACATAATTATTTTATTGGTGAAGCCTTCTAGCCTATTTATTCAGAATATCTGTGATAATTTCAGCAAAGACCATGACATGATGCATAGAGTGCCACCATTGTTATCCTTATATTAACAACATGATAAGGGAAGACAAAAGAGCTTAGCGTTGACTTGAATCAGAAAATTATTAACTTGCCCAAGTCAGCAAATAGTTACAGCACTTTTGCAAACTGGTCTTCCCCTATCATGTTGTCTGAGATTTCTGTGCCATCATAAGATCCTTGTGATACATCAAAGCCTCCTTCTCTGACCTTCTTTATCCATGCATGCTCGTTGTCAAATCACACAGACTTTCGGCAGTGTAAAATAATGTCAACATGTTCCTGCAGTATAGAAACAGATCTCATGGCAGAAGTCAGTGCTTCAAGTACTCTCTCCTTGGTTATTGATGGGTAAAAGTCAACAATACCATACTTTATAAAGACAAGGTTCTTTTTATTGTTTTTTAAATTTTTAAACCAGGAAATACACTCATGCATACCCTGCCACTGGTTAACTTGTGTTGCCACTCTAAGTAATTCCCAAATATTTTGTGCAATACTTTTGATAATAATGCTTAACTCAGTTTCCATGGCATTTATCAGTCAAAATGTAAGGAAGCTATGGAAGGTTTTTTTATGTGATCTTTAACAGTTAAGAAAGCTTTTTTCTCACATTGTTTGCACCTTATCACTGATACTCATCATATTTGCTATATTTTTTGCTTCTTTGTTAATATCTCTTACAAAAGAATTAGGTGCTGCCTTATAAAATCTAGTTACCTCCTCAAAAACATTCTTCTTATACTTTCTTGGGTACAAGGTTATATATATTTCCTCCACCCATAGGAAAGCAGGTTTGAATTCTGCATTAGAGCACATATTTTTCTTTAATCCAGGCCAATAGACAAAAGTAAATATATATACTGTTTAATAAATAAACAGTGTGTCTACTGAAATATGGGACCCACTAAAAATAAAGTTTAAGTAATAAAATCTGTCGGATGTTCTGGTGTCTGGCTGTCAGTTCCAAGGGACTGAGCTGCCTGTCCCTCATACGATGGGAGAGTCCACCATATTTCATTGAAAATGGCTGACAAGGAAGATTTAATTAATCTTTTGAGTTTTTCCAATATTCTAACATTTTTTGTTTTTCAAGGAATATAAAATCATCTATGACACATGATCACTAGAAAAAAAGCATACACTCCTCCACAAGAACTCTACTATGTAGAAGATAACATACAAAATTCACCAAAACAACATCCTTGAGAATGGCTATAGAACTATCTGAAAGTAATCATAAGTTATATTTTTTTGTTTTTCAGGGGTTAAAGAATATAAATAATAATGTTAGAATCCTGGAAAAACTCAAAAGATTAATTCTTCCTTGTTGGATGTTTTCAATGAAAGAAAGTTTGTTGCCCAAATATGCATTAATATATATATATATATATATATATATATATATATATATATATATATATATATATACACACACACACACTTTCTTGCTTTTCAATCAATTTTATGTCATATCCCCAAAACTTGTGTGTATAAAATTTGAATTTCATTGAATGCTTGTAATTTTTTTTACAAATCCTTTTTTAAGGTGATGTCATAAAAGCTGATGATTTTGCTTCACTATCTTTTATCACAACTTTATTCACCCATAAATGTATGCACACTAGCTGACATACACTCTACTTCCAAGGACATTGTTTCCCTCACTTACTAGATATCATTTGCTGTAACTGGTTAGACACTAACAAAAAAAAAAAAAAAAAAAATACATATTTCCATCAATTCCTTTACTTTTGTTTTAATCCTATTTATTCCCCCACACAACTGTTTGGGTCTGATTTACTTAGTCATATTTTAAAATATTTTTGTGTAAATATTTTAAAAAGGAAAATTTGCCTTTGTAAAACTCTAAACCTACAGCATTCTCCTAAATTGTTGATAATCTGTCATTTCTACAATTTTTGCTTAATTTTATCTAGAATTACATATAAGCCATGATGTGAGTGAAATCAGAAAAGCCTAGAAATTAATATAAAATTCTAAATTTTTTTTTTTTTTTTTTTTTAATGTTTTTTTTTTTTTGTTTGTATCCAGAGTCATTTTGTAACTGACAGGATATTTTTTATTTAAACAAATGTGTCTATTATTTTACTCCTACAATTACAAAATATGTTTAACATAAAATAAAGCAAAAAAGATTTCTTCCTATTGTGATGCCAGCACCATTTTGTTGCAATGCAAAAGGCCTCAACGTAAATTTTCTAAAATTTTTGTCTTCAATTATCTGGACATTTTTTTTTCTATAGTATCACTTTCCATCCCCAAATAGGTTTGATGACATACTTTGGAACAATTAACCTGTTGCTACAATCTACCTTGATGTATAGTATGCAAAAATATGCTCTTAATTTGTTTATTTTATTTTTGGTTGGGTGGGGGCCTTGTTTATAAACTCCTATTAGGCTCCAGAACATATGAGTTGGTTTTATTTAAACCAGGATGATCAGAGCACCAACCATAGAATGATGATAGTATGCTTGTCTCCCAAGCATTTTACAAATCCAACTGATGTAGTAGAGATGAGCTGAAACCTTTGTTTTTCTTTGGTGATTATCAAGGATTTGTCATATTTTTCTTGTCTCTTTTTTTTTTAATCTTTGTGACAAATTTAAAGGATGATTTTCTTGATGATGGATTGGCTGGTGTCTTTGTGTCCTTTCAATCACTAGTGATCAGTGGTAACTATTTATTAAAAATATCATTTTGCAGTCCACAAACATGATAGGATTTATTTTTTAAACTTTCCATCTTGCCAAGTAGAACTCATAGAAGTTTAAATTGGTAGATTAAAATCTTCAGATGTCTATAATACTGGATGCTACTCAAGGGTTACAGTTATGACATAAGCCTGAAAGCCAGAGAATACACTTATCAAAATGGGGCTGATGACACGAGAATGAAACTTCTGTAGCATAAAGGTTAGCAATTTGGTTTCACTGATTATTTTGATATTCCCACTTAAGTGAATTTTTGCTTATCTAAATAATGATACTAACTAATTAATGAAGTAGTAATAAAACTTTTCTCTTTATTCAAAGCATATTTGCATCATTAATTTACTACTGGTGCCACATCAAGCCATGCTTGACCTTTACAACCATGAAATCTCCACTTGTCTCTGTTGTTCATTTATCTGCTTTTATGCTCTTGGAGTGATTTGACAAAAGTTTTTGCTGGTCAACCTCCGCTACTTTTGTTATAGCAATACACTCTTTATGACACCATCAATGTTCTCTAAATCTTAATCCATGCTTCTGTATGATTTCAAACATGGGAAAGATTTTGGTATCAAGCTCTTTGTTTGACACGAGATCTTAGGGGCCACCTGGAGCATTCTTGTATAAGCACTCTTTAGTGTTTTCTCAATATGATGTCAGAGCTGAAGTGATTGGGCCAGAGGCAAGGATGGATTCAACAGCAAATCATTAATGAAGCATTGATATAAATTAATTAGACAATTGACTGTTTCTGTTTCTCGACATTGTTCTGTCATAGCACCTCAAGTTTTAGCACAAGAGAACTGTAGAGAATCCAGTGGGACCCTCACCCACTTCACTGTATTATGTTAAACAGCCTGGCTAACAATTAATGGCAAGTTGCTCCAGATACTCCATCTATAAAATTGACCAAAAAGAGGGAATGAACCATCACATTGCAACACATGATAACTTGGCTGTGTTCGTAAAGTTGAACAGATTTGATCTACCTACCCTTTGGCAGTGGTGGGTTTCATGAAAGATTGCAATTCATACATATAATCGGTGACCCCAGAGATTTTAGCACTTCCCTTTTTCGGACATCCTATGCAGCAGGCATTTACTCTAATTGAATCCCTTCAAGTGCAAACTGGGCTGGGGGTGGGGATACCCCACCCCTGGAACTGGTTTTGGTTAATTTTCCATTAACTTTTATTCATTTTATTCATAAACTTTGTTTCATGAACAAGTTTCTTCTCTTTACACCGAATAATTGGAAAGGTCTTTAATGTCCTTTGCAATTTGTTTTCAGTGAAAGCTTTTCCACATACTTCACAGTGGTATTGTTTCTCTCCACTTTTAACTTGAAGAAAGTAAGGATTTCTGCATTTAGGGATTACCTTGTTTTCCTTTACCAATATGTATTACTTTGCAAAGTTTTTGTTGAAACTTCTTGCTTGATTAGTACTTGTTCATAGTCTGCATCTTTTGTCCACTGATGAATATGATTTTGGGACCTCTATAAATTTGTCCACAAACTTGATACATCAGTAACTGTGTATTACAAAGAAAATACATATCTGGAACCGGTACATACCAACACGTGTTTTGTTCTTGCTAGTTATTCTGAAACAGAATTGTGGCACAAGGCTGGGGGAGAAATTGAGAGAGGGCTGGTCTTCGTTAGCTATCCTAGTCTTAGTTAATCAGATTCATGACCTATTCATACATTACAATTTACCCATTCACCACAAAAACACATTCATCACCTCTCAATCCTGCATATACCATAGTACCACATATTCACAGGGGACCTACAAAACACCCCAGGAGATAAAAATCTGAAGAGTTCAAAATGTCTAAGTGGTAAAGGATGAGAGGCAAGATGTAAGTGACACATGCCTCTGTGCCTCAGTTCTACCCTTCAAGGGCAACCTCCTTTGGACCGACACTTTGACCTTTACCTGTGCCTCTGACCAATTCTTCTCTAGCTGAAGTCCAGGCCCAAACCACATTCCAAGTATGCACACGGGTCCATCAGTCCAACTAAAGTGCCCTGGAAGCAAGACCCCCTCTTCTAGGCACCTAAACGCAAACTGGAAGACTTGTTATGGTTGATTTTGGCCCCCGTCACCTTCTCATACAATTCAAGCCTTTTGGTACCACCTTATTGTCACTGCGCACGACACGAAAATGGATATGTCATCAGCGTATGCAGAAACCCTGGCTTGAGTTCCACCAGGAAAAACAATTCCTGACAGCCCTGTACAACTACAAATATGCTTCTTCCACTGCAAGTCAAGATATCGAGGATGTCATTGAAACTTTTCCCAGTTAAAGTTACATGTATGATAACATCCCCAGTGGAAATGCCTGTTTTGCCTTTAGCCAGTGTGATCTTGGCAACCTGTCCATATTGGGAAAAAAAGGCCCTGAAATGGTCCTCAGATATGTCCATGATCACCCCATCCAACATAATCCTGGTCTTGCAGGTGCCCAAGTACTCTGTAGTCTCACCGATTTTGTGGTGAGAATACTCCCAGCTAGTTTTTTGGTCCTCATCCTCCGTTGAAGGCACGATATCCCACATGGCATTGGATCTTTTGGCCAGAATTTTTGGGCCCATGTTGAGACTTTTAAGAGCCTTCTCCATTATTTCCTGGCTGTTGCCTGTCAGTTTCCAGGACTTGATATCTGAAGTCAGTAATGAGATCCATCTTCCATGACATTGGCATAGCTGAAATAGTAACTGGTGAGTACTTATCTGGGCTGGGGGAGAGACTCCTCCATACTATTGAAGAGTAGGGCCCCCACAACAAAACACGTACACAAAAATTCACAAAAACAGTGTTACAAACAAAAACAAGACGTACTAAAATAAACGGTATTCAAAAATACTGACAAAAAAGTGTCACTTACTATTACTCTTCTTTCAAAAAATACAAAGCACATCTTTTCTGTTGAATTTCCTGAAACAAACTCGACATGTGTTCTTCTTTTATGCTTACAATTCAGACTTTGTCTCAAAGTGATCAAGGTTTCTGGAGACTTAAAAGGAACTCATGTTTTTTATCTTTCCCAAGGAGATATGAATTTGTAATTTTTTTTCACTTTTTACCTGTAGTTTTTTTTGTTTCCTACAAAATTTTGCACAATCAGTTCATGATAATTCAGAGAACAAAAGTAAATTACTTGGCAGCGTGTGTTTCCTTTCCATGTGGGGTTATATGGTAACAAGGAAGAATTGGGGATCTCCGTATTGTCTATGATTGTATTGTTCCTGGGGACAAGACTTGAATAATACTTAATATTTTCCAGGTTGAATTTATTTTTAAATATTACCAATCTGAAAGGTAACTCAAATTTAAATCAATTTGTGAACTATCTGTACAAATTAACCCCGCTCTCTCTCTATATAATTATAATTTTATCATATGGACAAAAACAGTCTATATAATAAAATTATAATAAATAATTATTGCTCTATGATCAGTACCAAGCCCTTTTTTGGATTAATGCTGTGAACATTAGAATTTATACATTTCTTTCATTCTCATTGCATCATATATATATATATATATATATATATATTCCCAAGAGGATAGAATCCAGGTAGAACTCAATATCCAGGACAGAGTAAGAATATAATATAAAAAGGCTTCTTTTTTGAATTTGTAGGTCTGATAAATTGGATTGTGATTATGATTCCAATGTAATGAATTAGAACCATGGAATATTAGTGTTTGAGCCTTTTTTATATTATTTATATATATATATATATATATATATATATATATATATATATATATATATATATATATATATATATAAAATTTTTAATTTATTTTGTGTAAACATTATTTTTGATGGATGCTCATATTCAAGTAGAAGCTCTGTTTTTTAATTGAATAGTATTTTTTTTTATCCAACTACATCTAATAGTCTTGAATATTCAAGAAATCTTGTCAGAAATATGCATCCTCCAGCAGGATTTGAACCTGCAACCCCTATGAAGAACCATCATTGGATCTGATGTGCCTTACCACTCAGGCTTTGTTTGACTGGAAGTCCTACATGGCTGAATATTGCCTTTTGAACACACATTCTTTGCTGTTTTGCAAAACCTCCATACTTGCTCTGTATCATATCCTCACATAAACAAAAAACAATTTCTTTTTAGGAAATGGATTAAATCAGACATTGTTATTTTTAATTTATTTTGTTTAAACCTTATTTTTGATGGATACTCATATTTGAATAGACGGTCTTCAGGCCGGTAGGTGTATCTGAATAAAAAAAAAAAAACTATTAAAAAACAAATCTTCTACTCGAATATAAACATCTATCAAAAATAAGGTTTAAACAAAATAAATTAAAAGTAACAGTCAGATTATTTTATAAATATATACAGCATTTGCTATCTGTAATTACTCAGGTAGACAGCTTGTGAACATTATGTAGGAAATCTACAAAAAAAAATAAGATATTTTGCATAATAATCAGTAACTTTCATAATTTTGTTGGATTAGGTACATATTGTGGCACAGAAGGAAAATGTAGCAGCTGATCTATTTTATTTAAGATTGGGACTAACTAACTGAAAGCAATAGAATATTCATATTTGTCCTTAAGAAAAAAATCAGTTTTGCAATAATCTTCAATTAACAAAATTTTTGTAATTGTAGGATAATTTTCTTTGACCCCCTCCCACTATGAACTTGATGGAACCTTTCAAATGCAACATCATTTATGCACAAACATGAAATGCTTTTCTGTCTTTACTTTATTATTATTTTGGTATGTCATATATATATATAATGAAATGGGCAAAGTCCGACAATTATTTTAAGACATTTTTATGTTTATACATTCTTTTTTATATACAAATATTTAAGTAAATGCTCTGTTTATACATTCGTTTATACATTATTATAAACATAAAAATGTCTTTATATATATATATAATTATGCAGTTACATTAGAACATGCACATACCCACTACAAAACTACATTTTGTTTCAATGTTAAAAAAATTTTTTAACATTTCATCATGTGAGAAATCACGATGCTACTAAAATATTTTATTTCAAAATGCAATTATCGAAGCATTATCTTCCATAAAGATAAAAAAGAATTTATATGTAGAAAAAGAAAGGAAGTTAAGTGATTAGTAACAGTGAGAAGGAGAAGAGGAAAAAGGTCAAGAAAAGAAAATAAAGGTTTTAAAAAAAAAAAATGTAGGGGGAGGGGATATAAAGTAAGAAGGGACAAATTCAACCAATGGAATTCCATCAAATCATAGAATTTGAACTTTAATGGTAACTTAGAAACATTAACCTAACCACTCTAAAACAAAAACTTTCTGTGCTCGGAGACAATTATTTATGGAATGTATTTACAGCTCTACTATTGAGCGCTGTTTTAAATCTTACACTTTGTTCTTTTACATTTGGATAATTTGCTCCTGTTAAGCACTTTCAACCATCAATTTGCACTATGAACATGGATAAAATTAATTTTGGCGTTTCACTAAAAAATATTCCCATTCCAAACAAACAGGAATATTTTCAGAAGTTAGTCCTAAAGACTTAAGATCTGATGTGAAGGATGAAATGGAAAGCATATTTCTTCCTCAATGGATGTAAAGCTAACAACACAAAGGACAGCTACGGATTTAAAAACTGAAATACTGAACCTCACATCAACAAACTTGTAAACTTTGAGTAGGACTTAGACGATATTATAAATAACATCACTTTCCAATACCGAAAAAATAAATTCCAAAAAATAAGTCTGAGCAGACTTTTGTAAAATCTGATAAGACCTCTAATTTCTATGAAATGAATCCTAAAGAGTATAATACTCTCATAAAGAAAAGCTTAATGAATAATTATAAAAAGTAAATATTGGCAATTTTTATTATGTTAATGCTATCAACTCTTCAGCTAAACAAATTACAGACAAATTAAAGATAAGTGATAAAGTTCCTAAACTCACCACAAAAAAGGCTTAGGTATTAATAAAAGATCATAAACCGGAATTCCAACGGAAATTACCAACTAGGATTATTAATCCAAGCAGATCCAACATTGGAAAAATATACTATTTTTACTAAATCAAATGTCACAAAGACAACAACAAGAGAAATGATCAAGTAGAAGAATTTATTTTTTTATAAAACACAACAAATACAAAATATATGTTCTTTGGTGTGTGATATTAACTCTATACCTAAAATATATTCTAATTTATTCTTACTTCTGTAAATTAACCGTAATATATGATAATATTAATTTAATTTTGGTTACTTTTATTATTTATCCATTATTTATTTTAATCTTTGTTACTTAACCTCTTTAATAATAATTAATATTAATAAATTAATATAATAATATAGAAATTTTAAAAGTTAAAACATTCATATACATAAAATCAGCAGTCTCTCCCAACAGTTTTGATGGCCCAAGGTTAACAACTGGTGCTGAATCGGTCGGGTTTCAATCCAAGCTCATCTATATCTACCGTTTTTCTTTTTTACCTTTCTATATACAGTAACATCAATTCCCTTTTCCAACTTAATTTATTGAAATTTGAAGGTTAATATTAATTTTAATGTTATTTTACCTTTATTTCTATCTCAATATCACCACCTTTTTATTTTTTAAAAATTTATTCATTATATCACTTGAATTATTTTTATCTTTAATAAGGCTTTAAGCTAAAAAAAAAAATACAAAAGTTGAAAATGTATGTAGTATTCTAATTCATATTGTAAAGTAAAATTTGGTTAAGTATAATTAATATGGCAATATAAAGATTTTAAATCGGATTAGTATTCCAATTTATATTAGAAAGTCCATTTCATAAAATACTGTAGTACTCTTTTTACATCCTATGAATAATTGTCTCTGAGCACAAAAAGTTTTTGTCTTAGAAACATTAACCTAACCATGCTAAGTTACTGTTAAAGTTCAAATTCCATAATTTGACAGAATTCCATTGGCTGAATTTGTTCCCTCTTACTTTATATCACCTC